>OX369263.1:1200000-1800000 GCA_947284805.1 Coleophora flavipennella | reverse complement strand
TCGCAAAAAAAAAAATTTTTCTTCATACAAATCGATCAGCTGATCGAACGATTTTGTGCAATTTAGTATGGAGGGTCCAAATTTTTTTTGAGAATTGACTATGGGTTCCTTGGAGAAAGTTGTTCAGTATGACGAGTAGAACCCCCCAGTTAACGGGACCTACACCAATTTTGTTACACCCTGTATAGCATCATATTCTTATTATAAGTAGGTACCTACCGAAAACTATAGGTACCTAGGTAGGTTAGTGGTGGAGTGGACGTCGAGCCTGATTCGATTAAAAGGTGATTTGCAAGCGAACTGGCGATGTATCCACCTGCGAGTTTGTAACAGGTGTGGGGCTGACAGACTTGACGTAATTTGATCTCTCTGCCTGCACGTGCGCGCGCGTCGTCGTGCGTACGCTAGTATAAACTTTACATTTAATATTACCGAGAGAATTGAATTATCAGTTCATCACTAAGTTAGTTTAGTACCTATATTTATTTCACATCACATCAGCTCATATATAGGTCCCCACCGAGGGGCTCAAGCCTACCCTGAATTAGGGCGATCGGGCCTTAGTTGACCACGCGAGCCCAGTGCTGGTTGGTCGACTTCACTCACACAAGTCACACACAACCTTCGAGATTCTTCGCAGGCGTGTGCAGGTTTCCTCACAATGTTTTCCTTCACCGTAAGCGCGTCGAATAAACGTACATATGAAATCGAAATTCGAAAACACGAACCACGACCTCCCGGATAGGAGGTAGCGGCCATTGCCGTTGCGCCACCGACGCTCATAATATATATTTATGTAATAAGTAATAATTACTGTACTTCTCGGGTTCAATTAATGATCCTTACTAATATTGTAAACCAAAGTAATCGACATAGCTCACAGAGTCACTCAACTGAAGTAGCAGTGAGCGGGGCACATAGCTCGTAGAACAGATGGCCGTTGGGGCAGTAAAGTACGCGAGTGGCGACCGCGCACCAGAAGACGTAGCGTAGGAAGCCGCTGGATGCGGGCAGCGCAGGACTGGTCGTCGAGGAAATCCTTGGGGGAGGCCTTTTTCGTCTGATATGATGATGATTATTGTAAACTAACTGTTGCCTGCGGCATCGCCCCCGTGGATATCGAGGGTGATCAAGCGGCTCAAAAGATGGCTAAAAGAAAAATATAAAGAATTAGATACTTAAACCAAATACGTAAGCTGTTTTAGTTAATGTCAAATTATAATAAAAATAAGATTATCATTTTATTTTTTACATAATGAGTGCCACGATTTAAATTTATACTTTTTACTTTATTTTTGTATGTCGTACAAATGACTAAATGTGCTAAACCTCACTGTGTCTATCGTATGTTCCACATTTAAAGCAATAATATATCTATATCTCGCGAGGTTTTTTTAGATAAGCACCAAGTATATAAAGAAGTAAAACTTGAAAAAACATAATCGAAATGTATGCAGGTAGCTTTTGCGTGATCCATGGTTTACAATATACAGGCCGTCAAATTTTAAGTTAATTTCAAAAAGGCTTGCGGTCTCATATTGCAGAAAACTATGTCTTCTCTTTAAAAGGTCCTACTAGTTTTCAGGGTTGCGAAGTCAACAACTAACCCTTATAATTTCGCTATGTCTGTCTGTCTGTCGTCCGCGGCTTGGGTCAGAGACTATGTGTATTAGAAAGATATAATTTGGCAAAGGTACACAAATTAAAGTTTTACAATAAAATCTTGAAAAAAAAATTACGGTCCCCCCCCCCCATGCAAGATAAACCGTTTTTTTCAAAAACTAAATAGTTGGACGTATAATGAACTGAAAAGGAAAAGTATTACGGCTAAAGTAGCCTTTCTTAGTTTAGGGGTAATAGTCGACCAACTTCAGGTGTGCAGTTGAACTTGTAAAAAGTTGGATTTTCCATACAAAATGTTCAATTACCATCTGAAAATATAACTTTGGTTTCAAAACATACATTTATTTTTTGAAAAGACTAAGGAACCGTATTCTGCGCGAGTCCGACTCGCACTTGGCCGGCTTTTACGATTGAAACTCACGAAAAACAAAGAAAGGACTTTTTTGACAAGATTGTGTTCGGCGCTCGTGATCGAAAACTTGGTTTATTCATTAGGACAACATCATATACAACTTCGGCAAAAATATAGAACTACCAGATTTGACGCACGGTACTCTCCTCTTCAGGGAGTCTTCAGGCGACAAGGTTACTACCAGATTTGACGCACGGTACCCTCCTCTTCAGGGAGTCTTCAGGCGACAAGGTTACTACCAGATTTGACGCACGGTACCCTCCTCTTCAGGGAGTCTTTAGGCGACAAGGTTACTACCAGATTTGACGCACGGTACCCTCCTCTTCAGGGAGTCTTCAGGCGACAAGGTTTCTACCAGATTTGACGCACGGTACCCTCCTCTTCAGGGAGTCTTCAGGCGACAAGGTTACTACCAGATTTGACGCACGGTACCCTCCTCTTCAGAGTCTTCAGGCGACAAGGTTACTACCAGATTTGACGCACGGTACCCTCCTCTTCAGGGAGTCTTCAGGCGACAAGGTTACTACCAGATTTGACGCACGGTACCCTGCTCTTCAGGGAGTCTTCAGGCGACAAGGTTACTACCAGATTTGACGCACGGTACCCTCCACTTCAGGTTGTTTTCAGGCGACAAGGTTACTACCAGATTTGACTACACGGTACCCTGCTCTTCAGGGAGTCTTCAGGCGACAAGGTTAAATTACTACCAGATTTGACGCACGGTACCCTCCTCTTCAGGGAGTCTGCAGGCCACAAGGTTACTACCAGATTTGACGCACGGTACCCTCCTCTGCAGGGAGTCTTCAGGCGACAAGGTTACTTGTCTAATATCAATCATAAATAGTTGATTGTTAACCAACAGGTGAAAGGCACCCATTTCTGAGAAGAAATGAGAAATGGGCCTTTCACTCTACTTTTCATTTTAAAATGAAGAAACTCAACAAAAGCCAGATTTGCATGCAAAAAATATTTATTAAATAATTAAAAACTCCAAACACGTTAAAAAACCGACTTCCATCGCAACAACTTAGTACATTTCTTGCATTATTATTTTTGGTTTTTGTTATTTTCTAATAAAGTACTACACCGATTTTGATAAAATTTATATGGGACCACACGGGAAGCACTATCTTTCAAATAAAAAAGAATCATAAAAATCGGTTCACTCAGTCAAAACTTATGAGGTTAACACACATCAAAAGAAACATAAAGACGAATTGAGAACCTCCTTCTTTTTGGAAGTCGCTTGAAAAGAATTTGCACTAATCTCGCTTTCCTGCCTTTTTTCTTTTTACATGCAACATTATTCAAGCTTCATATTGCCAGTTTTTTAGGTTTCCGTAGTCAACCAACAAGGAACCCTTATAGTTTCGCCATGTCTGTCTGTACTTCCATCTGTCCGCGGCTTAGCTCGGAGAATATTAGGTGACTTTCTTAGTTTAGGAGTAATAGTTGACCAACTTCGGTGGCGTAACGGCTAGGAGCGCCGCCTCCCGTCCGGGAGGTCGTGGTTCGAATCCCGCTACGTATCAATGTGATTTCGAATTTAGATTTCATAAATACGTTTATCCGACGCTCTTAGGGTGAAGGAAAACATCGTGAGGAAACCTGCACACGCCTGTAGAGAAACTCGCAGGTTGTGTGTGAAGTCGACCAACCCGCACTGGGCCTGCGTGGTCGACTATGGCCCGATCGCCCTAATTCAGGGTAGGCTCGAACCCCTCGGTGGGGGCGTATATCGTATATGAGCTGATATGATGAGTTGACCAACTTAAGATATAAAGATAGCACGTTTATTTGTTTATTTTTTTTAAGACGTGCTGTTGGCTTTGTAAAAAGTTTATAGATTTTCCATGCAAAATGTTCTATTACCAACTGCATAAATATTTTCGTTTTTTAAAATAAACATTCATTTTTTGAAAAGCTGCGGAACCCTACTTTACGCGAGTCCAAATCGCACTTTGCCGGTTTATTTTTAATTTTTGAAGCGGCCTTTCGGCGGTTTAATCTACTTACTATATCTCACCAAAGACTAAAAAAATGCTTATTTTTTTTAACCGACTTTAAGAAACCGGCCAAGTGCAAGTCGGACTAGCGCAAAGTAGGGTACCGTAGACTTTTCGAAAAAATTGTATATTTAAAAAATCTAAATTATGTTTGCAGTTAGTAAGAGAATATTTTGTATGAAAAATCTATGAACTTTTTACAAATACAACGGCACACCATAAGTTGGTCGACTATTACTCATAAGAAAGCTTACTTAGCCGTGACTGTATCTCTTTTAAATTGATTATATGACCTACTTATTACAAATTTTTTCAGATGTCCTGAAATAGCGGTTTAACTGGGGAGGGGGGGGGGGGACACTCGATTATCAAAACTTTGCACTTTAAAGCTTAATATTTGGCAAACCGATCCTTCAATAGTTTCGAAAGACCTATTCAATGTTACGATACATGGTAGGTTACTTCAACGAAAAAAAGTTCACCCCCTCTTTATATGTAGTTAGTGGCTGTACCAAAAAGTTCACCCCCTCTTTATATGTAGTTAGTGGCTGTACCAGAAAGTTCACCACCTCTTTATATGTAGTTAGTGGCTGTACCAAAAAGTTCACCCCCTCTTTATATGTAGTTAGTGGCTGTACCAAAAAGTTCACTTCTCTTTATATGTAGTTAGTGGCTGTACCAAAAAGTTCACCCCCTCTTTATATGTAGTTAGTGGCTGTACCAAAAAGTTCACCCCCTCTTTATATGTAGTTAGTGGCTGTACCAAAAAGTTCACTTCTCTTTATATGTAGTTCGTGGCTGTACCAAAAAGTTCACCCCCTCTTTATATGTAGTTAGTGGCTGTACCAAAAAGTTAACTTCTCTTAATATGTAGTTAGTGGCTGTACCAAAAAGTTCACTTCTCTTTATATGTAGTTAGTGGCTGTACCAAAAAGTTCACCCCCTCTTTATATGTAGTTAGTGGCTGTACCAAAAAGTTCACTTCTCTTTATATGTAGTTAGTGGCTGTACCAAAAAGTTCACCCCCTCTTTATATGTAGTTAGTGGCTGTACCAAAAAGTTCACCCCCTCTTTATATGTAGTTAGTGGCTGTACCAAAAAGTTCACTTCTCTTTATATGTAGTTAGTGGCTGTACCAAAAAGTTCACCCCCTCTTTATATGTAGTTAGTGGCTGTACCAAAAAGTTCACCCCCTCTTTATATGTAGTTAGTGGCTGTACCAAAAAGTTCACCCCCTCTTTATATGTAGTTAGTGGCTGTACCAAAAAGTTCACTTCTCTTTATATGTAGTTAGTGGCTGTACCAAAAAGTTCACCCCCTCTTTATATGTGGTTAGTGGCTGTACCAAAAAGTTCACTTCTCTTTATATGTAGTTAGTGGCTGTATCAAAAAGTTCACCCCCTCTTTATATGTAGTTAGTGGCTGTACCAAAAAGTTCACCCCCTCTTTATATGTAGTAAGTGGCTGTACCAAAAAGTTCACTTCTCTTTATATGTAGTTAGTGGCTGTACCAAAAAGTTCACCCCCTCTTTATATGTAGTTAGTGGCTGTACCAAAAAGTTCACTTCTCTTTATATGTAGTTCGTGGCTGTACCAAAAAGTTCACCCCCTCTTTATATGTAGTTAGTGGCTGTACCAAAAAGTTCACCCCCTCTTTATATGTAGTTAGTGGCTGTACCAAAAAGTTCACCCCCTCTTTATACGTAGTTAGTGGCTGTACCAAAAAGTTCACCCCCTCTTTATACGTAGTTAGTGGCTGTACCAAAAAGTTCACCCCCTCTTTATATGTAGTTAGTGGCTGTACCAAAAAGTTCACCCCCTCTTTATATGTAGTTAGTGGCTGTACCAAAAAGTTCACCCCCTCTTTATATGTAGTTAGTGACTGTACCAAAAAGTTCACCCCCTCTTTATATGTAGTTAGTGGCTGTACCAAAAAAAAAGAGTGTGTGGTTTTATGAAACCATGGTAAAAGTGAAACTTTTTTCACATTATAGACATTTACAGAGCACGAAACGATCATGGCTGCTCTCGTCTTGGAGCTACGGTACAGAGGACGAAACGATCATGTAATAAAAGTTTCACTCCTCTTGGAGCTACGGTACAGAGAACGAAACGATCATGGCTGCTCTCGTCTTGGAGCTACGGTACAGAGGACGAAACGCTCATGGCTGTTCGACGAAAAAGTTTGAGACGATGTAATAATCTCTTTGCCGTCATGCAACGAAAAAGCTTGAGACGATGTAATAAAAGTTTTACTTTAAATTTATTGTACCACTTTGTCGGCTAAGTCCAAGATAATCAGGTCTAATACAACTCCGTTCCTTGCTACTAGATAGCGTATTTTAAAAAAAAGGATTTCTGTACGCTAGACGATGAAGGCAACGCGATAAAGAATGCACACCGTGGCTGTGCCATTTATTGATAAAATTTTGTGTTAGTCTAGTCTAGTCGTAGTGACATCCTAACGGAAACAGACGTGACGAAATTATAAAGGTTCTTTGACATTTTGGTTTCCGGTAACCTAACAAACTACATTGTTGTATTATGATTTAGATTTTAAATATACAGGGTGTAAAAAAATTGGTGTAGGACCCGTTAACTGGGGGTTCTACTCATCATACTGAACGACTTTCCCCAAGGAACCCATAGTCAATTCTCAAAAAAAAATTGGACCCTCCATACTAAAATGCACAAAATTGGTCGATCAGTTGATCGATTTGTATGAAGAGTAAAAAAATTTTTTTGCGATTTCATCAAAGTCGTAGAACAAAAGTTGTTCAGTATGATGAGTAGAAGCCCCAGTTAACGGGACCTACACCAATCTTGTTACACCCTGTATGGTTAAAGTAAAATTTTCTATTTTCAATTTTGTTGCATAAGTTTGCTTTGCACAGCCCTTACTTTTATTTAATTGTTTCCATTCTCTGGGTTGCCTGGAAGAAATTGCTTTAAGCAATAAGGCCGCCTACATTGTACAATTTAAAACTTTAATGTGTATTCTGTACTACTTATTATCTGTATATATTTTTGTTATTGTACAATGAAGCATATTTGATTGATTGATTGATTGATTTTTTTATAATGTGTAGAAAGACAGACTTTATTTAATAGTAGGCACAATAATGATATTTTGATAATACAAGTGCGCGAATTAACTGTTCTGCCGTTTTCCCCTTTGTGCAACTCCTTTAAAACCGATAAACAGAACCAAATTGATATATGTATTTATATTATGTTCTATATTTATACTTGTTCTGCAAACTGATTACATTCGAGGAACACATTCAAACAAAGCTATCGTTTTATTTATATCGTTACCGTAGAACTCACTATGTTTACATAATATAATATTTACCTATTCGTAAAGAAATTTAACCTACATTTGTTAATGTAAGCCAACGTGTATGCAAAATATATCTAAATTAGTACTAACATACAATATGTACACTCCCTGCCGCTTACTAGATTGCAACCTCCCTCGTCACCCAGATTGATACAGATTGGTTACAGTTTGGTTGTCGAACGTATAGGATTTCGCCGCCATTTTGTTTGTTCCGTCATTCCTTTTTTGAAATGTCAGTTCCGGCCCCCTGTATGAAGTGTCCAGGGTGTGCTATAAGTACGATCACCTATCTGTTTACATTTTCTAATTGATTTTTCCGCTATTGTTACAACAAAGATAAGGGTCAATAGGGATGAAGACATCATCAGAAATAAATTATGAATTCTTGGTCACTAAATTGCCCTCCTACTTAAACTTCGGAAAACATTACTCGTTTTGTTTTCCATCAAGTCTTTGATTTTAAATTCACCAAAATAACAATATGAGTACGTAAATGACGCTGCAAAACTATGACGTCACGCCTAAGTATTTCAAACATTTTTAGAACAAAATTTCGTTTTTGACAGATGATAAAAAGTAACTCAGATGCAGATGACTAGCATTCGGCATCCCTATTATGTTTTTGTTAAGGCAACCTGTCGGCGTGTTTTTCACCTGCGCTGTGGCATGCGGCAGTGACTGAGTCATCAAGCGCCTCTCTACCTGGGTCTGGGGTCTGGGCACCCGTGGGGGGTCTACAATCCTTAACTTGTGCGATTCGACGACGGATATGGTTTATTAATTTTTATTTCGTCTAATTTCTAGTACTAATAGTCTCTGAGCTAAGTCGCGGACAGACATTGGGAAACTATAAGGGTTCCTTGTTGACTTCGGAACTTAGGCAGGCGTCCGTCACTTGCTCAAGGCCACCCGTTATATGCCTACCGCTAAGCGTATCGGAGACGATACAACGGAGAGTAGGTTGCCGCACGCCCGCCTGAGTGCTCGCACGTCACATTTACTGCTCTGACTGTCGAAATGCCGAAACCACGCAATTATTGTGCAGTGGATGGGTGTCACAGTCAAAAAACAAATGAAAATTTGACATTTTTTTCATTGTCGAGAGGAACAAAGGTACCTAAGTTAATAATTTAAATCTTTTGTTCTTCTCGAATTCCATGGCGGCGAAAATCGCTACCGCTTATTAAAAAAAAGGTCATCCACTTTTATGACGGCGAAAATCGCTGCCGCTCATTACAAAAAGGTGGAAGTCAATTCGAAACCCCAGATTCATGAGATTCAAGGTCTTAGGGATCCGAGGGGGATGTGGGAGTATAAGGGCGGGGGGAAAGCACGCGGGGCCGACTTGAGGGCGGACAAACTTGGGGGTAACAAATCGAAAACCAGGGGGTAATCCGTCAAGGTCAAGGTCAATCAGTCAAAGTCATTTCAAGGTCAAGGTCTAAGGTCTTCCCCTCGCCCTTATACTCCCACATCCCCCTCGGATCCCGAAGGTATGTTGGGGATTTCCGTAGCGATAACCTGCCAAAGCGATGGACCCTATTGTACAGTTGAGCCGTTTACCTGCTTAATGTCAGAACATAGTAGGTACCTAGCGTCGTCGTCGTGATTTAGGTAGGTATGTCATAGAATAGAAGTACTAATGCGCCGGCCACTCGGTAGCTGGGGGGCACTTCTATAGCTGCTGTAAAAATAAACCGTTTAAAACCAAAATCCAAGGTTTAACTTGTCAAGTACCATTACGTCATCGAAATAACTCCATCAAGACTTTTATTACCAGGACGATGAAACGAAAAAATCTCAAGAACTGTAGCACAGATTACTAAATAGTTACTTCGTAAACTATAGCTTGCATTCACAAGCCGTTTTTTGTTATGACTTGTAGAAAGTAACAGAAAAACTATTTTTGTTACGTTTTTACCTAGCTTTCACTTAAAATAACAATAATTCAAGCTCACAATGAGGCCCTCTTGGGGAATGTTTTTGTATGAATAGTAGGTATGAAATTCTCCGTCAACTCAAGTAAAAAGCCAACTTTGATTGATTTTTCTCCGCTTTGCTCCTGTTTCCCTTTTGATTATTTGTTAAAATTATTTACGAGGTTTCGAATATTTTCGACATTAAAATTTATTAATCGGGAATTCAGGGAAGGGAAAAAATGCATCTATCATTTTATTAAACTCAAACATATTTGATCGACAAATAAATAATTGATTTTCTACAACATTCGTTTCATTACCAAAATCATCATAGGTACAACCCTAGCACATTCGCTCGATGACGCGCTCGCACGTGAGTCGCGCGGCGGGCAAAACAATCTCAACTCTCTGTATGCGTAGTTATGGCACATTTCTTCTCGCTGCAAACAGCTGGTATTATTATTAAGATTTTGTAGGCTAATATAGCGTAGGTATTTAAGCTTTTGTATGGGAGTGATGTATCTGTTACGAAGTAACTATTTAGTAATCTGTGACTTAGGTACTTTACTTACTAAAATAAAAACCGGCTGAGTGTGTGAGTCGTACTTGCACTATGAGGTGCGAACTGCACAAAAAAAGTATATTTCTGTCGCTTGCGTTGATGTATTTTGTTTGTAATGTGAATATGGTATCATTGTCATAGTTGTGTGGAGAAGAGGTGTGGTGGTACGGAACCCTCGGAGCGCGAGTCAGACTCGCACTTGACCGGTTTTTTATCACCTGTCGAATAAGACATTTTGTTATGAAAATATTTGGAACACACAGATACACAAATGTACTCACTAGCTTTTGCCCGCGGCTTGCCCGCGTGGACATCGTTTTTATGACTGTCTTTGAGGGTGAGTGGTGCGCGAGCCGCCCGCGAGCGTGGACATTAGTTTTCTCCAGATCCCTATCCCATATCGGGCTATCCTGATTATTAGTCTATGTAATTTCCCACTCCCTCAACCATCTCTGTGCAAAAAATCACTACAATCCATTTTTCCTTTGCGATGTTAAAGAAATGAACCAAAAAAACTTTTATAAACTATTATAAAAACTATATACAGGAACTTCATCGGACTATGCTATTTTCACAGGATAAAAAGTAGCCTATGTCCTTCCCCGTGACACAGACTACCTGCATGCCAAATTTTATCAAGATTAGTCAAGGTGTTGAAGCGTGACGAGGTAACAAACAAACAAACACATTTTTACATTTATAATATTAAGTAAGGATTTTGTGATTGTGAGCATTTAAAATTTAAGACTTATTGAGAAACCAAGCCGATAATGTATTATTTACATGTCAATAGGAATGCAAGTTATTTATTGTCGGGGCAGTAGTCGTGGTACGAAGAAGCTACTTTTTCTTACAATAATAAAGTCCAAAAACTATAAATAACCATCGATTCGAAAAGAAGAAGAAAACAATAAAAAAAATGTTTGGGCAATATTTTTTTTTAACTTCAGGCATTTTTTCAACTTTTTTAAAAATTATTTGTGACCGTGGATACAAAGTCCTTAAGTCAAAAACATGATTTTTAGGTATTGTATGCTTGCGATAGTAGGTTCTTGGTGGAACACTAAACTGAACATATTTAGACCGTCTTCCTGTGTGCAATAGTGCAAGAAAAAACCTAAATTTGATTTTTAGGGTTCCGTACCAAAAGGGTAAATACCTTATTGCTAAGACTTCGCTGTCCGTCCGTCTGTCACCAGGCTGTATTTCATGAACCGTGATAGCTAGACAGTTGAATTTTTCACAAATTATTTTATAATGTTTTGTTAAGAAGTTCATAAATAATCATCATATTTCGAATAAAATTGCAGCAGTTCTATGATTACAAATAGAAAAAAAAGAGTGCATTAGGATATTTTGTTTCTTTAGTTCTGTGTATTAAAATAAAATTCGAGGAAATCCAAATCACTCCTCATATCCGGTAATTTATAAAACATTTTTTTTTCGATAAAATAAATTCTTAATCGAAGTAAAAAGTGGCTACAAAGTTGGTCGTTGTCGGCGGTATAAGCTTTAAAACGTGTTTGTCTCAGGATCAAGAATCAGGATACCATAAATCGTTTTCCTGTGTGCAATAGTTTAGAAACACCAGGGACCGTTTTCCTGTGTGCAATAGTTTAGAAACACCAGGGACCGTCTTCCTGTGTGCAATAGTTTAGAAACACCAGGGACCGTTTTCCTGTGTGCAATAGTTTAGAAACACCAGGGACCGTTTTCCTGTGTGCAATAGTTTAGAAACACCAGGGACCGTCTTCCTGTGTGCAATAGTTTAGAAACACCAGGGACCGTTTTCTTGTGTGCAATAGTTTAGAAACACCAGGGACCGTTTTCTTGTGTGCAATAGTTTAGAAACACCAGGGACCGTTTTCTTGTGTGCAATAGTTTAGAAACACCAGGGACCGTTTTCTTGTGTGCAATAGTTTAGAAACACCAGGGACCGTTTTCCTGTGTGCAATAGTTTAGAAACACCAGGGACCGTTTTCCTGTGTGCAATAGTTTAGAAACACCAGGGACCGTTTTCCTGTGTGCAATAGTTTAGAAACACCAGGGACCGTTTTCCTGTGTGCAATAGTTTAGAAACACCAGGGACCGTTTTCCTGTGTGCAATAGTTTAGAAACACCAGGGACCGTTTTCCTGTGTGCAATAGTTTAGAAACACCAGGGACCGTCTTCCTGTGTGCAATAGTTTAGAAACACCAGGGACCGTCTTCCTGTGTGCAATAGTTTAGAAACACCAGGGACCGTTTTCTTGTGTGCAATAGTTTAGAAACACCAGGGACCGTTTTCTTGTGTGCAATAGTTTAGAAACACCAGGGACCGTTTTCTTGTGTGCAATAGTTTAGAAACACCAGGGACCGTTTTCCTGTGTGCAATAGTTTAGAAACACCAGGGACCGTTTTCCTGTGTGCAATAGTTTAGAAACACCAGGGACCGTTTTCCTGTGTGCAATAGTTTAGAAACACCAGGGACCGTTTTCCTGTGTGCAATAGTTTAGAAACACCAGGGACCGTTTTCCTGTGTGCAATAGTTTAGAAACACCAGGGACCGTTTTCCTGTGTGCAATAGTTTAGAAACACCAGGGACCGTCTTCCTGTGTGCAATAGTTTAGAAACACCAGGGACCGTTTTCCTGTGTGCAATAGTTTAGAAACACCAGGGACCGTTTTCCTGTGTGCAATAGTTTAGAAACACCAGGGACCGTTTTCCTGTGTGCAATAGTTTAGAAACACCAGGGACCGTTTTCCTGTGTGCAATAGTTTAGAAACACCAGGGACCGTTTTCCTGTGTGCAATAGTTTAGAAACACCAGGGACCGTTTTCCTGTGTGCAATAGTTTAGAAACACCAGGGACCGTCTTCCTGTGTGCAATAGTTTAGAAACACCAGGGACCGTTTTCCTGTGTGCAATAGTTTAGAAACACCAGGGACCGTTTTCCTGTGTGCAATAGTTTAGAAACACCAGGGACCGTTTTCCTGTGTGCAATAGTTTAGAAACACCAGGGACCGTCTTCCTGTGTGCAATAGTTTAGAAACACCAGGGACCGTCTTCCTGTGTGCAATAGTTTAGAAACACCAGGGACCGTTTTCTTGTGTGCAATAGTTTAGAAACACCAGGGACCGTCTTCCTGTGTGCAATAGTTTAGAAACACCAGGGACCGTCTTCCTGTGTGCAATAGTTTAGAAACACCAGGGACAGTTTTCTTGTGTGCAATAGTTTAGAAACACCAGGGACCGTTTTCTTGTGTGCAATAGTTTAGAAACACCAGGGACCGTCTTCCTGTGTGCAATAGTTTAGAAACACCAGGGACCGTCTTCCTGTGTGCAATAGTTTAGAAACACCAGGGACCGTCTTCCTGTGTGCAATAGTTTAGAAACACCAGGGACCGTTTTCCTGTGTGCAATAGTTTAGAAACACCAGGGACCGTTTTCCTGTGTGCAATAGTTTAGAAACACCAGGGACCGTTTTCTTGTGTGCAATAGTTTAGAAACACCAGGGACCGTCTTCCTGTGTGCAATAGTTTAGAAACACCAGGGACCGTTTTCCTGTGTACAATAGTTTAGAAACATCTGGGACCGTTTTCCTGTGTGCAATAGTTTAGAAACACCAGGGACCGTTTTTAACGACTTTGAACAGCTAATCACGGAGACGACAAATATAACAAAAATATGGTGTTAACAGGCACTACATTATTTAAAGAGAACAATTTAATGATATCTTACACGAGGGGATCACTATTTTTTGTGCTGCTTATACTTGTATGGGAGGTATGTATACAATATATGACGTATATAAGCTGATATAATGATGATAATGATGATATCTTATAGACGGTGAGGTGAAGTCTAAAACACTGTTTTATCACCAAAATAAATTTTGTTTGCATATAATCTGTATTATCGCCCTGATTCAGGGTAGGCTCGAGCCCCTCGGTGGGGACGTATATGAGCTGACATAATAATAATCTGTATATATAAAAGGAAAAGGTGACTGACTGGTATATCAACGCACAGCCGAAACCACTGAACGGATTTCGGTGAAATTTTGAATACAGATAGCAATTAGGACGTGGTCATCCGCTAAGAAAGGATTTTGGGAAATTCCCTCGGGAACGGCAAAAAACGTGATCTGCGCGGGCGAAGCTGCGGGCATACACTAGTATCTAATACAATCAGATTACTGTGAGAAACTCGCCATATTTATTTCAGAATTTAAAGTTCCATAATTAAAATATTAGTCGGGGAGAACAAGAAAAGCATCACTTTGGATATTCTTATTTTGTAAATGCAACTTTAATCAAAATAAATTGTACAGACGCGCTGTGCATACTTTATCGCGAAGCCTTCGTCGTCTAGCGTAGTCGGACGGACATACACAAATCATCACTTACTTATTAGAAAAGAATAAAAGTGTAAAAGACTTTGTGAAATATTTACAAATAATTTGAATATGAATGACAAGTACCTCATTCAGATTTCATCGGGAATAATATAATATACTAACCAGTGTAGTATAGACCATAACAAGTCCTAGTCATTCACACAGTTTCATCAAAATAGATTGAGCTATTTTTGAAAAAAATAAAAAACAACCTGTATTTTGTACGACAGGTACCTTTATCCCTATTTTTTCTAGAATAACGAACTACGGCGTGTAAAGCTATAACAATGTAAAGAGTTATCAAAATCATTTTTTCAAAGCCATTTTTGAGGTGAAAATTTTGTTATTTTTCTTTACTATAGTGGCAACCCTAAAAAATCAAGATAGGGGAAATTAGAATAACTATTTTAATTAACATCACAGGTAAAGCATGAGGCGGAGTAACAGTAGGTACCTACCTTAACATTGATTTTATTACTATGACGTTGTAATTACAACTTGCCTACCTATTTATTTTATTTTGGCATAAGTAGAAATACTCATTTGTATACATGTTAATAAATACGGGTAGTTAACTCACTTTTGCTCTGGAAGGTCATTATGAGGTCGCTCTGATCAATGGCTTGTTGCTCGTCTCCGCTGAGTGCCATCTCCGAGCTGCGCGTGGGGCGCGCCAGCTCGTGCTCCTCCGCTAGCTGCTTGTACACGTCCATGAGGAAGCTGGGCGCCGAGCGGTCCAGCGGCGGCGCGCGCGCACGCCGCGGCCGCTCCCCGAGGCCCAACAACTCCAGGATTTCATGCTCCACCACCAGCCGCTCATTGCGGGTCATAGAATGATGTATCACTGTCTGATCGACGCCGTTATCAATGTACAACCCCGAGAGTACGGCCTCGGCGGCCGCAGTAAACAATACGACGCACGCGCACCGCCAAGCTGATGTCGTCGAGGCAGACATGTTCGCTGTCAGAGCGCCCACTCGACTGGCGACTGGCGACTGGCGGTATGCGGCGGCGAGACGAGGAGGCGCGCGGCGGCGGGATTAGCGCCTCTGAACCTGCCCACTCAAGGTGGGCCGCAGACCCGCCGCGCTCTCCACGATCCCCCCCTCTCTCGCCCACAGTTGAGACTTGTTTCGACCTAATGTAAACATTAATTAAACTCACTCACTCAACATGACCACAATGCACGTTCACACAGAGGACCTTATAAGTAGCAGCGTTGCCAGACGTACGATAATTATCGTACATGTACGATAATTCGCCACCGGTACGATGTAAGATACAATATGTATTATCGTACGTCAAAGTAAAGTAACGTAACGAGTAGTTCATTTAATTTATTCTTTTTCCTTAGATTCAAAGTTAAGTTCGCTAGCTGAGCGTAAATGTAAAAAAAAATGTTTAAAATTGTTAAAAAGTTCTTGAATTACCGTACTTTCAATTTCGGTAAGTGACTTTGTTTTTTGTTTTGTAAAATAGCGCGCTGCGCGGTTCTGGCAGTTGTACGATGATTTTTCATCTGGTACGATAATTCACCTGCACTCTTCTGGCAACCCTGATATGTAGTATAACTGGCACACTAGTATCTCATCTGTGCTGCTGCTGCTGGCACCTTCATCTGTAAATGATTCACCACATCAAGCATTTCACTAATTACTTGTATTCCTCCGAGCTTTTAGCCACTTATTGTTTATTTTTGAAGCGAAAACTTATCTAGACGCGTTGGGCGTTTTTAGAGATGGGGAAAAACCATTGACCTCGCGACACTGTAACCGACACCGACACCATCAGGAACACACGCAGGGTCAAAACTTTGTCAACCTAGTCGTTCGCCAGGAATACTCGGAGGGTCAAAACTTTTTGTCAACCTAGTCGTTCGCCAGGAACACTCGGAGGGTCAAAACTTATAAAACTATAAAAAGTTTTCATTTCTGTAGGAATTCTCGGAGTGGTTAGGTTTTTTAAAATTTCGTCATGTCCCTCTGTCCGTCGGTACGACACAGGCGTTTTACTCCAGGACTATTACAGCTATAAAGCTGAAATTTGGGACGGTTATAAAAGTCTGTGACCCCTTTGAAAAGAATATAGAATAAAAATGTAAAATAATATTTAAGGATAGGTAGGTACTCCCCTGCCAACACTGGCACCAAACATTTTTTTTGCGCACTTCCCCTACATGTAAAGAGGGGGTGATTTTTTTTTGTTTATTGTGTGGGGTATTGTTGAATAGGGTTTTTGTTTATTGTGTGGGGTATTGTTGAATAGGGTTTTTGTTTATTGTGTGGGGTATTGTTGAATAGGGTTTTTGTTTATTGTGTGGGGTACTGTTGAATAGGGTTTTTGAAAACTATACAGTAGTTTTCAGACAAAGACCCTAAGTAACTCATCTGCACCTCAGTAACTGAGGGTTTGTTACGGTAATTTTTCCGACGAATGATTCGTTTACTAAATAATATATTAAAAAAAATATATACTTATTATTATATTATATGTGGTGCTACGTTTTCCGGTGCGCGGTCGCCACTCGAGAACTTTACTGCCCCATCGGCCATCTGTTCTACGAGCTATGTGCCCTGCCCACTGCCACTTCAGTTTAGCGATTCTGTGAGCTATGTCGGTTACTTTAGTTCTCCTGCGGATCTCCTCGTTTCTGATTCGATCACGCAGAGAAACTCCGAGCATAGCACGCTCCATTGCCCTTTGGGTGACCTTGAGCCTTCTTATGAGGCCCATAGTAAGCGACCATGTCTCAGTTCCGTAATTCATTACTGGCAACACACACTGGTCAAAGACCTTAGTCTTGAGACACTGCGGTATTTGGGACGTGAAGATATTGCGAAGCTTCCCGAACGCTGCCCAGCCGAGTTGGATTCGTCGATTGATCTCTTTCTTGAAGTTGGAACTACCTAGCTGGACTGTTTGTCCCAGGTATACATATTTGTCAACAACTTCCAGTGTAGAGTCTCCAACCTTTAGAAGAGTGGGTGCGACACGGACATTTAACATTATTTTCGTCTTGTCCATGTTCATTTTAAGACCCACTTGTTGAGAGACCTTACTGAGGCCATCGAGCATTGTGCTTAGGTCTTCCATAGTCTCGGCCATGACCACGATATCGTCAGCGAATCGGAGGTGGGATATGTACTCGCCGTTGATATTGATGCCGAGTCCACCCCAGTCCAGAAGCTTAAAAACATCTTCCAGGGCGGCGGTGAACAGTTTCGGAGATATAACGTCTCCTTGTCTCACCCCTCGCTGCAACTGGATAGGTTTCGAGTTCTGGTCCTGGAGGCGAACCGACATGGTGGCGTTTTCATACAGACACTTCAACACCTCGATGTATCGATGGTCAATTTGGCACCGCTGGAGAGACTGTAGCACAGTCCAGGTTTCGACTGAATCAAAGGCCTTCTCATAGTCCACAAACGCCAAGCATAGTGGCTGATTGTACTCTTCGGTCTTCTGTATAATCTGCCGCAGCGTATGTATGTGGTCTATGGTACTAAAGCCTTTTCGGAAACCGGCTTGTTCGGGAGGCTGGAAGTCGTCAAACCTGCGTGCGAGACGATTCGTAATGACTCTCGAAAACAGCTTGTAGACATGGCTCAGAAGTGAGATGGGTCTGTAGTTCTTCAGCAGGGTGTTGTCGCCCTTTTTGAAGAAAAGCACGACCACACTTCTGTGCCATGCCTTAGGCGTTTGTCCCTCGAGTATAACGGAATCGAGTATAAAGGCCTCCCACGCGGTGGACCGATGACCTGGTGAAGGTCGCGGGAAGCCGATGGATGCGGGCAGCGCAGGACCGGTCGTCGTGGAAATCCTTGGGGGAGGCCTTTGTCCAGCAGTGGACGATTTGTGGCTGATATGATGATGATGATGTGGTGATTGTTATTAGAGGAGTGAAGTAAGTTTTTTTACCTCATTTTTATTTACAATTGGTAAGCTAAACCGCTATGTCAGGAAATCTGAGTTGTATTGGATATACCAGGTTTTAGAGCATATAATTAAATTAATTATTTTAAAAACAAAATTATGTATTACGGCCAAGTAGGCTTGTAAGGGTTCCGTAGTCAGCAAGGAATCCCATAGGAACATTAGGAACCCTCATAGTTTCGCCATGTCTGTCCGCGGCTCAGCTCAGACACTATCTATATCTATATCTATATATCTATATAATATAATAAAACTGTAACGGGGCCGTGTCTGTACATGAAATATTTTTGGAAAATAATAACTGTGGTGGATATTACTAACGATACAGAGGCTAAAACAACAACTTTTGGAATTTTTGTCTGTCTGTCTGTCTGTCTGTATGTTCGCGCATCACGCAAAAACTACCAGGCCGATTTTGATGAAATTTTGTATGGTGGTTCCTTATAGCCCGGGTTTACATATAGGATACTTTTTATCCCAGAAAATTCAAGAGTTCCCGTGGGAAAATCAAAAGTATTCATTTATAGAATGGCTCACCACGCAAATGTGGCTTGACCTATTACAATCAAATTTTACACGTTGATACCCTTATCGCGAACTAAAACTGGGACATTGTGAATCCCAAAAAAATTAGGGTTCCTACAGGAATGCAAAAAATTGTATCTTTAGAATGACTCAACGTAACAATATGAAACCTTTACATTGGGATGAGGTGTTTCGACCATCATTGTATAGTCGGGTATTCTTTATCCCGGAAAACTAAAGAGGTCCCGTGGGAAATTATCTATCGATACTTACAATAATAACAATAGAGTACTTTTCCCCATATTAGCTACTACACATACCACACATTATAATCATAGCAGCAGAATGTCAATAGATAGCACTGCAGGGATAATAAAACGCGCTTAAGTTGTATTAAAACATTAAAATATTATTTCATACTTTTGAGCGGATTTCTTTTATGTATTTTTCAGCATACGCTACTTTAAACTCTGGCACTATGGTACGTAGCGATGTGTTTTATAGACGAACAGAGAGGTATTTTTTTACAGATTCCAATCGTGTAAAAAAGTTAAAACACATAAATCGAGTTTAACATCTTTTAACAGGAGGCACAGATATGGGAACTCTTCTGACGGCGACTATTTGCGTGTGGCAGTTGCTCTCCGCCTGCAATATCAATATCTGTGAACCTCATCAATGTATTTGCGGGTCCTCGGTGGAGGCAAATGGCCATCACTCACTGAGTTGCAGTCGTGTTTGTGAAGATTATCACGTCACCAATTCCTTAATAACCTCACTCGGAGGGTACTGGTCTCGGCCAGATAGAATATTCCATCTTTGCTGCAGCCGCCGACCGGGCTTTAGGCGATCTGATGGCAAAAGGCCGGAGGGTTTAAACAGGTGCTATGGCAGAGAGGAACGTGTCTGCTTTGGGAAGCCACTTTTTCTGCCTCACTCCTCACCCGTACGGTACTGCCGCTCAATTTGCGGTGAGAAAGAAGCATAATAAGTACTCGGTCTTGGAGGCAAATTACTGCTTTGTGCCGCTGGTCTGTGAGACAACCGGCTGCTGAACCCTCAGAGGCCTTTGCCTTCACAAAGAAGATTGGCCTTCGCCTTCGAGAGAGGAGATGTGACGTGAGGTTCTACCTGCTGCTAAGGTTGTCTATTGCCATCCAGCGCGGCAACGAGAAGTGCGTCTTGGGCTCCTTTGGATCTGATACCACTCGAGGATTTGACCCATATTAATATTGTTAGGAAATTTTATTACTAGATTGATACTTATAATGATTTAAATTAGTTTTTTGATAATATTTCATCATATCAGTTTATATACGTCCCCACCAAGGGGCTCGACCTGCCCTGAGTTAGGGCGATCTGGCCTTAGACGATCACGCGGGCCCATTGCGGGTTGATTGACTTCACACATAAGCTTCGAATTTCTTCGCAGGCGTGTGTAGGTTTCCTCACGATGTTTTTCTCACCGTAAGAGCGTCGGATAAACGTACATACCAGTATGAAATCGATATTCGTATAGATATTGGTAAGTGGCAGGATTCGAACCACGGCCTTCCGGACAGGAGGTAGTGGCCCTAACTGTTTTGCCACCGACGCTCTATATTTTATTTAAGATTTAGAAATCCTTACTTTATATTATAAATGTAAAAATGTGTTTGTTTGTTACCTATTCACACTTCAACACCTCTACCAATCTTGATGAAATTTGGCATGCAGGTAGCCTGTATCACTGGGAATGAAATAGTCAACCTTTTATCTGTGGAAATTATCATAGCCCGATGCAGTTCCTGAGGAAACTAAAACAATACTCTTTGTTCGTTTTATTTAAAATCGTAACGAAAACCTGCAGAAAACTCATGTCCACGCTTGCGAGCTGATTGCGGCTCGCGCACCACTCACCCTCAAAAAGAGTCATAAAAGCTATGTCCACGTGGGCGAAGCCGCGGGCAAAAGCTAGTTAATACTATAGAAAGCTGTAATTTGGCATGTGTATACAATATACATAATTAAACACGCCGACAAAGTGGTGCAATAATAATAATAATTTATTTCTTTATTCAAGTAACAAAGACTTACAATTTGTTAGTAGGTGACTTATTAAATAAATTAAAATTCCATTAAAATACTGCTTAACTGCTGGGGACGTGGAGTCCGCAGCAGTGAAGCATATAGGGGCAGTCAACCCTTTCCCCTATCATACTTAGGACGCCGTTGGGGCTGGCCCGCACCCGGCGCACCAGGGACGCGCACCTCTTACGCATAGTTGCGTAAAAGCAGTCTACATGCGCGTCTGCAAACATGCCTGATGCGCTGCAGAAGCGAGGCAGCCCCACCAGCACCCGGAACGCGTTGTTATATTGTACACGGAGGGCCCCGTAGGCCCTTTGCGTATACTCCCTCCATAGGCTACACGTATAGAGTGAGGTGCAGTAGGCTCTGAAGAGAGTCAGCTTGACCTCGACAGAGCATCGCGCAAACCTGCGGGATATCATATTTGCTCGGACCGACAGAGCCCTCCATTCTCTTTCTATGTCAGTATTGTCTTTGAGGTCGGGCGTAACTATGTGACCCAGGTATTTAAAACTAAAAAACTCTTTCTAGGGGTGTACCATTCAAAGTAATTTTGGGTAGGTACTTCAGTGAGTCGGTTACTTCCAACCTCAAAGATCATATACTGACTTTTTTGCGTGTTATATATCAGCCCATGTTCAGCTGCATATGTTTCGCAGACCCCAAGTAGCTTTCTCAGTCCACATACCGAGGCACTCAGCAGCACCATGTCATCAGCGTAACTTAAGTTATTAACACAAACTCTGTCAATGTGGCACCCGACATGCATGCTGCTGAGCTCCTCGATCAGCCCATTCACATAAAGGTTAAACAGACCAGGTGAACTTAGTCCACCCTGTCTTACCCCGCACCCCAGTTTGTATGATTCGGACAGCGTGTCAGCCCATCTAACACAGTTGATCTGGTTTCCATACCAATATCTGACAATCTGTATTAGTTCAGAAGGCAATTTTATTGCTTCTAACTTTTTCCACAGGATTTTATAGGAAACCAAATCAAATGCCCTAGACAGGTCAAGAAAACAAGCATACACAGGCGTTTTTCGATTAACATAGTATTTGATAACAATAAAATCTAGAAAAAAACCTTTTTTTGCGGCCTCCCCTACATATAAAGAGGGGGTAATTTTTTTCCCCTATCGTGTGGGGTATTGTTGAATATGTCTTTCAAAACTACTGGTTTCCTAAAACCATATTTACGTATATTCAGAAATCCGTTCGCGAAATATTTAGGTCTGAGGTGCTAAGTAGACTTCTTTAGTATAAGAGTTGTAAGCATAGATTAGGTGATAGTACTGGTAATAGTCGACCAACTAAGATGTATAGTTGAATTTGTAAAAAGTTCAAAGATTTTCCATACAAATGTTCTATTCATCATGTCAGCTCATATACGTCCCCACCGAGGGGCTCGAGCCTACCCTGAATTAGGGCGATCGGGCCTTAGTCGATCACGCGGGCCCAGTGCGGGTTGGTCGACTTCACACACAACCTTCGAGTTTCTTCCCAGGTGTGTTGTGCAGGTTTCCTCACGATGTTTTCCTTCACCGTTAAAGCAATCGGAGAGTACATGTACCACAGATTACTAAATAGTTACTTCGTAACAGATACATCACTCCCATACAAAAGCTTAAATACCTACGCTATATTAGCCTACAAAATCTTAATAATAATACCAGCTGTTTGCAGCGAGAAGAAATGTGCCATAACTACGCATACAGAGAGTTGAGATTGTTTTGCCCGCCGCGCGACTCACGTGCGAGCGCGTCATCGAGCGAATGTGCTAGGGTTGTACCTATGATGATTTTGGTAATGAAACGAATGTTGTAGAAAATCAATTATTTATTTGTCGATCAAATATGTTTGAGTTTAATAAAATGATAGATGCATTTTTTCCCTTCCCTGAATTCCCGATTAATAAATTTTAATGTCGAAAATATTCGAAACCTCGTAAATAATTTTAACAAATAATCAAAAGGGAAACAGGAGCAAAGCGGAGAAAAATCAATCAAAGTTGGCTTTTTACTTGAGTTGACGGAGAATTTCATACCTACTATTCATACAAAAACATTCCCCAAGAGGGCCTCATTGTGAGCTTGAATTATTGTTATTTTAAGTGAAAGCTAGGTAAAAACGTAACAAAAATAGTTTTTCTGTTACTTTCTACAAGTCATAACAAAAAACGGCTTGTGAATGCAAGCTATAGTTTACGAAGTAACTATTTAGTAATCTGTGCTACAGTTCTTGAGATTTTTTCGTTTCATCGTCCTGGTAATAAAAGTCTTGATGGAGTTATTTCGATGACGTAATGGTACTTGACAAGTTAAACCTTGGATTTTGGTTTTAAACGGTTTATTTTTACAGCAGCTATAGAAGTGCCCCCCAGCTACCGAGTGGCCGGCGCATTAGTACTTCTATTCTATGACATACCTACCTAAATCACGACGACGACGCTAGGTACCTACTATGTTCTGACATTAAGCAGGTAAACGGCTCAACTGTACAATAGGGTCCATCGCTTTGGCAGGTTATCGCTACGGAAATCCCCAACATACCTTCGGGATCCGAGGGGGATGTGGGAGTATAAGGGCGAGGGGAAGACCTTAGACCTTGACCTTGAAATGACTTTGACTGATTGACCTTGACCTTGACGGATTACCCCCTGGTTTTCGATTTGTTACCCCCAAGTTTGTCCGCCCTCAAGTCGGCCCCGCGTGCTTTCCCCCCGCCCTTATACTCCCACATCCCCCTCGGATCCCTAAGACCTTGAATCTCATGAATCTGGGGTTTCGAATTGACTTCCACCTTTTTGTAATGAGCGGCAGCGATTTTCGCCGTCATAAAAGTGGATGACCTTTTTTTTAATAAGCGGTAGCGATTTTCGCCGCCATGGAATTCGAGAAGAACAAAAGATTTAAATTATTAACTTAGGTACCTTTGTTCCTCTCGACAATGAAAAAAATGTCAAATTTTCATTTGTTTTTTGACTGTGACACCCATCCACTGCACAATAATTGCGTGGTTTCGGCATTTCGACAGTCAGAGCAGTAAATGTGACGTGCGAGCACTCAGGCGGGCGTGCGGCAACCTACTCTCCGTTGTATCGTCTCCGATACGCTTAGCGGTAGGCATATAACGGGTGGCCTTGAGCAAGTGACGGACGCCTGCATGTACGTAAGTTACGAAAAACTCATTGGTACATTGGCCGTCCGGATTTGAACCCGGCACCTCTGGTTAGGAGGACCCTGAAGATAAGATAGCCAGTTCTCCTTTGCGTTGGAGAATCTTGGTAAGCCCGCTTCCATCTTCGGCATCATCGTCACTTACCATCAGGTGAGATGATGCCAAGGACTTACCAATTGTAAAAAAAAAAAAGGACCGAGTCGTTACCGGTTGAGCCACCGACGCTTGTATAAATGTTCTATTACCGACTGCAAATATAATTTTGTTTTTTAAAATATACATTTGTTTTGGAAATATACTATGGAACCCTACTTTGCGCGAGCGCCGACTCGTAATTAGCCGGTTTTTATGATTCCGTACCTCAAAAGGAAAAAACGGAACCCTTATAGGATCACTTTGTTGTCCGTCCGTCCGTCTGTCTGTCAAGACCCTTTATCTCGGGAACGCGTGAAGGTATCAAGTTCAAATTAAAACCATGTATACTCCGGTCTATATTCCCTTGAAGCTGTAAAAAAATCAAACTTCTAAGTTAACAAAAAAAAAGATACGGCCATTTATGCCGCAAAAAACGTATATTTTGACATTCTCAAGGGAATCAAAATTCATAGGGTATTTTCCGTTGAGGTAGAACTGTAAAATTGGGCAAGTACCTAATACTGTCTTATACTGCAAGAATAGGAAAAAATCTTTAAAACATTTGAAATAAAATCATAAAAAATACATTCTTTATTTAAAGTACGTATTCTATTATGCAAGGAACCAAATGTTCAAATTTTCAATTGAGTTAACCGTGTCATGTGGGGTATCGTATGAAAGGGCTTTATTGGCACAAGCTTAAACCGATTTTTAGTTATTCTTATGCACATAAGATGTATAATTTTTTGATTATTGACGAAGAATAAAAAAGTCTTTGCCTTTTTGTATGTACTGTAGCAAAATTAAATTATAAGGTGGAGGCCTAAAGGAGGTGATCAATTAAAACGAAAGGATAGTTGAGAAAAGAAATAATATAAATAAAGAGAAAAGATAGGAAAAGACAAATTGAATATAAAAAGGGAGATGGTCGTCGCAGTCGTGTATATAAGAAATGAGAGGCTCCGTGGAACCGCAATTAATTATTGAAATTAAAATCTCAAATTAAGTTTAATTTACATAGTAACTTTTGGAGAAGCCCCAGTTGAACACATAAATTTTGTTGTATGAATAATTAAGTTTTCCAGCTGGTTCGATGAAAACAACGTACGTCGTTTTCTCTTACATCTATGGAAACTACCTCACGGCACTCTAAACACTGCTTAAAACTAGAGGTTATTAAAATTTACCCCAGGGCACTCTAAACACTACAAAAACTTGAGGTTATTAAATTTGCCTCAGGGCACTATAAACAGTACTTAAAATCGGTGGTTATTTTTAATAACCTCGAGACACTTCTTAAATATTAATTTCCAAACTGATTGTCTTATAGAATTTAAACAGCGCACAAAATTTAAATTAAGTAGACAGAAAAGGTTCGTTCAGTCCAGCATCCGGAAGACGGTGAGCGGGAAAAGAATAAAAGGAGCTACTTTCCTCGACTCGGGTAGGTGGGGCGGGTGAGGTCTTCGGTCCCCCAACCTGATGGGCGAAGGTTGATTGTGCCCCGAGCGCTTGTTGGGCACTGCAGCCATGCACGGCTCGGCAGCCGGCAAGCAGCGTATTTCCCCTGGCGGGGGTAACCTGGCGACCCTACAACGTAATGGGATGACGACAGCATCAGAAATAAATTATGAACTTTTGATCACTAAATTGCCCTCCTACTTAAACTTCGAAATACCTTACTCGTTTTGTTTTCCATCAAGTCTTCGATTTTTAATCCACCAAAATCACAAAATGAGTACATATATGACGCTGTAAAACTATGACGTCACGCCTAGGTATTTCTAACATTTTTAGAACGAAATTTCGTTTTTGACAGATGATAAAAAGTTACTCAGATGACTAGTACTCGTCATCCCTATTACTCCACCATGCGGCATCAAGTAACTAAGACTAAGAAAGGATTAGAACCCCCATACCTCAGAAACACGGCGAAGGCTCCGTCAACTATTTTAAATGGTATCACACTTGTAAAATTCAAAATACTTTGCCAAATTAAGAAAAAATTGGTAAATGCACGACCATTGTCGCCTCTGTCAAATAACAAACTAGAACTTCGTGAGTCGCTTATGTGCTTAAAGTTACATTATAATCGGCCCATTTTTTTTTCTTTTTATTCACAATTGGTAAGCACTTGGCATCATCTCACCTGATGGTAAGTGACGATGATGCCGAAGATGGAAACGGGCTTACCAAGATTCCCCAACGCAATGGAGAACTGGCTATCTCATCTTCAAGCCGGAACACATCAATGTTGTCAACACTGATGTTTGGAGGCAAGATTTAGATAAGATGGTGGTAGCTAGCCAGGCGGGCTTAGAAAATGCCCCACCACCAACCAGAGTCTTACAAGTTGACCCCGCCGGAAATCGAACCCGCGACCTCCTGTTGTGAAGCGAATGGAAGAACCATTACGCCACGGAGGCGGTTAATCATCCATTTTCAGAAAGTAGTAATTTTAAGTTTGTTGGGAAACGATTTTATGAAAATGCTCTTAAATTACAATTAAATGAAGCTGTACGTACGGCCTGCTAAGCAAGTAAATAAAATAGAAAGAAGATATCGCTCTGATACCATACGACAATCATAAATATGTAACACCAACAACCAGAGCGTCGGTGGCGCAACGGCAAGGGCCGCTACCTCCTATCCGGAAGTCGTGGTTTGAGTCCTGCCACGTACCAATGTGCTTTCGAATTTCGATCTCATATGTACGTTTATCCGACGCTCTTACGGTGAAGGAAAACATCGTGAGGAAATCTGCATACATCTGCGAAGAAACTTGAAGGTTGTGTGTAAAGTTGACCAACCCGCACTGGGCCCGAGTGGTCGACTACTTAAGGCCCGATCACCCTAATTCAGGGTAGGCTCGAGCCCCTCGGTGGGGACGTATATATGAGCTGATGTGATGTGATGAACACCAACATGTATAAAAAAATTGGATAATATCTGTAAAGGTGTAAGTACATTCAGCACCTCGTAATGCCAGCTCATATACGTCTCCACCGAGGGCACGAGCATACCCTAAAATAGGGCGATCGGGCCCAAGTCGACCACGCGGGCCCAGTGCGTGTTGGTCGACTTCACTCACACACAACCTTCGAGTTTCTTCGCAGGCGTGTGCAGGTTTCCTCACGATGTTTTCCTTCACCGTAATACCATCGGATAAACGTACATATGAAATCGAAATTCGAAATCACATTGGTACGTGGCAGGACTCACACCACGACCTCCCGGACAGGAGGTAGCAACCCAAGCCGCTATACGCCATCGACGCTACAGCACCTAATGTTGTCTGATTAAAAACAAATTATCGTAAGTATTCCTTTTTATTTTTGTAAAAGGTGTCAAAAAGCTGTTGTGCAACCTGATGCAAAGTGGTAAGTACCGCTGCCCAGCATCACAACCGGCCTCAAGAAAAATAATTCTGAATTGAATTAATTCTTATAACGTGAAATGGCATAAAATCATAGAATGTAGAGTATTATGATTATACTATAATATTGTACAGTTCCACACAGAAATTAATGCCTCCGATGTACAGAGGCCAGCACATCAAGCTATACACTCGTAGTGCGATTCTGATCCATACGCATTCGGCATAAGAACGGTACAAAGTCCAAAGTGTGTAGCTTGATGTGCTGGCCTGTGTACCTATGTACAGTAGACCAATTTTGGTAGCGCAAAAAACATTGATGCACTGAATCTTATATTGTAAGTTTCTGTAGATGTTCCTTTTTAGTAACCATGGTTTTTCCCAGCGTTTCCTCTTGATGCGTTTCTTCAGAGCTAAAGCAATTATTATTGATAAGCTAGCTTTTTTCTTCATCAGATCCATTTTGTGGTTTTGAACGTGTGTTCATATGACAGCTATAAACGGTCATCTGATCATGACTGGATGGACCGTCTAATGTTTTAATTTGATTTGTCGATCCACAAAGATTCTCGGACCGGGATCAGATAATCGGATCTTGATATGGATTTAAATTGAAATTGTGTTCCGGATAGTCTACACTTTTCTGCGCAAGCCAACGGGCATTTTTTCAGTATCCACAATTGATACGCACTTAGCATCATCTCACCTGATGGTAAGATGTAAGATTACAAGTTTTGTCAAACTGAACTCATAAAAAAATTACTTAATATATCATCCAACAATATTCTAAGTGATATAATGATAACGTAGTCAAGTGTATTGTAACTAACGCAAGTAATTCAATTTTTTATTTATTTCAATGTTTTTTTTTTTATTTTACATATTTTTCCATAAACTTCTTGTGAAACTCTGATCTCAATGAGTCATTTATGAATGTGTTTCCTTTTTTATCTGGTTCGGATCTAGCGCAGTTCTTGAAAACAACATCATCATCCCATCTTCTCTTGACCTGCAAAATTAAAAACCATGTTTAATTAAACTTCTTAATATCCAATATAAACTATAAAATTATGAATAAAATATATGTTGCCTGTAGGACCAAAGGTCTCAAAGCTTAACAGGCTGTAACAAAATTGGGATAGGACTCTCTCTCTCTTATTGTGTGGTACAATTAACCATGCTATCCAAGGGATATAATAAACTAATAAACTGGGACTTCTACTCACCATAATGAACCACTTTCCCCAATACATCCATTATTGAACTGTCCATACAAAATTGGTCAATCAGTTGATCCATTTGTAAGGAGTGTCCAAAAAAAATTGACTATGGGTCTTTTGGAGAAGTTATTCAGTGTGATGAGTAGAAACCCCAGTTACAGATCCTATATATAGTTACGGATCAGGGAAGAGGAACTATGCGGCCTGGAAATCAGTCAAATAGCGGAGTATTGTACAAGGAGCTCAAGGTTTGAGGGGGGGACGCCACCGGGGTCACAGTAACCATTGTACCACCATGGTAATAGGGTGTAATGAGTCCACCTAGTAACTTGAACACCCGCCTGTACCCCGTAGGCGTCCCGCCCAATAATAATAATAATATAGATCCTACACTAATTTTGTTAAACCCTGCATTTTGATACACCCTGAATTTTGTTACCTTGCTTAAAAATCAAATCAAAACTGAGTTGTAGAAAATCTTATAAACGTAAAATATTCAACATCATTGCAAACCAGTTCAACAGATTTTTATATTTTAGCAATAGGTACATTGAATGCAAATTCTTCGGACACACGGCCAGAAGTCGATCAGACAGCTTGGAAACGCTTATCACTGACCGCATGGAAGGAAAAAGGAGCAGAGAATGAATGCCTATGCGATGGGCTGAATCGGTTAAGGCAATTACCAGTATGACCCTCCAGGCCAATATACAATGCAAACCAAGTTTAGAACTAACCTTCAAGTCATTTTTCTGGCCTGCAGCAGAATAATTGAGCAAAGGATTGCCAGACAAGATGTTTTCCATACGTATTCTTTCCTCCTCTTGTTTTTTTTCTGCATCCTAAAACAATTTAAAATACAATTTAAAATTACAAGCTACAAGATAAACTTTATGAATATATCATTGATCAAGAAAAAATTAAACTAACCGGAAAGGAAAAATATTCCAACTTTTTAGTTTAAAGTACAATCCTTTTTGGAAGAAAGCATAAGCATGGCATTACTAGCATACATGGGTATACCAAAAATTAGAAGGGGAACACACCCTCTCCCATTTTCCCCACTCCAAAGTTCCTTCACCATGGTAATCAAACAGTTACAGCCAGGAGCAAAGTGCCAAAGGGGCAATCTACATTAAATTCATCATTTCAGCTCATATACATCCCCGAGCCTACCCTGAATTAGGGGCCATAGGCGCCCATGCAGGCCCAGTGCAGGTTGGTCAACTTCACATTCAACCGTCAAGTTTCTTCACAGCCATATGCAGGTTTCCTCACTAGGTTTTCCTTCACAGTAAGAGCATTGGATAAACATACATATAAAACCCAAATTCGAAAACACATTGGTACATGGCAGGATGCAAACCACAACATCCAATAGGAGATAGCGGCTCTAGCCGTTACACCACCAATGCTAGTTTTTAAAGTTAGTTTTGTATAATATGAAACTAAGAATCTAGTCCTTTTATGTGGAATTGGAATAGAATTAAAGATATTGTAGTGATAGTGACATAATATGTACATACTTTTTTTGCCTGCTCTATTGCCCGCTCTTTCTTAATCTTATTCAACTCTGCCAACAAAGCTGCAGTGTCATCATCAGAGTCATCAGAGTCTGTAGAGTCGCCTTCAAGTGGATCATCTGCATCCAAACTTGCTGCTGGGACTTGGTCAATTTTAGCACGCTTAACTGGAGGTTCAGTTAATCTCCTAGCACCAGAACCCTTGACTTCTTTTTCCCTTTCATCTAACTCTTTACGGAAGTCCCTTGAGCGCAATTCATCGGTTGTGCCTTGTCCTTGTTCTCTGCAAATATAAACGTGATTTAGTAGGTACTATTCGGTTCGGATTCGTGGTAGTTAATAAGTATCCTAAGTACTTCATCACTTACCTGTACTTGAGCTTTGTGTGACCGGGCAGATCCCTACTCGAGTACTGACGCGAAATAGCACTGAGATCTTTTTCGCCGCGCCCTGTGCCTCCGCGAGCTGGATCAAAAGTAGGCCTGGCCGCAGTGGTCATCTTTCCAGGTGATAGCGAATAACCTTGGTTGCACTATCACAGTATTAGGAAATCGTCAGAACAAACACCTCTTAAGTTTACCACACACACTAACAACTCTATGTCTCGTAGGTATATAATTATCTCACCTCACTCGACAAGTCAAAACAAAACGATGGTGAAGAATAAACGTAGTGATTTCTATACTCCTTGGTGAAGAATGAGCATATAAATAATCCCTCCTAGAGAATAGTTTGCTAAATTCCTTTTTTTTTTGGTTTCTTCTCTCCGGCTTACAAAAGCGCAGAAAAGGCAAAGGTGACTAAGACCATACAGCCAGGTCTGACGTATTTAAGCTTGCTTTAGTTTTTTTATTTGTAATGCTAGTGCCGGTGCATTACAAATCTTCTCTGAAGTTCTTGACAGCATTTGCAGCAGCTGCATTCTGAGGTGGAACACCTGGTTGCTGTAGGGCGTCTATAAAACTGCACCCAGAGCAAGTTGGGTTCTCACGTCCTCCTTCGTTTTATTTTCTTGTTCTCCACATTGTTCGTGTGCACTAGACGATTTTCTCCAAAATACATCACTTCTTGAACAAAATCCCAGCAGAAAACAATGAAAAAACAACAAAATAAAACTACGAATGCGTCTACCACAAAGCCCGCCAAAAAACTGCATGCTAAATTCCTTTGCTCAAGTAGTGAACGAGCTGCGAACGCCAGGGTTGCCAGAACAAAGACCGGTCAAATTGCCACTTCGCGATAAAAAGATAGCCCAAAGTAGCCCAATAAAAAAATATCGAGATCGAAATATGAAAACAGTTCTGTTAACTAGATTAGATAGTTGCATGCAGTTTACAAATAACCACCACCTTTGGCCTAAGCTTCCTTCTCCCATTCATTGTAATGTTTTTCATATTTACCCCACTTGCCCATTTTCACTTTTGTTTATTCTTTGTTCGGTTCACTCACTCCTCACTCACTCACCGACGCCTAACCAAACCACAGAATAAAAATATACACACGCAGGCAGCCAGCAGCCACGCAGCGCACCACAGATTATGAGTGGAAGTGGCCGCACATAGACAGACAACGCATCGCCGCGTTCGTTGATATGGCCGCGTTCACGAGAACACAGTAGTAGCACAATAGGCGATAAGTAAAAAAACGTGTCGCCCAACAGGCGATAAGTCGCCATTCCAATTTTTTTGTAGCCACGAGGGACCGTAAAATAGCCCAATTGGCTACTTGTCGCCCAATCTGGAGACCCTGGCGAGCGTCATCAGATTGCAGCACGTAGTTGCAGTACAGTATTGCACAACCAATCAGTTCACGACCCATATTGCGTGGTTCTATGCGTACACCGACTACGCAGAGGACGGCTTAGTTCAAACTTCTTGGTTCCAAGACTTAATTTGATCGCCCTATAGATTGCAGACTACAGATGAATGGGATTAGATCATGTTAAACGTCACGTTCTCACGTAGATTATCACAGATCTAATGAACCAATAGATTAAATATTTTTTAACATAATCAATACGACTAATAAAAAAAAATGTGAATAATAAATAAAAAACTTCGACGATAATTTTTCGATCGACCGGCGTTGAGAGCGGACGTGTTTGGGACTGCGTGTTAAAATAATTATTCATAAACATAGTCCAGTTCCGTGATTATAACACGTATTGTTAGTAGTAATAGAGTCTGTGCACCGACTGTGTGACTGTGCTGTGACTTTGACCCCCGCGCACCTCGAGGAAAGGAGACAGTTGCGATAATTCATCCTTATCAGTTGCGTGACTTACCTGCATACAAGATCAGAGCGATGTCTTTTTTCGGCTCGCCCACGAATAAGAGTGCATCCACTAACGACCTTACAGCGCAGAACACAGGGTCTAATGACTCTGATCTCAACAAACCACGCAAGCGTACATTTGAACAAATGGAGTCGTGTATGTTTTTGGATGCCCTCGTAAAATTCAAAAGTGAAATTATGGAATCCGTTAATGGCTTACGGGAACAACTATCGATACAAAGTGAGAAAATTAGCAAACTGAATGAAAACGTAAAAGCCTGTGTAAGAGAGGAGGTAAGTAAACTATCTTGCCAGTTTGAGGAGCTTAAAAGTTCACTGGAACACACCGACCTGGAATTAAAAAATACGAACAATAGGGTCCTCGAAATTGAAAAACGCGTTCCGCGTATTGACGAGTTAGAAACTGAGCTGGGAAGAATGCAGTACACCGTCAACCAACTCAATAGTGAAATCAATAAGCAACAACAATACGCTAGGCAACTAAATGTCGAGTTGGTCGCAGTCCCGGAAAACAGTAAGGAAAATCTGATGGACATTATCCTGCGTCTAGCGAAAATAGCTGAGGTACCCTTGGCAGCTGACGACATTGAGTACGTCACCAGAGTACAATCAATGAACCCAGTAAAAGGGCGACCGCGTAATATTGTAATAAAACTCAAAAGGCGAATCTGCAAGGACAACTTGATATCTGGAGCCAGGAAAGCCCGTAGAATTACGTCCGACAAACTTGGAATAGCCGGAGATGCCAAAGAGATATTTGTGAACGAGCACTTAACCCCAGAAAATAAGCGGCTGTACAAAAATTGCAGAGTGAAAGCGGCAGAGTTAAATTACAAGTATGTCTGGATCAAAAACTGTAAGATCTACGCGCGCAAGAATGACTCATCCCCATCGATCCTTATTGGCACCGAAATGGATTTAGTAAAAAAGTTTACTTGAACCCCCTATCTACATTTTTCGTGTTTTGCTATTTACTCTTTAGTATACTATTCAACACTGTTAAACGGAAAGGCAAGCCAAGCATACTGTCTTTAATATTAATACAAAAGCTAATTTTCACCTACACTAAAACTTTCATTAATCCGAACACACGTACACATACAAAATCATATACTCGCACACCTCGCATAGCTAGTACGGTAAGTTATTTAATCATAATAACCTACTGTTATTTTTATTATTTGATTGAGCAGTGTTGTATTCTAATATTTATGTCACTTTTTTTCCATACCGCGCAAAAATACAATAAAATGCGTGAGTCTACCTACCTACCCGCATCTGTTGCGGGCGCACCACAGGCCAACTTCACTTTTTACGGAAACGCGGGTAATTCTCACTGTTCAGCTGCCTGCCACATAAGTACCTGCCTGAGCCTTCTACATTCACAGTGTCATTATATAATAGGTAGAAAAAAACTGTTTGTTTGTATCAATACCTACAATGGTGCAGCCGCTGACACTTTACATAACCCCTACTATTTGACTTTACTACACACTCGTTTACTAGAAATAGTTATGGACTTACCTTCAATAAAAATAATATGTACAGTTATACATTATACTTATCACGTCATTAAAATTCGATCGTTGTAGATTAAGTATTTATTATCAGAACGTACGTGGCCTGCGTACGAAAGTAAATGATATGTACCAAGAAATACTTAAAAATAATTATGACATTATAATTATGACGGAGACCTGGCTATGTGATGGTATACTTGACTCTGAACTTTGCGATAGTAGGTACATGATTTTTCGTCAGGATAGGAATTACTCGAACACAGGTAAATTAATGGGTGGAGGCGTTATGATAATTGTTCGGCGCGAGTTATGTGCCTATCGTGTGGACCCGTGGCGGCCGGCTGCACCTATCGAGACTTTGTGGCTGACTATCCCCGCTGCTGTCACTGCTGCGGCGTCGGTCGTCACTGACCGCTCGCGTTATCGCCGCATTCGATTATCACAATGCGACTTACATATAATAGCTGCATACATACCAGGCAAGTCCGCAAAATACTCACGCACGGATGATTCACAAGCGAACGACATAGCCACCTTTTTGTCTGATTTTTGCGACAAAATCCCACCAATAGCTCATCACAACTTCATTCTTGCTGGGGATTTTAATTTATTTAATATTCAATGGCAACTAGAAATACCTACTTTTTTGAAGCAGGGCTCTTGTTTATTACAAGAGGTAGGCTCAAAATTAATTAATGAACTCTCACTGTTAGGGTTGAAACAAACGAATTGTTTAAAAAATTGTTCTAATAACACGCTTGACTTGGTTTTTACTAACCTGGACATGGAGATAAATCGATGTAGTGCACCTCTGATCCGTGAAGACGTGTTTCATCCGTCTTTTTATCTTATCTCTGATAGTTTATTATCTCCTCTGAGTGAGCTCCCTCACAAAAAAAATAATTTAAAAAAAACTGATTTTGAAAAAGTAAATGGTTTCTTAAGCGGTATTGATTGGGCTACTCTTCTGTGTAAAGAATCTTTAGACGAGGCAATTTCATTATTTTATGATAAATTAAACCACTCTATCAAAACTTTTGTGCCATCGGTTACTATTAACAGTCACAGGTATCCAGCCTGGTTCTCTCCTGCCTTGAAAAAAGTTTTAAAAGAAAAATTCAATGCTCATAAGTGTTGGAAAAAGTATGGAAATAAGTCTGATTACGACACTTTCTCCTTATTACGTAAGCGTGCCTCGCGTTTACAAACAATTTGTTATAAAAACTATATTATTAATACCCAGGAACAAATTTTAGAAAATCCAAAACACTTTTGGAACTACATTAAATCAAAACGAGGCCGAACCTCTAATTATCCCTCTAAATTATCACATAATAATCAGACATACTGTGACGGCCCTGGAATCGCGGAAGCTTTTAATTCTTTTTTTCACAGCGTGTTTTCGAAGCCTGTTCCCATGTATCCCAATATGTACTCAACAGCATCTTCATCTTGTGAAACTCAGTATGTACACAGTTTGACACTTTCAGAGGAACAAATATTCAAGGCTTTGAAATCAGTCGATACAAAGAAAGGCCCTGGAAGTGATCACATATCACCTTTATTTATATCTAACTGCGCGCAAGCCCTAACTATCCCTGTACACATTTTATTTAATAGATCACTTAAAGAAGGGTATTTTCCCAAGGTATGGAAACAAGCTCATGTTGTCCCTATCTTTAAGAAGGGTTTACATACTAAAATTGAAAACTACAGACCTATATCCATATTGAACGTTTTTGCAAAAATACTAGAGAAGTTCGTATTCAAAACTATTTATAATACTATTTATCAGGGAATTCCTCCCCAACAACACGGTTTTTGCAGGGGCGCTCCACTGTTAGTAACCTTACTGAGTTTACGAATTATTTATTAAAAAATATGGATGCTGGTGGACAAATAGACGTCATTTACACTGATTTTGAAAAGGCGTTTGACCGGGTGGATCATATTGTACTGCTTCGAAAGTTGCAGTGTCTTGGTATCCATGGAGACTTGTTACGTTGGCTTGAGTCATATCTCCACAATCGTAGTCAGGCAGTTGTAATTGGTGGTTATCGCTCCAACTTCGTAGAGGTGACTTCTGGTGTACCCCAGGGCTCACATTTGGGTCCCCTTCTCTACAATGCGTATCTTTTTGACATTCATAAATATCTTAATAATGCAGCTTTTGTGATGTACGCAGATGACACAAAAATATTTTATAAAATTAACAATATTAATGACTGTCACAGACTCCAAGATGATCTGGACAGAATATCTGAATATTATATCTCTAATAGAATTAATATCAACGTCAGTAAATGTCAAGTAATTAGCTTTACACGTAAAACTAAACCAGTAACATTTGCATATATGATTGGAGGTGCGTTTGTGGAGAGGAGTGACCTGGTGAGGGACCTGGGAGTATTACTTGATAAGAAATTAACATTTAGTGAGCATATTAACTCGACTGTCGATAAGGCCTATAAAAATCTTGGATTTATTATTCGATCCAGTAAACCATTCACTAACATACACTGCATTAAGGTACTGTACTTCGCCTACGTGCGTAGTTTCCTTGAGTATGCCAGTAGCATATGGAACCCGCAATATCAAATTTACAAAGACGGCATTGAGAAAATTCAAAAGAGATTTCTACGGTATCTGAACTTCAAATTTGACATGCGACTGAAAAGTTATGAAGACAGGTGTGCACATTTTAAAATTCTGAATTTAGACAGTCGTAGAACGCTCCTCGACCAGATGTTATTGCACGATGTTTTGCATGGACAACTGGATAGTGCTAACGTACTAAGTGAAATTAAATTATGTACACCTACACGAAGAACTAGACACACAAGGCTCTTCTGTACTACACTTAGCCGTACTAACTATGCGAAAAACTCAGTTATATCCCGCATTTGTAATACCCACGATCGTCATTTTAACAATGTTGACATATTTAGTCACAGTAGAACATCATTCAAAAACAGAATTCTCTCTGAACTCATTACGAACTTATCTTCTTAACTTAAATCACTCACTCACATACACACACACAGAGACACACACACACACACACACACACACACACACACATCCACACACACACACACACACCCACAGTCCTGGTTTGCCCTTTTTTGTTTGTTTTTGTTTTTTTTTTGTCTTCTGTTCTTTAATATTTTCTTTTTTAAGGTAATGATTATTCGAATAACGTCGAACCAGACTATGCTCTCTAGGCTAGATCTTCACAATATGTAAAAGTAATTTAGGGAAACCTGTAAATTGCTCATGATCTGTTACCTTTTCTTTTTAACGCTGTGTAATTAAGTAGCTGTTGGTTTTCTTAATAAATCAAAATAAAATAAATAAAAAAATAATAATCCTGTGCTGCTTACGCAAACCAACCCCCCATAAGAAAAAAGGAGATGACTATATTTTTGTCAGTATGCTGATTTCATGCCTCGTACAGCCCTATGTGTCAAACTACTGTCAAACATTGGCCACCAGGGATGTGCCATACCATGTGTTTGTACAGACTTAAAAGATATCGATAGAAATACTCATTAGATTATTAGTAGAAAGAAAAATTGACATGGCTTTACTTTTTGCCTCAACTGCCAAAAAGGAGGCTAATGTTTTATGAATATATGTCTGTTTCTATGTCTAAGCTTATAGCAAAAAAAGCTTGATAGGTTTTGTAGTGCGAGGGGTCTTAATATTCATCTAATTTTAACAAATAAGTGTAAGAGCACTTCTTCCATCAAAAAATTTACACGTTCAAGATTTTGAAGCATCGGAATCCGAGCAAAAATTTACCTTGGTCACCTCATCATATTTTGCTTAATAAAAACATATAAAGCATTTAGCTGCTTAGCTTAAAATACAGGCCCATCCGGTAGAAAACATGAAACTTGACCATGTAAAATGACTTTAGCTTTTTTGAAGGAAAAAAATTTCTTTTTGTGAGCATGTTATAAGTTCTCGTATCCTGAACAGTTTCCACTAATATAAGGATTTTTTAAAGATTACAATTTAATATTTCATTTTTGACTCACGCATGTTCATTCATTGGGGAGATATATAGGGCGATGGGGTAACATTCATGCAAAGTTTCCAGCCTCCTGCTGAATGGGACCATATTTCTAAATTTTTTGAGTACCACAATACCAATGATCTTAATAAATAAAACTAAAATAAATACAACATAAAGTTAATTATTGCTATTTTAAGCAAAATGTGTCACATCACTAGGCTAGTGTTTGGTTAACAAATTAATCCTCGCGGTCACTCGAAGTAAATGGTCCTGTGGCCCTGCCCGACGCAGCGCATGTCCTAAGCTATCCTTGCCGTTTTAATTCGTCATTGACTCGTCGGGAACCCAAGAGCTGGCAGCTACCATTGTATTGGCATGTTTCACGTGTAATAATTATTGTAAATATAATTTAACTGCTATCATTAATGACAAAATCAAGAATAAAATAACCACATTTATCGATAATCGTTTTAACGTCACTAGTAACCTAAAAACAGATTTGTTTATTTTTGTTATTTCAGTAGTTATTTTTACTCTTAATCCTAGATAATCATGTAGAATTGTAAAATAAGCCGTCGAGAAAGTCTTGCCTCATTGATATCTTATCATTTCATGGTTTTTTTACTCTCGTGTGGAAACTGATATTATCACTCGAGTTTTCTCTGTTTCTGGAATGAGATCTGCAACCACGCACAATGCATGGCATTCTCGATGTATTATTTAGTTTTCCGTATCCTAAAATAAACACAAAACTATTTCTTTGAGATTGTCTAAAATCTTTTTCATTCGACAAACCATGAAGGTTGAACCAAACCATGACCGACGCAAATGAAAAAAAGGATTCCAAATGCTTGTCACCCTTTAAGCTAAAAGTGCCTTCTGAATTTGGTCAGATATCCATAGATATCCAAGTGACAATTTGGGTGGTACGGTGTGACGTCACCAAAATATGATCTATTGGTTTATTAGATCTGTGTAGATTAAGAATCAAATTGTAAAGGCTATAGTTTGTGTTCAGTAGTTTGCAAGGTTTGTTGGTGTACAAATAGTTTTAATAATCAGTTCAGGAACTACGGGGCAAACACTTGTGCTGTGAACTATCGGGCCAAGCTATAGCAAACTAATTAGTAATCTGTGGCTATAGTTAACGCACCGCAGCCACAGATGAGATACTAGTTACTTCGTAACAGATACTGCACTTCCTTATAAAACGTAAATACCTACGCATTTATTCACCTACTCGTTTCCACTGTCAGACAATACACGGAAACATGGGTATTAAGGCGTTCAACTTAGCGGTCATAACTGCGTACACGGGCGGCGCGCGAATCGCGGCAGCGGGGAAAAACCCGATTGTACGTCGTTTTAGCGCTAGGGTTGATTCATGAAAATGAACAAAAAAGTTTTACAAGTGATGGTTTTTATTTATTTCCGCAACGCAATGGGGATCTGGCTATCTTATCTTCAAGCCGGAACACATCAATGCTGTTAACACTGATGTTTGGCGGCAAGTACTAACTAACCGCCTCCGTAGCTCAGAGGCAAAGTTCACTGGCTTTACACATAAGGTCGTGGGTTCGATTCCCGGCGGGGTCAATTGTAAGACTTGGTTTGGTTGGTGGTAGGGCATTTTCTAAGCCCACCTGGCTAGCTACCACCATCTTATCTAAGTCTTGCCGACAAATATCAATGGTGATATCATTGGTGTGTTCCGGCATGAAGGTAAGATAGCTAGTTCCCCATTGCGTTGGGGAATCTTGGTAAGCCCGCTTCCATCTTCGGCAACATCGTCACTTACCACCAGTTGAGATGTTGTCAAGGGTTTACCAATTGTGAATAAAAAAAAAGAAAGAAAAAACAAGATGGTGGTAGCTAGCCAGACGGGCTAAAAAAATGCCCTACCACCAACCAAACCGACTCTTATAAAGTTGACCCCCCAGGAATTGAACCCGTGACCTCCTGGTGTGCAGAGAATGGACTTATCATTACGGCACGGAAGCGGTTAAAATTTGCTCAACTTAGCTGTTTTGATCGGTACGTCGGTGATTTTTAAGGTTTTGTAGTCAAACTAAGAACCTTTATAAATTCGCCATGTCCGTCAATAAATGATTAGTTTACGAAATATTAAGTTTTTAAGGTTTTTGTTACAGTTTCGAAACCGCTATTTCAGGAAATCTGAATATGATTTGGAATAGTAGGACATATAATGGATTATCAAAAACAATAATCACGGCTAATTAGGCTTTCTTAGTTTAAGAGTGATAGTGGACTGACTTAAGACGTGCAGTTATATTTGTAAAAAGTTCAACTCCTTACAAAATGTCTAAATCTAAACTGCAAAATTAACTTAGTTTTTTTTCAAATTTAATTTTTTTTGCCACTACGGAACCCTACTTTGTTCATGATCCGACACGCACTTAGCCAGTTTTATTAGATCTGTTTTTTAATATTTTTTATTACCTACATACCTAGCACATACATAGACTTCCACCACACCACAATAGACTTAAGTAACACTTCCACTTAGCACGATTCGGTCGCACAATAATAATGATTACCTATATTCCTATCTCGAGGTATCTATACCTACACAAGACACACGGCGGTGGCGGCCCGACTTACCAGAGCCCGTCCGAGTGGGTCGCTAAGCGTAGGTACATTTTGCGGTAGGTATAGGCGAGTGACGGAGCACTGCCGCGGCGCGGCCTGTATTTCGTGTCCGGAACTGCTCAGGGGTAGTTCTTGATTACCTCTAATTAACTAAATTATCGACTATTTTTAAGAATATATAAGATCTGTGGGTACAAAAGCCTTTTTAGATAGTGTTCTTTGTTTTTGATTTACAGTGCTTTTGCCGGTGCATTACAAATCTTCTCTGGAGTTCTTGACAGCGTTTGCAGCAGCCTCATTCTGAGGTGGAACACCCGGATTCAGTAGGGCCCTTATAAAACTGCACCCAGTGCAAAATAGGTTTTCACGTCCTCCTTCATTTTATTTTCTTGTTCTTCACATTGCTCACGTGCAACAGACGATTTTCTCCAAAACGCACCACTTTTAGAAGCAAATTCTAGCAGAAAAAACCGTAGGTGATTAAATGCTCAGTGGCTGAAAACAATGCGCAAAAACAATAAAATAAAACTACGGATGCGTTCACCACAAATCCCGCCAAAAACTCTACGTACAACGATTTTTTTGTATAATATCTTAACTTCTCACGGTTACAAAAGCTCTTCCGAGACAATCCCCATTTAATTAATCTTCATTAGTTTTTTGATTTGTAATGCTAGTGCCAGTGCATTACAAATCTTCTCTGAAGTTCTTGACAGCATTTGCAGCAGCCTCATTCTGAGGTGGAACACCCAGTTGCTGTAGGGCGTCTATAAAACTGCACCCAGTGCAAGTTGGGTTCTCAATTCCCCCTTCGTTTTATTTTCTTGTTCTCCACATTGCTCACGTGCACTAGACGATTTTCTCCAAAATGCACCACTTTTTGAACAAAATCCTAGCAGAAAACAATGCAAAAACTACAAAATAAATCTACGAATGTGTTCACCACAAATCCCGCCAAAAACTATTCCCACGTTCAACGATCCGTTACCAGTGATGCCAGATTGTTGGGAATAAATAAAAATAAAATAAAAAAATAAATATTCTGGGACAAATCACACATGGTCATCTGGCCCCAAAGTAGGATTCCCTGTGTTATGGGAACCAGAGACTGATATACATACTTATATACGTTTAAATACATACATATATAGATATTTAACACCCAGACACAGGTAGGAATCCATCCAAATATGGAGGACAATATTTTTAAGGGGAAGTTTGGAGGGAAAAAAACCAGGTTTGGAGGGAATTGCGGATTGTAGATCTACGAACTTTTTTCCCGAGTGAAATGAAGATGGTAGGGTTGGTAAAACTGAATAAAATGAGTGTTTTGTTATACAATTCATTCATTTTCAGTCAAATTAAATTCATACCTACATATATTTATTAAACAAATTTAGGTGTTCTTGTGAAGGCTCGCGGTTTTTTTAAGCCACTTTTCGTAAAAAGTAAGCCTGTTAGCGTTTCAGTAGAAAGTCTTTTTCTGATATTAGTTTTCATTAAATTGATCGATTGCAGAAAACAGCCGCTCGACATTGGCCACAGATCATCTACGAGCTGGCGAGATGAGATGTTTCGTTTTACAGTCACACAGCTCTATGGAATGGAATAGGAACTTTGTTTATAAAATGACTGAATGACGCAACGGAAGTGTTGTGTTGGCGAAGCGAGTTTGCGCTAGTATAAAACGGAACGTTTATTATTACTTTTTTGAAAGGAAAATGACTATGACTTTGACTAAATTGTGCCCATTCAGCCTAATGAGTTTGTTATTTTTACAATTTTAAGAAATTACGTAGATTCTGGGACTGAAGTTCGTAGGTTTGCAGGAAAGGCCTAAAGTACGTAGATCTACGTTAAAAGACGTAGAGTTGGCAACGCTGCTTCGAAGTCTACATTAGACATTAGTGGGTAGACAAAATGGACCTCATGCTACGCCTGCTGGCAACACTAATGGTCGCCATTTTGTTTAGCGACTAGCTAGCTAGCGTTTCGTTACAATTTTGCGATTTTCCGTTCATCATTTGTTCGAAATATCGAATAAATTGTAGTTATTTCAAAAGATATACTTATTTTAGTTGTTATAAGCTATATGTACGATAGTATTTACAGAGTTCTGTTGCCCATTTAAAAACAAGATCTAGGTGGCATAAGTTGTAACCTGCCTGTTTTTGAGGTAACCAGGTACAAAATGGCCGAGGATTTCGACGTTGAGGCGATGTTGGAAGCTCCTTACAACAAATCGGTAAGCGACCTGTGTTTTTCTGATTCTTCACATCTATATTTACGTTCATTTTCTTTACTTACAAAATTATCTCGTATAATTTTATCAAACTAAATAAAATGTGTTTCGCTACACCAAGTTGTAGCGAATCATGATGATGTCTTTTTATGTAGTACCTAATACTTACCAGTTTCTCAGTTTCCAATATTCCTTATTAAAAATAATTGATTTGAGGTCGCTCAGTAGCCTTTGGGATTTTTTTTTAAAGAATTTAACCACCTAGTCTAAAATTCTTCCCCCTTGTAATTTTTATGGTTCCGTACTAATATCTTAGAAGAATACATCGACTTAAAAGTACTTGGATACGGGGTCTAATACAAAATTAATTAACGATAAAATTGTCCTGACTTTATACACGTAGATGTATGTATAGAAATAAAACATTATATTAATCTTGTGCCATTGGCCATTACACTATTGCTGATTTTTGCTTGCAAGAGTTTGGTCGAAGCCACAATAACAGCCTTAGACTGACGAACTGACTTAGTCTTTATATTTTAAAGTGTGTACTACTTATTTCACTACTGCCGATTTTCACTTGCAGTGTGGCCAGGCCACTTAGCCAGTCTAAATATTGTGTAATCATGCCCTGAATGAAGTACAATGGAGTGTGTTTTAATTTTTGCCTATTTTTTGCAAAAAAATGTAGAATCTTATAAAATTTTATTTATTAACCCTTCAAGCGTTTCGCCATCCGAATCTTTATTTATTTTATTAACAATCATGTAAATTTAAATAACTATCTGCCTGTCCTGGATTCGCACAGGTGAACATTTATTATTCAAACATTTTGGATAAACATAGAGTAAATGTATCTTTGCATCCATTTATGGAGCTGATACATGGGGCTACACTGGACACGGCGCGGCAGCATTTATTTTTCTATTAGTATTTTGTTTAAAACCACTCTCCACTCGTTGGACCGATGACCTGGTAAAGGTCGCGGGAAGTCGCTGGATGCGGGCAGCGCAGAACCGGTTGTCGTGGAAATCCTTGGGGGAGGCCTATGTCCAGCAGTGGACATCCTTCGGCTGATATGATGATTTTGTTTAGATTGACATTTTTAAATTCCTAATATCTTTTGAATGGAATGTCCGATTTGAATAATTCAAAAAGTACAGGTAATTGAAACAGTCTTGAATACGAAATGATTTATTTGGATAAGGATTTATAACACAAAAGGTAGGGATGACATGGTCTGATTTTGGTGTGCATTTGTATCAACTTATAACTACGAACTATGTACATCATGTGACATTTCAACTTAAAGAGCTTGTTGTAAGAATCTCAAATTTTTTTTTTATAATTTTTACAAATTGTTTTGATGTTAATGATTTTTTTTCACCTATTTAGGCAAAAATTGACAATTCTCCGAAGTTGACCCTTATATCCGAAACTACTGGACCTAAAATTTTGAATAATCACATTATATGAGATTAAATGCATAGATTGATTACAGGAAAATCTATAGTCCTTCTGTTTTTACAGTAAAAGTTCCAAAGTCCAAATGTTTAGAAACTAGCCACACCTAGTGGGATTTAGTAATAGAGTATTTATTTATTTATTATTTATTTACACTTATAGTACACCAAAACAATTTTGTAATGTTAATACGTAGAGATACTATAATAAAGTGTACAGTAGGCGGTCTTATTGCTAAAAGCAATCTCTTCCAGACAACAGCAAATAGTTTCCTTTTACCTGTATCTGTAGATGACGATAAAATTAGTTTTTGGTGCGGAACCCCTAGTGCGCGAGTTTGACTTTCACTTGGTCTTTTTTTTTGATCCTACATCAATAGTTTCCGCGGTGCATGCAATGAAAGACATTTTATGGCTTAATTTTTACACCTCGGCGGGTTACATTTTTAGTAGGGATCCCTAATTTTTTCTAGTTATAAATGTAGCTTATGTTACTTTGGGATAATGTACCATGCTAATAGTGTAAGAATTTTTGAAATCCATCCAGTAGTTTTTGAGTTGATTTGTTACAAACATACAAAAATACAAATCAATGTTAGTTTTTCAGGATTGGGCAATGGAGCTTGGGGGCTATAAATAAAAAGTTTTTTTTTTTTATAGAAGATGATTTTTAATCCTGGGGTCCTAATAAGTAGGTACCTAGTAAATATAATAAATAAATTATAATTTATTGTATGTACCTACTTTAATATGTCCTACACAATTGACATTGTTTCTGGATTGAATAAATAATAAATCAATCTTCTGCCTTCAAAAAGATGACATAAAAAGTAAAATTTTTTACCTATGGATATATTTTCATCTTTGCTTCAAAATTACCTAACTTTTCAAGATTTTATTTTTTTACTACCCTTTATTTAAATTTATACCAAATTATTTAAGGCTTTCAATAAAAATCATCTTCCTTTGAAAACTTTCTTTTAATTTATTTTAATGTAGTATGAACATTAACTATAATTCCGTAAATCAAGTGTGAAATTTATGGATAGATGGCATAATATACTTTTTTAGATGTACTTTACCAAAAATAAAATAAATAGGTAAAGCAACTCCATACAATATTTGATTCAATGAGTTACCATGCAGTATTTAGTTAAGTGCAGTCGGTCAATCAGTGAGACAGTCTAGTTAGTCGAGTCTTAAAATGAGTACTCATAATACACATGGCTTAGCCGTTTTTGAGGTACGGTCCCAACGTCCATGTATTTGTAAGTTGATGGAAAAATAGGATAAGGAATTTAAAACAAAATTTTCTGCCCAGTGATTATTTTCTTTTTTAGAATAGATAAGGAATAGATAGATAGATAGGATGAAAATACACTATGAGACCAACCGAGGTTATAGTACCTAACCTACTAGAAAAGCCAGATATCGCAAAAACTTTTTCCATTTACAAAATGTATCAATGGGGAAGTATTTTTGTGATTTCTGACTTTTTATACTTTAACGTAACCAAGTTTCATAAAGTTTTATCCTTATCAGTGAAGCATTAACTATCGATTGGCATCATTTGAATAAGTTGTTTTTTTTTCACACGAAATTTATGAAAGCTTTCAATGTCGCTTACCTATATAATGAAATTAGCTGCATTTCGAACAGAGACTGTGTTGGTCCACATAAAAAAGTTTTGTGTTAACTTTCTCAATTTTTAGTGTCAGTTGCACACAATAAAAAATAACTAGTTAATGCAAAAATTGTTTTAATTAAAAAGGCCTTATGGTTGCCCGGACAGTTACCCCATATCTTGTATGGTTTAGGATTACCCCATACTGTCCCGTAAAAAAACATTTTACATAATCACTTTCTATACCATAAGCTGACAACTCTTTTGAAATGGGTCTCTTACCAAGTCCTTACAGGGGTATTAAATAATTAAAAGACAACTATCATAGCCCTGAAAATGCACTCTGAGTGGCCTCAAAAAGGTTTATTTTTTCCTTGTTCTCAATTTTCTTAGTCATACCTATAAATAGTGGCCGTTGTACAAAAACTAATAGGGCATTTCTTGATCCAAAGATTTCCTGACAGGATTGGTCCTCAGGTAGGACCCAAATATGGATTCAAGGAGAGGAGCCACCAAGCTTGTTGATATCAGTTTGTGGGGTGGGAGCTCTCAGCATAATCTGATATCTTTACCTTAGTTATGCTACTAGGCCAAGCTTGGTATCATTTTCGTATAAATCGAGGATGCCGAATTCATTTATGGGATCGTGTTTGCGCCATTCAGAAATTTTTTGACTTCGTTATTTTAAAAAGTCCATAACTCATACATAAATTGGAATGTTTGAAATAAAAAAGTAACTATAGACCCCTAGTACAGAAAACAGAATAGAACTTTGCAGTGGGCTGTATGAAGCAGAATTTTTGGAATGTGGTCTATTCAAATCGGGCTGTAATTGGAACAAATCAAAAATTTTATTTTCATTTCTTTATTGAATACTGTCAATGGATTATTTTTTATGTAAAAGGCTAAATAAAGCCTCTTTAATTATTATTTTGTCAATTATTCCAAATTGTGAAAGCCTTTTCTTTTTAAAATAACTGAGTCAAAAATACTTCTGAACAGTGCAATATGATCCCATAGATGAATTTGGTATCCTTGATTTATGTGAAAACTTAGCTTAATTAAGGTACAGGTGTCAAGATTAAAGGATCCCCCCTCCCGAAACCTACTACAATAATCCAAACCCATCTTAGCAACACCAAAATTAATTCTGCCAATGGAAATGTTTGGTTCAATGAAAGCCATACTTTTTTTTGTATGTTGTGTACAGAGGCAACTAAAATGGGAATGAAAATTATTTAAGTATTTATGACGTACTTATGTCAAATTTAATTTTTTAATAAACTTTTGCCTTTACTTTAGGAAAACAGCTGTTCAAAGATGTTTAAGACGATATCTTCTTCTTTTGCCTAGCCTTGTCCCTTTATTTGGGGTCTGGTCTCCTCGTACCGCCGCGCCAGGACGCTCGATCCCGGGTTGTCTGGATATCTAGTTGTGCCCGCTTGGTATCCCTATTTACGGTTTAAGACAATATCAAAAAATATATATATTTTAGTCAATTTACAACCCATACTATTATTGTATATGCATCTTTACATCTTTGAACAGTATCACCCAAAATATGAAAACAAAAATTACATGTGAGAATCATTTCTTGTATTTATAGAACTTTGTGGTAATAGTCCTGCATACTTCACCGACCTGAACACACAGAGAGGTATCCATAAACTTAAGTACCTATTTTTTTAATTAATGAAAATATAGATTAATTAAAAGAGAATCAAATTACAATGAGATCATTTGAACAAGAGACCATAAGCTGACAGGTCATAAATCTTTTGCAGAAGTATCCCTGTGTGATGTTAGCGCTGTGTGCTTCCTTTGTCAGTGGTTTTATGAAGGGTAAGTGTAGACCAGAGCAGCGGCACCTGACTCCGACCAGTGAGGCGGAAGCGACTATACTAATGTGTACCCACAACCAGTGATAGTATAGGAAAAGTAAAAGCCTGCAACATTGTGTTATTTCAACAATGCAATTTCATACCATGTCATTGATGAAATACCACACAATGCTCTTCACATTAACGTTACTATGAAACTAATGCATATTTTATTTATTCACTCGGCGTGTGTTGCTGTGGCGCTGCTTCTACCTTGTGCTTTGTGTGACAGGATATCACTTCCTCTTCAAAGCACCGCTCGGAGAGGTCAGATAAGCACAAAGATAGAGAAAAGGACAGCAGTCGAAAGTAAGCATAGTTTTCAAAATAAATTACTAGGAAAAATATGACATTTTGTGATTCATTGTATGTTGATCATATGTGTAACAACAACAATTATCAATTTACAGGCGTAGTCGCTCAAGAGAAAGAAGACGTTCACGGGATAGAGACCCGCGTCGTTCAAGAGACAGGGATGAGAAGAAAGACAAAGACCGAGAAAAAGATAGGGATCGGAGGGATCGAGACAAAGATAGGAATCACAAGGAGAAGGATCGCGACAGGGAAAGAGAACGCGACCGGGACCGGGAGAAGAGACGCAGCAGCAAAGACCGCGAGCGGGGGCGCAGCCGCGAGCGCGACCGCCAGGCGTCGCGCCCCCGCGAGCGCGAGCGCCGCGAGAAGACCCTCGAACGGGAGAGGGAGCCCGCCAAGGAGGTGCGATCCAAATCCAGAACACTCGATCCCAAGCTGGAGGAGCTGCCTCCGGAGGAAAGGGATTTGAGAACAGTTTTTTGTATGCAATTGTCGCAACGTATTAGAGCTAAAGATCTTGAAGAATTTTTCTCCTCTGTGGGCAAAGTGAGAGACGTCAGACTTATCACTTGCAATAAAACGAGACGATTCAAAGGAATAGCGTACATTGAATTCAAAGATGCTGAATCTGTCCCACTGGTAAGAACCCCAAGTGTTTGCTATCTATGCTTAATTTAAATACTTTCTCATCGATTGCTTACTAATACAACATATGTTTTACAGGCTTTAGGATTGACTGGACAGAAGTTACTAGGTGTTCCTATTATTGTACAACACACTCAAGCAGAAAAGAACAGAGTTGGCAACACATTGCCTAACTTAGCACCAAAGACTAGCAATGGGCCTACAAGATTGTATGTTGGCTCTTTACACTTCAACATTACAGAAGATATGTTACGAGGAATATTTGAACCTTTTGGGAAAATTGACAATATTCAACTTATGACAGATCCAGAGACAGGGAAAAGTAAAGGATATGGTTTTCTCACCGTAAGTATTTTAAGGAATTATTAATTTTTAATTTTACCGCCTCCGTAGCCCAGAGGCAAAGTTCACTGGCTTTACACAGGAGGTCGCGGGTTCGATTCCCGGCGGGGTCAATTGTAAGGCTCTGTTAGGGTTGGTGGTAGGGCATTTTCTAAGCCCGCCTGGCTAGCTACCACTATCTTATCTAAGTCTTGCCACCAAATATCAATGTTGATATCATTGGTGTGTTCCGGCATGAAGATAAGATAGCCAGTTCCCCATTGCATTGGGGAATATTGGTAAGCCCGCTTCCATCTTCGGCAACATCGTCACTTACCACCAGGTGAGATGTTGTCAAGGGTTTACCAATTGCAAATAAAAAAAAACATTTTTTTTGCTAATAATAATTTTATTTGTGCAGTTCCACCACGCAGCTGACGCTAAGAAGGCAATGGAGCAGTTGAATGGTTTTGAGCTGGCGGGGAGGCCCATGAAAGTGGGTAACGTGACGGAGCGCGCGGACGGCGGCTCCAGCACGCGCTTCGACGCGGATGAGCTGGACCGCGCCGGTGTGGACCTGGGCGCTACGGGCCGGCTGCAACTCATGTTCAAGCTGGCCGAGGGCACTGGCCTGCAGGTGAGGCGGAAAACACATTTCTCCTAATGCATCTAAACATTGCTTACATCCGAAAATGTCGGGAATGTAAGTTTCGAGAGTGTTAGGTAGCAAAAAATACAACATACAAAGAACAACTAGGTAACTAAACAGAAAATAATTGATAAAGTATAACTAAATAGCATTTCTCCTAATAACTCTTATCAATAGAAAATTAAACAACACATTGAAATAAAATAAGCGGCCGCAAGCTTTGTGAATGTGAAAACTACACCGCTGATTTTTTAAAGCTTCATCCCTACTATCCCTACTAATATTATAAATGCGAAAGTAACTCTGTCTGTCTGTTACGCTTTCCCGCAAAAACTACTGAACGGATTTGGCTGAAATTTGGTAGGTAGACAGATTAGGACCTGGATTAAGACATAGGCTACTTTTTACCACGCTCGCGAGCCGCTTGCGGCTCGCGCACTGCGCACCCTCGAAAAGTCATAGAAACGTGGTCCACGCGGGTGAAGCCGTGGGAAACAGCTAGTATTTCATATGGCTAAAACAAAAACACGATTTATGGTTTTCGCTTAATACTTTTTATTTTGTAAAAATATGTAGTTTTGAGAGATTGGATTTTTCTTCTACATTACATATGTTAGGCGCATGAAATAAATACCGTCGGTAAGCGAATATGGGTATTGATAAATCGACTAAGACGAAATTTTTCTAGGATGTTAACTAAGCTCGCAATAAACGAAAATATGCATTGACGCCCGAAGTAAAGGACGTAGGTCGCGTTAAAACACTCACGCGAAATTTTACTGTAAAGCTGATTCCTTTAAGTTAAATATCAGGATGTTTGCCAGTGGTACGCTGGGAGCCTGCTCTTAACGTGCTTTCCGAAGCACCGATAGCGAACGGTGAATAATCACAATTAATCAGCACATGAGAAGATTAGATTAGTATCTTAACCCTAGAACCCTACACTTACTGGCGTAACTCTTATTTCCTACATAGGGGTTCCCCAGCACCCCAAACTAAATTGTCTATATTTCAATGAAATTAAAACAAATTTAAATCAACATTCCTTTATTTTTATTAATCATAGTAATGAGATAATAAATAATAACAATACTTATAAACAATCTTATTAATTTGAGCACTTTTGGCAATACTTTGTCTTATACCCCTCCTCAAAGTAGGGCTTTGTAGGCGGTGCTCCAGATGCTCTTGTATGAGATTATGTCCCAATTCCTTTAAAAACTACACTCGTGCACGCGTTCACAATGCCCGGCTGTCACCGCGTCACGACAGATCTGTACACCGTTACCATATACTAAAATACGCGGGAGGGAAAATCAGTAGAATACACACCAACAAAAATATAACAAAATAAAATCTTATGGGGTGCTACAGCACCCCGTGTAGGGTTCTAGGGTTAATGGTGCGCTCTTAGCACTCGGCTACCATCGCTTCTTCAACGCGTCTTGCGTTTATAGGCAGCTTTCTGTGTTAGGCGACACCATGACGACCGCACCAGGTGGTTACGCCATCGTCACTGCAAATGGCTTGTAGTCAAATACAGGATTGGGAACAATATAAAATTGACGAAATAGCCTAACGCTAAACAAAAAAAAACAGTATGAAATGATATCCAGTTATTGTTGCTTTCCAAACAGCCCCCCGTCACAGATTTACTTAATATATCTGTGGCGGTGTTATTCTACTAGCACTCAGTGCCGTAACTAGCCTTTTATGCGCCCGGTGCGAGCTTTCAAAACTGCGCCCTTGAAAAATGCTCTAACCAGGCTCTGACAATAAAGTGGACAAATGTGCATAAAAATAAATCTATCTATTTTTTGTTTACGAAGGTATAGGTACTTAGTAGATTTCTATAAGATAAAAATTGTTTATTCAAAAATATTTGCTCAAATACAGACTTGGGCCAAGGCTAAGGTAAACCGTAATCACAAGAAAAGGACAGCTACCTACTCAAAGATTTACTTTCCGCGCTTTTCTCATTGCGAAGTCCTTGATTACATTGTCATACGACAGGAGCCGTGCTATGTCGCGTTCAATCGACAAAATCGCTAGGCCAGACAATCTTTCTTGGCCCATCGTCGAGCGCAGGTACGTCTTTATTAATTTGAGCCTACTGAATGATCTCTCGGAGGAAGCTACAGTCACTGGCATCGTTAAAAATATCTTTATTGCGACTACTACATTGGGAAACATTTCCTTTAAATCCAGTTCCACTATAGCTTTGAGAAGACCCATACTTGACTGACATTCACATTTATCAAATAATGTAGTCGCTTCAACTTGACTCTTCAAAGTTTCTATTTCGGCCCAAAATTCTGTGGCATTTATATCTGCAGAATATTTGATACTCAAATCAGCTGCATGTTTTTTTAGTTCTTCAACCGAATATGTAGTTATGTGTTTTACGGTCAAAAAACCGAAAGAGTGGTGTATGTCGCGTAGTTTTTCGAATCGCCATTTTAATTCAGAAATTATTGTATCTATTGCTTCATTTATCTGAATTTTGAAACTTTGTTGCTAAGTAATGTAGTAGCCGGCGTCTGAACTTTCACTTAAATCGTGTCTTTTTACTCGCTTTCGTCGCTTTTCAGGAAAATTGTCTTCAATGTCACATTGTTCACAAATTCTTTTTGCCTTTTCGAAAACAATGTCCACAGTGTCGCGAATATTCTGAATCTGGCTTGTTAATCCCTTGATTAATTCAGAGGCTTTGTCGATAGTAATGGTTTTAGACTGTAGAGCTACATTCACTCTGTCAACAGATTCCAAAATTTGATCCCAAATTTGCAGAGTACATATGAATTTATAATTAATTAGGTCCATTATACTTTTAGCTGTAGCGATTGTTTCCGCATTATAATAATTGGTAGTTAGAATCTTTAGCACACACCGGATTTGGGGTATTTGCGTGTTCAAAGCTTTGACGGCCCTAGCTTTAGAGGCCCATCTAGTGTTGGCGTGTTTTTTCAATGAAATATTTAAGTGTTTCATTAAAGTTTCCCATCTGACCGTTGAACTCGAAAAAAACACAAATATTTTCTGGATTAATCCAAAAAATGTGATCATGTCAGGTGTCACACTAGCAGCGTGTACGCCAGATAAATTCAAAGAATGCGCTGCGCACGGCACGTAATCAGCATTTTCATTAATTTGTTTTATTTTGGCTTGGACTCCGTTATATTTACCGGCCATATTACTACCATTGTCGTAGCCTTGGAAAAGTGACTCAATCTATCGAAATGACGCAGAATGATTTTGTTTTTTATTTTATTAAAAAACACTTATTTACTGAAATCCAAAGTTATTCACGATCGTGACAAGGTACGTAGGTAGAAATCATGCGACGTTGCCGTCTTGTTGCAAGATCCGAACGTCACGCGCAAGTTTACTGACCCCAGCCAGCTGTACGACGCGACGGTAGCTTTGCGATGTGGACTTTTTTAGACAAACTTAACTAATGATTGTGGGAAAACTAGTAAAGATTTTTATTTGAAAAAAAATTCTTATTATAGACTCTACATAACACCCCCTTAAGGCTTGCTCGGTATTAAAAAAACACCCTGTATAGATAGTACAGAGGGCGCGTCTACACCATATTCGCAATAAAACAAAATGTACCTACTAACTACCATGCATGAAACAAAACTAGATACTGGTCTGGTCGTTTCTGCGCCCCTCCAGGGTCTGCGCCCTGTGCCTGGGCACCGCTGGCACCGCCCTAGTTACGGCACTGCTAGCACTTAGATGAAATTTTGTTGCAATAAAGGCGATTAAATTTTAAAGAGACCCTCATACTTCTTAGTCTTTGATGAAAGAAATATATTATTTTGACTTATAAAATCTGCCATTTAAATACTTACCAACTTCATTAAAACACTTGCTACTACATGTATCTGAATTTTTAATTTACAGATACCCCCAGCAGCTGCATCTGTTCTGATGGGAAGTGGTTCCTCGTTAGTAGCGCCACAGCCGCAGGTGGCGCCGCCGATCGCGACACAATGTTTCATGCTCAACAACATGTTTGACCCAACCACGTAAGTATTTACAAGTTAGAACCTCATGCACTTTCCTTTTGGACATTCACTTCCAGTTCAGCATGATTTGAAGGGTCCGGCCGTTTTAGGCACCCGTTCCACCACGCTCCCACAGTGCTGCCGTCCTAACGAAGAATGCAGTAAGGACGTTTTTCATAATTTCGAGAAAATGGCGCCTAAAGTTTATTTTATTTTTTAAGTTTTTTACTACTTATGTGTTACCCTTTTCAAATTTGATTTTTATACACCGCTGATTGTGGTCGACTGGCTGAGGCTGGTCGGTCGTCCTCTCCCTTCCCAGAGCGTGTCTCTCCTATCAAATACTTGCGCCCCCTGGTTTATCCGGCTTGTCTGGGTCAGTCGCTACCGACTTGCTGGGTGTGGTGCCTATGTTCATGTTCATAAAATTAATAAAAAATTCAAGTTTTATTAAAGCTAAACCTTCTCATTGTAAGTTTATTGAAACTGTTATATGTAATTTAAGAATAACACTTTATGCTTAGCACAGCTACAGGACTCGAATACAACTTTTACAAGTTAAAGTGCAGTAAAAATGAGGGTTACTATATTATTCACTGGCATTCATTAACCTTATTGTTATAACAGCAAGTTGTAGTACTGCATTACTGATTAGTTAGTAATTGAGATAATTCAACAAAAGTACTTGACGTAATTTGCAGTAAATGTCGCAGCAAGTCGGTACATGTACAGCTTCCATACTGCATTCTTGTCAAACAATTTGGATCTCTCCAAAATACTTACTGCATTCTTCCTTATCAAAACTACATGTTCCCGAGCAGTTATCTTTACGAGGATCAAATCATCGTATAGAGCTCGTTTTGCCGATTCCGATTCTATAATTAACTCATTTCATGAAAAAACCGTCTTTACTGCATTCTTTGTTAGGACGGCAGAGTGGGAAATTTATTATTCCGCTACGCTCCCGGCCGAGACTACGCGGGCCCGTTTTTTTTGACAGGACACTTGAGCAAATACCGTCGAAAATAGAAGTGTTTTTAAATTTTCCGCGTCAAAAAAAAGGGCGTCTCGGCCGGGAGCACGGCGGAATAACAAATTTCCTACTGGGAGCGTCCCACGGTTGGGAGCGTGGCGGAGTGGGTGCCTAACGGCCGGACTTGATTTTAAGCCACATGCGTCCAGAATCTACATTTATTATTCGACCCAAACACCTCGTCTCACCCATTCTTCTACTATGCCTAGCATAGATATTAACAGGCTATGTGTTCGTGAAGTCTTAAAACTATTGGCCTGGTTCCCTCAGTGAAATACTTCAAAAAAAGGAATTAAACAACATATAAGTAATATTATGCAACAGGCGGCCTTAAGCGAAAAGACACACGAATTTAACACTTGCAGGCAGTGGGGTCTGGCGATGAGTAGCTCGATTCTAGGAAATTCAGTTGCCATGGAGCGTTCCACGGGGGCGCAGCGTGCTTTAGCTGTATCATATATGTGTACATAATTACATAGCAACACAATTCCTTAAAAAGTATAAATTATTAAAAACCTTTACACGAAGTAACTAGTATCTCATCTGTGCCTTTACCTTGCACTGTGATTTGTCTTGAACATTGACATTGGCGGAATTATTGTGCCTTATTATAATAATAATAATAAAAAAATAAATAATAAAAATCTTTATTGTACAAGAGAAAGATTACAAAAACTGTGAACCTTAACTCCTAAACTAGGTAGAAACCTGTATTTCAGGAGTTAATGACTCCCCTGCTGTAAATTACAATTTTTAACTTTCTATTGTAACTTTAGTTACGAGTAGATACTCTTAAGTTAGGTTAGTTACAAAAGCAAAATAAATAAAAAAAACCGGATTAAATAATATATATATATCCCTACTAATATTATAAATGTGAAAGTAACTCTGTCTGTCTGTTACGCTTTCCCACAAAAACTACTGAACGGATTTGGCTGAAATTTGGTACGTAGACAGATTAGGACCTGGATTCAGACATAGGCTACTTTTTACCACGCTCACCCTGCGCACCCTCGAAAAGTCATAGAAACGTTGTCCACGCGGGTGAAACCGCGGGAAACAGCTAGTATATATATATATATATCTTAACTTAAAGAACAAAAATAGTTTTTTCGAAGATATGCTTGTGTGTCTATGTTGTGTGTGTGTGTGTGTGTGTGTGTGTGTGTGTGTTTGTGTGTGTGTGTGTGTGTGTAATTTATTTAATATTTAATAATTATTATTAATTAGTAATAAAATATTATTAAAAAAAAATCTACACACTGGACTGATAGTTGTAAATGTTTGTGCGAATAATGGAAGTTATTCTTTTCGACAAAAATACATTTTTCCTGTTTGGGGTGAGACTACGACGGAGTTCGTGCTGCCGGCGACATTTTACCCGACTCCGCCAGAAGGAGGGTTATATTTTTCGCACGCATGTGTGTATATATGTTTATTTCTTTGGCACACCCTGTAGCCTAAACGGCTTGATGGATTTTGGAGTGCGAGGTATCATTATTTAGTCTTGATCCCGTGGGCGACAAAGCTTACATTTTTACCCGACTGGCAAAAAAAGGGGTTAAGTTTTATGCAGTCGGGTTTTTAATTAATTTGTGTAGTTATTTTAAGTATATAAAAAACCAACTTCCATCGAAAAAACCTAGTACATTTATGCATTATTATTTCTGGTTTTTGTTATTTTTCTAATAAAGTACTACACAGATTTTGATAAAATTTATACGGGACCACAAGGGAAGCACTAGTTTTCAAATAAAAAAAACATGCTCCTTTTTGGAAGTCGCTTGAAAAGTGGTATTTTCATGTTTGGTTATTTTGTTTCAGCGAATCAAATCCAAACTGGGACATCGAGATCAGGGACGACGTGATAAGCGAGTGCAACAAACACGGCGGCGTGCTGCACGTGTACGTGGACAAGGCGTCGCCGCAGGGCAACGTGTACTGCAAGTGTCCGACGATCGCGACCGCGGTGGCGTCCGTGAACACGCTGCACGGCCGCTGGTTCGCCGGGCGCGTCATCACCGCCGCGTACGTGCCGCTCGTCAACTACCATTCGCTGTTCCCCGACGCCATGACGGCGCTCACGCTCCTCTTGCCCACGAGGCCGCGGTGAAAGGTCAAACAGTTATACAGGGTGACTTTTAATTAGTTCTTGATAACAAAAGATATGCATGTTCTTCGTCATTACAAACAACTTTCCCAAAGAAACTATATGTCAAATCGGAAAAAAAATTTTGGTGGTCGATACATATGTATAATAAGTATCAAATCGGCAAAAATGAATAAATCACGAGTACATTCATATCCTTTGCTATCAAGAACTAATTTAAAGTCACCCTATATAAGGTCTAACAAAATTAGCTAAAACTATTTTAACTGGTGCTTCTACCCATGAAACTGAACAACTGTCCTTATAGAACCCATGGTCAAATATCAAAAAAAAATTGAACTTCCCATACTAAGTTGGCTGATCAGCTGATCGAGTTAGTATGGGAGAGCCAATTTTTTTTTGCGATTTGACTGGGTTCCATGGGTAGAAGCACCAGTTAAAATAGTTTCAGCTAATTTTGTTACACCTTATATGTATCATAGGAATTTGTGTGTATACTATTTTATGTAATTCTAGGAACTTGGATAATAAATAGATTAATGTTACGTGATCAATTATCATTTTAATTTTTTTACGTAAATTTTCGAAAAATTCCTCTTATTTTCTCATAGCGTCTTTGTTCCATAGTATTGATAATTACAATGGGTGCAAGCATTCGTCGGAAAATCATTGGCCTTTAATTGACTCATAATCTCGGGGGTGAAAACTAGTCGGTGAAAGTCAGTTTTTTGGCATTGGTCCATAAAAGTCAAGTTTTGCAAAAAAATTAGTATTTTCGGTATTTTATCACCATCATCAGGATCATCATCATGGCAGGAGAACCAAAGTAACCGACATAGCTCATCATCATCATCATATCAGCCAAAAATCGTCCACTGCTGGACAAAGCGATCATTCTCAGTAGATCCATTGACTAGATCCATAATGTATCTACTGAGACATTTCTTTCTCGATTGATCCGATTTTCAAAAGTGTGGATCTACTGAATAGTATCATTCTCAGTAGATCCATTGACTAGATCCATAATGTATCTATTGAGACATTTTTTTCTCGATTGATCTGCTGTTTAATTAAATGGATCTAATGACAACATTTAGTCTTAATAGATATATTATCAAAATATTTTAATCTTAATTGAATCGAATGATTATGTCTAGTGTCACTATATAGAATATTCAAAAATGGTTAATATTATGGATAGGCCTCCCCAAAGATTTCCACGACGACCGGTCCTGCGCTGCCCGCATCCATCGGCTTCCCGCGATCTTCACCAGGTCGTCGGTCCACCGCGTGGGAGGCCTGCCTACGCTACGTTTTCCGGTGCGCGGTCGCCACTCGAGAACTTTAATGCCCCATCGGCCATCTGTTCTACGAGCTATGTGCCCTGCCCACTGCCACTTCAGTTTAGCGATTCTGTGAGCTATGTCGGTTACTTTAGTTCTGCGGATCTCCTCGTTTCTGATTCGATCACGCAGAGAAACTCCGAGCATAGCACGCTCCATTGCCCTTTGGGTGACCTTGAGCCTTCTTATGAGGCCCATAGTAAGCGACCATGTCTCAGTTCCGTAAGTCATCACTGGCAACACACACTGGTCAAAGACTTTTCTTCATCTCTTCCAATGGGTGTCGTAAGAGACGACTAAGGGACTTAAAACCGGAGGATGGGCAGCAGCGTCTCTCCGTGCATTGCAACACACCTGCAATCAAACTGCGATCGCCAACCCGCCTGCCAAGCGTGGCGATTAGGCAAAACCCCCCTATGAAATCCACATCCAGAAAACGGCCCCTAGTCCCCGGCGGCCCCGCCATTCCTGGCTCCGGTAGCAGTCATGGTAACGGCGGGGTGGGGGGTGCGAAGAATCCCCGGCAGATGCCAGGCTACCAAACCCAACGACCTTTGGCCCTGGCAACTTACAACACGCGTACACTGCCGACTGACGAGAAACTTACAGATCTCGAAGAAGTATTGAGCAGGTTACGGTGGGATATCGTAGGTTTATGTGAAGTCCGAAGAGAGGGAGAGGACACCATGATCCTTAAATCCGGAAACCTGCTCTATTTCCGGGAGGGCGACCGGTCCCAGGGTGGTGTCGGGTTTCTCGTCCACAAGTCCCTGATTAACAATGTGGTCCAAATCGTGAGCGTTTCGACAAGGGTAGCATAAGCATTAAGTAAGCCTTACTTAGCACCAGGACCCATTATACCGTCGTTATGGGGGACTTTAACGCGAAACTGGGCAAACGAAGCGATGGTGAGCTGTAAGTGGGGCAATTTGGATATGGAGTAAGAAATGCACGTGGCCAGATGCTGGCCGACTTTATGGAGAGGGAGAGCCTCTTTATGATGAACTCCTTCTTCAAAAAGTCAAAACAGCGGAAGTGGACATGGTTGCATACCAATGACGTAACGAAGAACGAGATAGACTTCATCTTGTCGACAAGGAGGCAAATATTCAATGATGTCTCCTTGATCAATTCAGTTAAAACAGGAAGCGTTCACCGGATGGTCAGAGGCACATTGAATCTAAAGACCAAGCTACGCTCCAACTGGCGCCCATCCAGCTCCGAAACCCCGAGAGCTTTCAGCTCGAGTTGCACAATTGTTTCGAATGCCTAGGAGACCGAAAATGTGGACGATTATAATGACAGGTTCGTGGAAATTGTCCAAACGGTCGGGTCTAAGATTTTTAAAACTCGCCGTTCAAACAGAACCAAAAAAATCTCTGACTTCACCAGCAACCTCATGGAAGAAAGACGCAGATTGGTTTTGCAGTCCTCTGAAGACGCTTCTCAGTATCGGCTACTAAACAGGCAGATCTTTAAGGCCCTGACTCGCGATTTACGCCAATATAATATAAATTGTATTAAAGAGGCGATTGAGCACAAAGGCTCAAAAGTGTTTGCGAGAGATCTGTCTGTTGGACAAAGCCAACTGACCAAGCTGAAGACTGAAGATGGCAGGGCCATATCGTCTAAGATTGAGTTGCTGAAAGAAGTTGAGAAGTTCTATGGACAATTGTACAAGACCACACGTTTGCCTGTCAGCGATCTGGCTGAAGACCCAAGAGCCAGACTAACCCGACACTATACCGAAGATATCCCTGACGTCAGCCTGTACGAGATTAGAATGGCTCTAACAGCTCAAGAACAGCAAGGCACCGGGTGATGATGGAATTACGGCTGAACTTCTGAAAGCAATTGGATCACCGGTACTAAAAGCTCTTAAGATGTTATTTAATTCCGTTATACTCGAAGGATAAACGCCTAAGGCATGGCACAGAAGTGTGGTCGTGCTATTCTTTAAAAAGGGTGACAATACCCTGCTGAAGAACTACAGACCCATCTCACTTCTGAGCCATGTCTACAAGCTGTTTTCGAAAGTCATTACGAATCGTCTCCTCTAAAGGTTGGAGACTCTACACTGGAAGTTGTGTACGAATATGTATACCTGGGACAAACAGTCCAGCTAGGCAGGTCCAACTTCAAGAAAGAGATCAATCGACGAATCCAACTCGGCTGGGCAGCGTTCGGGAAGCTTCGCAATATCTTCACCTCCCAAATACCGCAGTTTCTCAAGACATAGCTCACAGAATCGCTAAACTTAAGTGGCAGTGGGCAGGGCACATAGCTCGTAGAACGGATGGCCGATGGGGTAGTAAAGTTCTCCAGTGGCGACCGCGCACCGGAAAACGAAGCGTAGACAGGCCTCCCACGCGGTGGACCGACGACCTGGTGAAGATCGCGGGAGGCCGATGGATGCGGGCAGCGCAGGACCGGTCGTCGTAGAAATCCTTGGGGGATTGATATGATGATCACTATCGGTTCTGCGCTACCCGCATCCAGCGGCTTCCCGCAAATTCACCAGGTCATCCAGCTATTTTATCTGTGCCATTCAAAACGGACTTTGCTTGGCGTTTTTGGACTGTAATTGATTAATAGCCTTTGATTCGATCGAGACCTGGGCCTGGGCCGTGGTACAGTCTCCAGCGGTGCCGAATTGACGATATATCGAGGTGTGGAAGTGTTGGAAACGCCATCATGTCGGTTTGCCTTCAGGACCTAAATTCGAAACCTATCCGACTGCAGCTTGGGGTGAGACATATCTCTGTAATTGTATCTGGGAGATGTTTTCAAGCTTCTGGACTGGAGTGACTCTGCATCAATATCAACGGCGAGTACATCACCCACCTTGATTCGCTGACGATATTGTGGTCATGGCTGAGACCCTGGAATACCTAGATAAAATGCTTGATGGCCTCTCAACAAGAGGTTTTAAAATGAACAAGGACTAGACGAAAATTATTTAAGATACTATTATTTATTAAGCCGTTGGTGCCGTTAAGCCGTGTCAGATGCCCTATAAGCGGCTTGAAAAACTTCTGACCCCTACAATCTCCACCAACCCGGACTTGCCCCCTCCACCCCCTATGTGTGGAGTATGACCATCCCCAGTTTAGAAGAGACCCCCTCCGTGGCGTAATGGCTAGTTCGCTTAACACCATAGCGTTGATCCATCTTGGGCATCATCGTCACTTACCATCAGGTGAATGATGCCAAAGGCGTATCAATTGTGGATAAAAAACGAGACCCGTGCCCCAGCAGTGGGAACATTATGGGTGTTATTTTGCACATACTATTCATTGTATTAAGAGCGCGAAAAGAAATGAGCCATCGAAGCGCCCGACAATGTTGTATGATGTTGTTTGTTATTGTTGTATACTGTGCTTTAGTTAAAGATATGCTGATATACACTACTCAAATCAAAATAAGGACCACCTAAGTTTTCTCAGTACATTGTCATGCAAAGGGATGGCCCAAACAGTCAAATTTTTTTTATAACAAGAAAAGTAAAGAAACTACGAAGCGTCATCAGGTTAGATTAGTTTTATCATTAGTTTTTTTTTCTTGCATTGTATTAGCTGTTTTTTTTGCTTGTTGGGTCCTAAATAAATGCTTATGTTATCTTATCCCTGGCAACAAGTGTCGAAGAGCACAACATTCTGCTGAACATCGGAAACTCATTGGACTGCTCAGATGAGAGCACACAGTAAATTGGCAAATTTTCCATTTTTTCAACATTTTGCGGTGAAAAAATCGTGTTCTCCATTTTGAGCAGTCCACTGAGTGTCCGAGGGTCTGCAGAATGTTGAGCTTTTCGACATATTTGTAGCCAGGGATCTAACCTAATGACTGTGCTTGGTTGTTTTCTTACTTTTCTTAATTTCAAGAAAGAAATAGTGGCTGTTTGGATGTATGAAAATGTACTGAGAAAACTTAGGTGGCCCTTTTGTTTTGTTTTGAGTGTTGCGAAGGGTAAGTATAGAACAGTGCATTACGCTGTGGCTCTACGTCTGTGTAACCGCTCAGCTTGACTATACTAATGTACTATCACACCCCGGACCACACCCTGGACATTTCATACAACGGGCCAGAAATGACATTTCAAAAAACGAATGACGGAACAAACAAAATGGCGGCGAAATCCTATGCGTTCGACAATCAATCTGAGAGACTAGGGGGTGAGGTCGGAATCTAGAGGGCGGCAGGGAGTGTCCATACTGTATGTTAGTACTAATATATATAATTTGCCCCGGACAATTCATAAAACGGGCTAAAAATCACATTTCTAAAAACAAATGACGAAATGAAATCACAGCGAAATTCTATACGTTCGACAACCAATCTGTATTACCTGTGAGAAGAGGGGGTGAGGTCGGAATCTAGAGAGCAGCAGGGAGTGTCCATACTGTATGTTAGTACTAACTACTAATATGTATGCTTTGGTACTACTTTAGGGCGATCGAAGCAGGGTCGGGATTTTGGTTCACTTCCTCACCTTTATATACAAAATTAATAGGAGACCCCGAATTCGGTTTAAAAAGTTAAAATAATTTATTGGAAGTCGCGGTCGATCGACGAGCTTAGTCAGAGAAGGGTGCGTGTCTGTCTACAGGTGAGCTTTATTCGCTGAAGAGCGGAAAGCGGTAGGATTCTACGTAGGAAACTGATCAGTTTTCCAAAAGGAACCAATACATAACCATACAGGAACCATAAAAAAAATATCTTCATGAGAAATCTTAAAACCTTTTATTACTTCGATTGCAAAGGTTCTTTAAGGGAGAATTGTTTAGTTCCATGAGAAGCTTAAATAAAAGAAAGTTCTCAATTCCTAAACGGATTGGGTTTATAGCAATACTAGTTTTTGCCCGCAGCTTCGCCCGTGTGGACATAGTTTTTATGACTGTCTTCGAGGGTGCCTATATGTTAATCCAGGTCCTAATCTGTCTACGTACCAAATTTCATCCAGATACGTTCAGTAGTTTTTGCATGAAATAGTAACAAATATCCATGCATACAAACTTTACGGTTTTTATTATTACTTAGTAAGGATTATTTTTATATCTCCAGACGGTTATTTTTTTCAAATTTTATCTCTATTTTTTAAGGATAAAGAATCTCTTTTTTAAGATTTGGATGAAAGTACGTTACTATAACGCTGTAGTTCGTTATTTCGGAAAAACTCGGAATAACGTTACCTACAATACAAATCTAGGTTGTTACTTTTTCTCAAAAATTGCTCTAACGATTTTAATGAAACTTTGTAGGTACAAAGACTGATTGAGGCCTACTGCACCGCACTTCATTATTCCAGAAAAAACTGAATAGATTACTTTCTAAAATTTTCATCAAATCTACCACTTGTTGTTGCTACTAGGTGAGCATAATGTTTATCGTTGTTTTGTACAGAGGCCAGCACATCAAGCTATACACTCGTGCGATTCTGATCCATACGCATTCGGCATAAGAACGGTACAAAGGCCAAAGTGTGTAGCTTGATGTGCTGGCCTGTGTACATTCCCGACTATGCCAGACGGTGAAGGCCTTGCGAGAAAGTGTGCACACTTTTTTTCTTTTGTTTTGATTTATACTCATAATTTTTAAGCTCTTGGCATCGTCTCACCTGACGGTAAGTGACGATGATGCCAAGATGGAAGCGGGCTTACCAAGATTACCCAACGCAATGGAGAACTGGCTATCTAATCTTCATGCCGAAACACATCAATGTTGTTTACACTGGTGTTTGGCGGCAAGACTAAAATAAGATTGTGGTAGCTACCCAGGCGGGCTTAGAAAATGCCCTACCACCAAACAAACCGAATCTTACAAATTCGGGAATCGAACCCGAGACCTCCTCGTGTGAAGCGAATGGACTAACCATTACGTCACGGAGGCGGTTAATTATTGTATGTAAAGGGTGTAAAATATAGAGCACATTTTTGAGGGGGACTATTTTTATCCACAATAGGGATGAAGAAATCTAATCATCTGATTTACTTTTTATCATCTGTCAAAAACGACATTTCGTTATAAAAATGTTTGAAATACCTAGGCGTGACGTCATAGTTTTGCAGCGTAATTTGTGTACTCATTTTGTGATTAGGGTGAATTAAAAATCGAAGACTTGATGGAAAACAAAACGAGTAAGGTATTCCGAAGTTTAAGTAGGAGGGCAATTTAGTGATCAAGAGTTCATAATTTATTTCTGATGCTGTCGTCATCCCTATTGATAAGCCCTTGACATCATCTCACCTGGTTGAGTGACGATGCCGAAGATGGAAGCAGGCGTACCAAAGTGCCCCAACGCAGAACTGGCTATCCTATCTTCATGCTGGACAGATGTTTGGCGAGGCGGGTTGGAAATTGCCCTTCGACCAACCAAACCGAGTCTTACCAGCAGATTCAGCGGCAGACGCCATCTGTACTTAAAGGCAAAGTGTTTGTACTAAGCTATTGCTATAGGTTCTCAAATCCTTGGGGAAAATTGATCAGTTTGATAAAATAATTTGATTACACTAGTTAAAATTTGTACTGGGGTCGTTTTTTTTTTCATAGTATTTATGCCTCCGACGTCATCACTATTTAACATTCGAAAAATCAAAAAATAACCAGTGAATAAAAAAGCAAAATATTCAAATTAGTTTCTTTAAAATTCTCTATATTATTTTCATTTAAAAATAGGTACCTACCTTATTTATTGTTCTGAGACCTACTCGTAAGTATACATCACGTAGAAAAACTCCAAGAATAGGACGCTTCATTATCAACCCCTTGAGGAATGTAATTACACAAAATAATTGGACTAAAAATATAAATTTCTATATAATTCTAAATTTTATTCATATAATTCAAACGCGAATAAAAAAAAACTTTTTTGTTTAATAAAAGAATCCCAATTCCCATCAGTTACTGATTGCACAGCAAAATACTTAGGTACCTCAAACAAAGCATAATTAATTATGCAACAATTTAGTTTTGTAGTGCACCAATAGTTACCTACAAGTACAGCGTTTATCTGGTCTAAGCAAAACTGTTTTATAATGTCGTAAGCTTTGATTATTGAATAATCAAAGGTCGTAAGGCAGATCCGCCGCCCATGAGGGGAAGCTCCTCGACGGTATAATTAATCAAACCTAACCGCACCTATTATCGCTCGCTTCGCTCGCTCAACTCTAATCACTGTTTTTGATAAGATTGTCATAAATAAATGATGAAAAAACTCGATATAGATGATTGATTAGTTGTTTGATGAGTAACTAAAAGTATTCCTCTATTTAATTAACACCAAAGAATAAGACTAAAAATATAAATTAAACCCATATAATTCTTAATTCTATCCATATCCATTTATTATTATTATCACACAGCTCTTATCCAATCTATCTCCAAGGTTGCCGGCCCCTTTTGTTTCACCGGTTGATACACTCCGCCATACATTTGGATCCCGATGCTTGTGATTTGAGCCAAGTCCAGTGTCTCATTGTTGTTCACTCGTTTCCCTCGGAAGTATGCCTTGAATTCGGAAAATGGCAGACTGCGAACTGCAAACTCATCTTTAGGAGCCTGTAATAATGTCGTACATTTTTAATTTAAGGTGGTTCAATTAGCACACTAGCGCCGCCAATAGAAGTAAATAATTTGCTCATTCTTATGAACTTTAATCGAAATCATTAGATAAGATATATATTCTTTTCAATACAGTTGCTCGAAAAGTGGTCTTACGTATGCCAGTCAAGTGTGTGCAAAATTGATTTTACCGCACACGTGCTTTTACTTTACCACTTTTTTTATTTCTAGCTCGGAGTAACAAGACATTTCTAGCAAATAAAAAATATATTAACCAAATACAGAATCTTCTTTAAGACTTTTGATAGGAGAATTTTAAAAGAGATAGATTGTTGCTCCGTGGGGTTAGGACATAACACTAGCTGATAAAATTTTTTTTGGGTTATATCTTTGTGAAGAAAAGAGAATAAATATGAATGAAGCGCATAGTTTACAACAAGGAATAGGCCATCTTTTCCAAGGAGGTTTTAATGCTTATAATAATATTATCCCAAGCCTTATTGTAGTAATATTTATGATAATATAAAAAAAATGCGAATAAAATTATAAATAGTTAATATATGTGTAATATTAATAAATATACTTATGTTACGTTAGTACTGATATATATATACTTTGCTTATGTGTATGTGAAAAAAAAAAGTGAGATTACTTCCCGGACATTTAAAATTTGCTACAAATCGCGTAAAATGAACATAGGTATTTTGTCACGGTCGTTTTTTATTTTACCAGTTTTCTCACAACTGTATTGAAAAACGTTGTATGGGTGTAGAAGAAAATAACAAACTCGTGACGAAGGTAAACCCTCGCCTGCGGCTGGGGCTCACAGATGTCACTCGTTTGTTATTGATCTTTTTACCACCCATGTATCATAAATAACTATTATGTCATTGCCCCTCTAAAAAGCTTATTTTATTCACTGAAGTGAATAACAAGTTCCTTTAAAACCACTATTTTGGTGTGTGAATTTAGAACACACCAATATAATATTCCACCACAATCTCAATGCTATATAACCTCCGCGCAAAAAATACTCGATACAAACTCCTTATCCAAAGAATATTTGACATGTTAACACCTTGTTAACTTTTCGAGATTTGATTGTTCGATATTTTCGAAAAAGAAGAAGCATTAGAATAAAAACTGTTTTGTGTTCCCTGCTGTCATTACATTAGTAAATTAGCGCTACTTTAAATACATAAGTAGTACGAACACAAAGAAAATTACTCTTAATTTTAGTAATTGTTTCAATTTTATTGAGCATTTTTATTAATTTAACCTTCCTTTTTTCTTCATCATCATCATCATATCAGCCGAAAAACGCCAACTGCTGGACAAAGGATTTCCATGGCTTCCTGCGATCTTCACTAGGTCGTCGGTGTCACCGCGTGGGAGGCCTTCCTACGCTAAGTTTTCCGGTGCGCGGTCGGCTCTCGAGAACTTCACTATCCCAACGGCCATCTGTTCTACGAGCTATGTGCCCAGCCCACTGCCACTTCAGTTTCCTGTTTTCTTCATTGAATAGGTATATTTTCGCTTAAATGTTTCTTTTTCTCGTAGTCATGGTATAAAGTATTGTATGCAACTTATGAATAAAACGGATTTATATCGAGGGCCATGAATCACTCACAGGATTTTAATACTTAAATGTTATAAAAGCTTAATTTCTTGCCCTATCTTTTTTTTTTATTAACAATTGGTAAACCCTTGACAACATCTCACCTGGTGGTAAGTGACGATGAAAAATTGTGTTTTACAAAGTTAGACCCTGCTGGGAATCGAACCCGTTACCTCCTAATGTGAAGCGAATTGGTACGATGCAATCTATAGTTTCGAAGATATAAAACTACATATGTACACACCTCCTTATTTTATTTAACTTACTTGGAAATATTGTTCAAATGAATAGTTCGGCTCGTCATTGAGCCCTTTGTGCCTTAAAATAACTTTAAATCCATTGTACTGTCCCTGGCCTCGACATCGCATTTGCAGTTTGGTGAATCCGCCAAGGTCGTACGTTTGCAGGGCACGCACTCCAGCAAAGCCAGCTCCGTTCAGCTGAGGGTTCACCAACGCGAAGAATATTGCTCGTCTAAAGCCCAGGTTCTGGTGTATTACTAATACTGCTTTGGACATCCCTACATCTCGCACGGTGTCCGATTGCTCTTGCCAAGCTTCGACGCCGTCATTCTTCGTAAAATCGAATAAGTAGCGCTCTTCTGCTGTAGAACTCGTGCTGTTGAGAAATAATTTATTTTTCAATACGATGCTTAAAATTTAGTCCGTCTGTCTGTCTGTTTGTCAAGACCCTATTTCTTAGGAACGCGTGGAGATTAATATCAAATAGGTACTAAAGACTACGGTCCTTTAAAGCTGTAAAAAAATCTATTTATTGAAAGATAAGGCCATTTATGTTACACTAGCCGTCGCCCGCGTTGTTTTCGATTTTCCCGTGGGAATAAGACGTTTTCCCGGGGTAAAAAGTATCCTATGTTCTACTCCAGGACCTTACCTATATGAGTGCCAAGTTTCATCCCGATCCGTTCAGTGGTTGAAGCGTGAAAGAGTAACAAACCTCCATACATACAAACTTTCACATTTATAATATTATAGTAGGATATATTTTTTTAATCCACAATTGATAAGCCCTTAGCATCTCATTTTGAAGTAAATCAAAACCTATAGGGTTTAGGTACAGTCGCCATCAGCTATATCGAAGCGGGCGAGGTGTTCAAATATTTCTGAGCAGTGTTAAATTTTAATAAATTATGTATACTAAGAGTTGCTATTAATATCTGAACATCTAATTTGTCAAAAATATCTGAGCAATAGATTTTACGAAAAACTACTTACCTATTTATGTTATGTCATTGTGTATGAAGAAAATTATTGAAGCTCAGATATTTATGTATATGACAAAATAGATGTTCAGTTATTAATATTAATTGCAACTCTTAGTGTACAGAATTTATTGAAATTCAACACTGCTCAGAAATATATGAACACCTCTCCCGCTGCGCTATATTTGATAGCGACTGTACTTCCCGTTGATCTAAAATTATGAAGTTTGGCAAGAAACAAGGTTTTACAGCAAAAGTAAAGGAAAAATCCGAAAATTGTCTCCGGGCCTGAGTTTAGGTTTGGTTAGAAAACCGTGACTAACTGATTGATCTATCCATCGCACAACTCAAATCACTGGACGGATCGAGCTGAAATTTGGCATACAGATAGTTATTATAACTTAAGCATCCGCTCAGAAGGAATTTTTCAAAATTCAACCCCTAAAGGGGTGTAACGGGGGTCCAAAATTTGTATGGAGATAACACATCTTATAAGAAAGATGTAATTACCTATTAATTCGATAATTCGCAGGATTACTCTTGAAAACAAATAAATAAACACATGTTTAGTGCTTTTTCAAAAATTATTTTGGGGGTGATAAAAGTTGAAATTTGTATAGGATGGGACCATCCCATGGATCTAGAAACTTAAAATTATGCAAAAGGGTTCCTTTTTATATACTGGGTGTAATAAAATTGGTGTAGGTCCCCTTAACTGGGCGTTCTACTCATCATAAGTATACTGAACAGCTTTCCCCAAGAAACCCATAGTCAATTCTCAAAAAAAATGGAACCTTCATACTAAAATGCACAAAATAGGTCGATCAGCTGATTGATTTGTATAAGGGTAAAAAAATTGTTTTTCGTTTTCAGCAAAGTCTAGAACAAGTTGTTTAGTATGATGAGTTGAAGCCCCAGTTAACGGGACCTACACAATTTTGTTACACATGTATATGTATATCATAGATTTCCTCTAGAGAATAGGCTAAACCCCTGGGTCCAGAAACTTTTTATTTTGCACAAGGTTCTTATGTTGGTAAGTACTTATCTGTTCAAACATCAACTGAGGAAGGGTTTGACAAAATTCATTTCCTGTGGGTGAAATCGAGGGTTACGTTTTTACAGGAACGCACATGGCAAACCCCTGGGTCTAGGAACTTGTAATTTTGCGTTTTACAAAATTCATCCCCTAAGGGTGTTCAAGTAGGGGTTCAAGTTTTTATGGAAAGATAAAATTTTCTGCGTGTATCAACTTGAAACTTGGCACAGATAGTCTGTCCAAAACCAGTTACAAATCTCCGCTCTCAAATAACACATATATTATTATTTATTACTTTAGACCGTTATATCTCAGCATATATACGTTTTTTTAAAAATATACTGACATAGATTTCTCTTATCCGATTGTAAATAAATGGATCTATTTGTAAAACAACTTCTAGTTTTCAAATTATCAGTAGACTACGATTTGTAAACATAGAAAAGATAATTTTATCCCAAAAAATGCATAGTTCCCCAGCACACAGTTACTTACGTATCAAATGGTTTAGATTCGATGGTTTGCTCACACAGACCTCAAAAAAAAATTTAAGCCCCTTAATGTAATTCATACCCACCTTTGATTTCGTTATTGTTGGTTAAAGTTGTGTATTTAAGTAAGTATATTATGTACCATTAACTGTATATTATGTGCCATTAACTGTATATTATGTGCCATTAACTGTATATTATGTGCCTGGTGTCTCAATAAGCTTATTCTGTTCTAAAGTTCTTGAGTGGCTACATCGCCGGAAGACGTAGCGTGGTCATCAGGCCTCCCACTAGGTGGACCGAGGACTTGGTGAAGGTCGCGGGAAGCCGCTGAATGCAGGCAGCGCAGTACCGGTCGTCGTGGAAATCCTTGGGGGAGGCCTTTGTCCAGCAGTGGACGTCTTTCGGCTGATATTATGAAGAGGTCTATAAAGTAGGTTGGGGTATGTTTTCTCCTTAATGCTGATCTGCAGCAGACATATAAAATCTCAACCCACCGGTCCTACCACCAGTCTAAAGTTCGGCCCATTACCAAAAGTAGGGATTATTACAAGTACCCTTACCAAGTCATGTTGATGTTGCTAAATCCTAGTAGTGAGTACTTACAGTACAGTAAAGTATAACTACTTAACAATACCTATAAAATAACATCGGGTAGGTAGATACTTATAGACTACAATAAATAAGGTTGTCAGTAGTTATGCGAATACCTATCTATAAATATTTAACAGGTATGTATTTATTTAGGTGCGTTGTACTTATAGACTACAAAAAGATTGTCAATAGTTAAGCGAATACCTATCTATAAATATTTAACAGGTATGTATTTATTTAGGTGCGTTGTACTTATAGACTACAAAAAGATTGTCAGTAGTTAAGCAAATACCTATCTATAAATATTTAACAGGTATGTATTTATTTAGGTGCGTTGTACTTATAGACTACAAAAAGATTGTCAATAGTTAAGCGAATACCTATCTATAAATATTTAACAGGTATGTATTTATTTAGGTGCGTTGTACTTATAGACTACAAAAAGATTGTCAGTAGTTAAGCAAATACCTATCTATAAATATTTAACAGGTATGTATTTATTTAGGTGCGTTGTACTTATAGACTACAAAAAGATTGTCAATAGTTAAGCGAATACCTATCTATAAATATTTAACAGGTATGTATTTATTTAGGTGCGTTGTACTTATAGACTACAAAAAGATTGTCAGTAGTTAAGCAAATACCTATCTATAAATATTTAACAGGTATGTATTTATTTAGGTGCGTTGTACTTATAGACTACAAAAAGATTGTCAGTACCTAGTTTGTTTGTTTGTTTGTAAACTCTTTATTGCTTTTAAAATAAATACATTAAATATTTAAACAAAAGGAAATACATTTAGCAAAGGCGGACTTATCCCTTTCGGGATCTCTTCCAGTCAACCTTGTTAAGCGAATACCTATCTATAAATATTTAACAGGTATGTATTTATTTAGGTGCGTTGTACTTATAGACTACAAAAAGATTGTCAGTAGCTATGCGAATACCTGTCTATAAATATTTAACGGGTATAATGTGTCCATCGGCTTCCTGCGATCTGCACCAGGTCGTCGATCCACCGCGTGGGAGGCCTTTCAACACTACGTTTTCCGGTGTGCGGTCGCCACTCGAGAGATAGTAAAGTATCCCAACGGCCATCTGTTCTACTATAGCTATGTGCTCTACCCACTGCCACTTCAGTTTAGCGATTCTGTGAGCTATGTCGGTTACTTTGGTTCTTCTGCGGATCTCCTCGTTTCTGATTCGATCACGCAGAGAAACTCCGAGCATAGCACGCTCCATTATAGCCCTTTGGGTGACCTTGAGTCTTTTTATAAGGCCTATAGTAAGCGACCATGTCTCAGTTCCGTAAGTCATCACTGGCAACACACACAGGTCAAAGACCTTAGTTGGTTCTTTCTTTCTTCGTAATCAGGGACCAAAAAAGGATTAAAAGTGATTTCAATTTGGAATATAGATATTGTTAGTAATTGTTCCAATCACCAAATAAGATCGATCACAAACATTGTATAAACAAGTAATTGGCTGACACTAAGTCAATGCTGGCTGTATGATAATTTGATAAAAGAAGCTGCACCCGGACCAAATAAAAAAAAAATGTTTGTGAAAAAATAAAAAAAACGCGCGAAATGCATTCCACCTTTGTACCTAATTGTTTACTCAAAATTCAGATTCCGATATATGCTGATACTTTTATTTAAAAAACGGCTGAGTGCGAAACGGACTCTACTTACTTAGTATTTTCAAAAAATAAATGTATACAGTGTAAACTCTGTTTAACGTCACTCGTTATAACGATCACTCTTTGAAAAGTCAAAATTTTCTGGCTCCAGTTGGTTTAGTTTAACGTTTATTTCTGTCTGTATAACGAAAACTCTCAATAACGTCACAAAACGCCCGGTCCCTTGAATGTTGCTTTAAAGACTTATTTTAAAAAACAAAAATGTTTTTGCAGTTGGTAATAGAACATTTTGTACGCAAAATCTATGAACTGATAACAAATCTAACAGCACATCTTAAGTTGGTCGACTATTACTCCTAAACGACAAAATCCTACTTAGCCTTTTAGTTTTTTTAGGATTCCGTACACCCAAAGCAAAATTGGGTGACTTTTAATTAGTTCTTGATAGCAAAGGATATGAATGTACTCGAGATTACAAACAACTTTCCCAAAGAAACTATATGTCGAATCAGAAAAAAAATGTTGGTCCTTTATACAATAAGTTAAAGTTAAGTTTAACAAATCGGCAAAAATGTATGGAGGACCAAAATTTTTTTTTAAATATTTGACATATAGTTTCTTTGGTAAAGTTGTTTGTAATCACGAGTACATGTATATCCTTGCTATCAAGAACTAATTAAAAGTCACCCTGTATAATTATTGTTTTCAGTTATCCTGAAATACCCTGTACATTTTTTTTTACATTTTTTTTTCAAGATTATTTTTACTACCGTCGATACCCATGCCAAATTATAGCTTTCTAGTTCCTAATAAGTCTGAGCTAAGCCGCGCATAGGCATCGCGAAACTTTAAGGGTTCCTTGTTGATTACTGGGAACCCTGAAAAGAGTTTGCCTTTCTCTAGTAGTGTAACGGATGGTCCTAATAAAACTTACGAATTTTACGATGCACTTCCTTAATTGTTCACATGTAAACATTAGCCCTTTGATTATAATCAAAGTACTTATGCCAGACTATGCTTTCTTTCTTTCTTTTATCGTGTGGCACAATTAACCGTGCTATCCAAGGGATAGACGGAGGTAGCCTGGTGTTGCACTTAGCATTACCCGCGGTCACGTGTAAGGCATTTAGATTTACACCAATTTGCTAACATTCCCAGTCGTCGCCACTGGTGATACGATTTTTTCCCATTCGTCCTCAATGGTGACGGCTAGGAATTAATTATTCCCATTCGTCACATCACATTATATTAAGTACTAGCTGTCCCGGCGAACTTCGTACCACCTTACATTACACTACCCTACCCTACATATGAACCTTCTCCTGACAGTTACGAACTCAACAAAAAAAGAATTAGCGAAATCGGTCCAGCCGTTTTCAAGTTATAGCGTGGACACGAAGAAATAGGGGTTCATTTTTATATAATAACTAGCTGTCCCGGCGAACTACGTACCGCCTTACATTACACTACCCTACCCTACCCTACACTACCCTACCCTACACTACCCTACCCTACACTACACTACCCCACCCTACACTACACTACCCTACCCTACCCTACACTACCCTACCCTACACTACTCTACCCTACACTACACTACCCTACCCTACACTACACTACCCTACACTACACTACCCTACACTACACTACCCTACACTACCCTACACTACCCTACATACACTACACTACCCTACCTTACCCTACCCTACCCTACATAAGAACCTTCTCCTGACAATAACAAACTCGACAAAAAAGGAATAAGCCAAATCGGTCCAGCCGTTCTCGAGTTATGCGCTTACCAACACATTTTGCGATTCATTTTTATAGGTATATAATAATAATTCATAATTATATATTCACATATTATTTGCAATAATAAGTTCACTCACGTGTGTAAATTAGATGGTATGTCAATCACAAATAACCTCTTTAGGAACTAATTAGTAATCTGTGCTTTAGGCATTAGTGAAAGTAAATTACTATCTTACAACAATGCAAGAAAATCCAAAATAAATGTCAAATAATAAAGAAATGTCAATGAATACTGTCCATCTTATTACAATAAATTGTAAAAATTGTACCTAAATCTAAACATGATTTACCAACTCTATTTTATAATTTGTCATCAAAATATTCGTTCAATAGATCTAAGTTTATATAGACAGATGTACTTGCTAGTTTACCTACCTATTGTCACAACGTACACTCATTGTCCTATTTGACACCAAAACAACCAATGTGAAAAACACTGTGAGCTCCAACATAATAAAGTTATTTATTTTAGTGGAATAACACTTGTCACAAGTTTGACGATCGCCAGTTTACTAAAACTAGGTGGATGTTACTCAGCAGATAATTTATTAGTGGAATACCAATTTTCGTTATCTTCTTACTGCAAACAAGATGAATTGTTCAACATTTGACTCTCTTATCACGAAATGTTATTGACGTCGTCGTCGGTATGCATTATAATTATAATACCTACCTAGTAAGTAGGCAGGTAGGTAGAAAATAGGTACATAACCACTGAAAGTTAACTATAACTTACATACTTTACTTGGTAAGTACCTACTACTAGTTTTTTAACCCTTAATAGGGCATGACAAACTAGAATGTTTATCATGCTGTAAGTCATGCATGATTCATGAAGTTGTGATCACTTTTAGGAGTGGTTTTAATCCTTACTAATATTAAATGTGAAAATGTGTTTGTTTGTTCGTTTGTTACCTTTTCACGCTCCAACGCCATGACTAATCTTTACGAAATTTGGCATGCAGGTAGCCTGTGTCACGGGGAAGGACATAGGCTACTTTTTATCTCGGGAAAATAGCATAGCCCCATGCAGTTCCTGAGGGAACTAAAATATATTATTTTTTGGTTAATTTGTTTAACAACGCAACGGAACAATGGATTGTGTGATTTTTTGAGGGGATGGGAAATGACATGATTTACTAATAAGCATATCCTGACATAGTCCCCGAGGGATCTGGAGAAAATATATGTCCACGCTCGCGAGCCGCTTGCGGCTCGCGCACCGCGCACCCTCTAAGACAGTCATAAAAACGAATTCCACGCGGGCGAAGCCGCGGGCATAAGCTAGTTACATAATAAAATATTATTGACAAACATCTAGAAATATTTTTATGCACTTATTTATTTGTATATTACTAAATGGACTCAGGTGTATATTTTTTTTTTTTAAATCAACAATTGATAAGCCCTTGGCATCATCTCACCTGATGGTAAGTGACGATGATGTCGAAGATGGAAGCGTGCTTACCAAGATTCCCCGACGCAATGGGGATCTGGCTATCTTATCTTCAAGTCGGAACACATCAATGCTGTTAACACCGATAATGATGTTTGGCGGCAAGATTTAGATAAGATGGTGGTAGCTAGCTAGGCGGGCTATGAAAATTCCCCACCACCAACCAAACCGAGTCTTACAAAGTTGACCCCGCCGGGAATCGAACACGCGACCTCCTGGTGTGAAGCGAATGGATTAACCATTACGTCACGGAGGCGGTTTATAAATACCACTTGAAAAGTGTCATTTTGAATGAATTTAGTTTATAGTCAAATTGTTCTACATTTCACGAACATACGATAGGCATTATTTACTGCAAATAATTTCAAAAATACATATCGAAGTAAATAATCTACATACCAGAACCTTCAAGCAAAACCTCCAAAATAAAGCACAATTCACTCAAAAATCACAGTTTTTGTACAAAAATCACAACCTACCTTTGTAATTGTTTTCCATAGAAAACTGACAGTTCTGAGATCTGGGTTTCCAATAATATACAAGTGAAACTACAAATGCGTTGACCACCAATCGCGCAAAAAACCTTGTTCTAATTAGTTCTAACTACGGTTCGTGGGTTGCCATTTATGATAAATCAGCTGTTTTGGGTAGATATGTAGCGGTAAAACTGTTATCATTGCCCTAGTAAGGGTTAATGTTCATCTCAAAGTCTACTGCACTTCGCGTCATTTGTATATAATAAAATAATGTAGTTATAAGTATAGATAGATCATTATGAAAATCTGTGGGTAGTCATAAGTATTTACCTACATGTATCTAAGTACTTAATTCCCCTCTTATACGATAGGTATTAATTTTCCCTACTCTTTGCCTCAGGCCCGTTTCCTTTACCTGTCTCTACGAAACACTCACAGTGAGAACTTTCTAGTTCTATTTGATGTAGACATCGCCTGTACTAAATATTAGGTACCTATTGGTAAAAACAGGCAAGTAGATAGGTACTACAAAACTAGTAATTATTCCCCAGACGTAGCTCAACTCCAAGTGACAGTAGGTATACAGACCAACTGCATGATTTGAAGGGATGTTAGTCATAAATAATTTCAATTAGGTTGAGTACATAAAGTATTACCTAACTACTTACCTATTTAAACAGTCAAATGTCGATACAACTAATGAATTAGAATTCGGCGAATTTAATGTATTACTTACATGTGGCTTTTGTACATGTGGGTTTCCTTTGAAGGTTTAAGAACGCGCACTACATGTCTACAGACAATCTACAGTTTGTTTATTGACATGTGCGATGTGCGCATTGTGTTGCGCGTCATTTCCTATTTATTATGGAGCAGTACTTACCTATTAAACTGTGGGTGAGAATTAGACATGTCAAATCCTTATACTACTAATATTATAAATGTGAAAATGTGTTTGTTTATTTCACGCTTCAACACCTCGACCAATCTTGATAAAATTTGGCTGCATGTAGCCAGTGTCTCTGGAAAGGACATAGGCTACTTTTTATCCCGTGAAAATAGCATAGTCCGATGCAATTTCTGAGGGAACTGAAATAATACTCTTGTTTTTGGCAAATTTCTTGAACATCTCAACGGAACAATAGATTGTTGTGATTTTTGCACAGCAGATATTGTTGAGGAGGTAGGAAATGACATAATTTACTAATTAGCATATCCAGACAAAGTTCCCGAGGGATCTGGGGAAAGCTCATTTATTTGAAGTGATTTTTTGTAAAGAATTGGTCAAGGGGGTGGGAAGTGACATAGATAGACTGCTAGAAACGCGCATTATTATTATTATTTTTAGTGTTTAAGTTAACCCGTGTGTGTAGTGTGATCCATCAGGCGCACACAATCTTAATATTAGATTTAGCGTTCTGATGTTGTCTTTTTTTTATATGTAAGTAACTCAAAAAAAAATAAACAGATTAATTTTATTTTTTTTAATCAGAATAGCCCGATATAGTTCCTGAGGGATCCGGAGAAAACTTATGTCTACGCTCGCGAGCTGCTTGCATCTCGCGCACCACAAACCCCCACATACAGTCATAAAAACGTAGTCCACGTGAGCGGAACCAACGGCAAAAGCTAGTACTTATGCATAAAATAGTAAGATCCTTTATTCACCTATACAGGTGTAACAAAATTGGTGTAGGTCCCGTTAACTGGGGCTTCTACTCATCATACTAAACAACTTTAGTTTTACAAGTTTGCTGAAATCACGAAAAAAAATTTGTACTCTTCATACAAAACGATTGACCAATTTTATGCATTTTAAATGGAGCGTCAAATATTTTTTTTTGAGAATTGACTGGGTTCCTCGGGGAAAGTTGTTCAATATGATGAGTAGAAGCCCCAGTTAACGGGACCTACACCAATTTTGTTACACCCTGTATAATGCATTAATAACGTCTATGGAATTCTTACAAAGCCGGGAATACAAGCCGCTAAAACAGTCGGGAAAACTGTCCAATGTAAACAGACCTGATGTACCTTGGACCGTACCCGTTGTGTTACGACATAGTACTAGGTTTAAATCAAGATAAACACTTGCAGTTGCTGTGGGTTTATTTTCTGACATAAATGGCTGATCCAGTGACTTATACATTATAAATTATAAATTAGTAAAATAGAGGTAGGTAAGTAAGTACAAGATACTTAAGGTTAGTGTAATGTTTTTATTATTGATCTGAGTGTTTTAAAATATTTAAAATAGTGTTAATTGTTGATTACAGGTGTTTATATGATCAGCCTACGCCAGTAATATATATATATATATTTAAAACACTCAGATTTAATAATTTTTAATTATGGTATCGTATCAGATCACATCTTATACCGGTCAAATAATCTTTTACTTAGGTACCTAAACAACTTTGAAATTAATTTATAATAAATATCCATAAAAAAATATTTTATTCTTCTTTAATATAAGAGCACTGGTCTTGTCTAATCGCCAATTCTTCCAATTCTCAGCCATCATCTTAAGGTCTCGATACGACACAACAGCTGCAGCCTTTTCCTTTATTTGCTCTGTGTAGTTTTGCCTTTACGATGTACCATAGAAACTATTTATTTAAAAAAAAAACCTTTAAAATTTTACAAAAATGTACTTACCTTGGCCAAGGTCCAAAGTACGTAGTTAGATGGGAGCCAAGGTACAACATCGTATTTTTTTTTTTGAACAAACTACAGAAACGCACTTCAAATTAATGTAAGCTTAAAACACCTACCATCTGTACCTGCATATCCTGAGATTGAATGTTTACTTTATAAATTTTAATATTTATCAAAACTCTACGTCCTAGATACCGCAGTGTCATAAGACCAAGGTCTTCGACCAGTGTGTGTTGCCAGTGATGACATACGGAACTGAGACATGGTCTCTTACTATGGGCCTCATAAGAAGGCTCTAGGTCACCCAAAGGGCAATGGGGCGTGCTATGCCAAGAATTTCTCTGCGTGATCGAATCAGAAACGAGGAGATCCGTAGGAGAACCAAAGTAACCGACATAGCTCTCAGAATTGCTAAACTTTAGTGGCAGTGGGCGGGGCACATTGCTCGTAGAACAGATGGCCGTTGGGGCAGTAAAGTTCTCGAGTAGCGACCATGCACCGGAAAGCGTCGTGTAGGCAGGCCTCCCACTCGGTGGACCGATGACCTGGTGAAGGTCGCGGGAAGCCGCTGGATGCGGGCAGCGCAGAACCGGTCGTCGTGGAGATCCTTGGGGAGGCCTATGTCCAGCAGTGGACGTCCTTCGGCTGATATGATGATGATGATGATGATCAAAACTCACTTTTAATTGTATTATTTAACTGCACTAACACGGCGCCGCCGCCGGTGAATCTCAAAAAAATTATCGTTGGAGTTGACAAAGGACGCTTCATCGACTGCCAGTCTAAGTTTTCGAAAAACTGTTTGAAAGTTTTCAAAAGATTGTTCTATGTAGGTACCTACACCCACTGTGACGTGTTGAATGAACGGGCACATAGCAGTTGGGGCATTGGGGTAGTTAAGTTCTCGAGTGGCGACCGAGCACCTAAGACGTAGCGTAGACAGGCCTCCCGGCCTGGTGAATGTCGCGGGAAGCTGAAGGATCCGGGCAGTGCAGCACCGGTTGTTGTGGAAATCCTTGGGGGGGAGGCCTTTGTCCAGCAGTGGACGTGTTTTGGCTGATTGATGATGTCATAACTCATATCTAAATTCGAAATTATCAATATAATTATTTTCTTTGACAATTAACGGCGTTAATTCTTATTTTTGACTCTTCAATTTCTTATTAAAAATTACAAAAATGTTATGTAGAAAACAACGTTTAATTTTAATCACGATTATTAATCAACAAATTCATTTTTGCTACTTTTTTCGATATGTCACGAAACGTCTATGGTCTAGTTGCGTTCGCATAAATCAGAACCCTACTAGGTACTTAGTCTGTGGGATAAAAATGTCAGGACAGGATATAGCGTAAGGCTAGATTTTGTCAAAGATAACTAATTATGTTTTCTTTTTAAAATTAATTTTCTATTTGTCAAGATAATTATCAATATTTTATGCTTGCGACAGTAGGTTCTTGGTGAATATGATCACTATCACTGCCTGAAGATGGTCACGAAACCGGTTGCAGTATAAACAAATTTGTGTTTTATATAATTTGTGGAATAATGCAAGGAAAAACCTAAATATTGTTCATAATTATCAATAATGGGTATTACTTCTAACACTAATAATCTAAATCTTATAACTAAATATGTAGTAAGAACCACCAATAAAGAAACATGACTATTTTGTTAAAAAAGGTTGTGGAAATCCTTGGGGGAGGCCTTTTTCCAGCAGTGGACGTCTTTCCTTTGACATTTTAATGCCATATATAAATCATATAACTAAATATGTAAGAGGTACCACAAATAAATAAAGGAAATGTGATTGTGTTCTTTGTAAAAATTTATTTCCCTCCACCTGTATTTATATTACGTTTTATAATACCAACATGTCTTAAATACCGCACAATAAACGGTGTTGCAGTTAAAGTTATAGCTATTCTCAGTGGCGCAAAAATTTTGTGTACTGCATATGCCACTACAAAGGTACCCGCATTGGATGCTGCCACTTTTGATAGGGCGCCCTCGCCAATGTTTAAATGATTCAGTATAGCCACTAAGTCGACTCCACTGAAAAATTAAAAAGTTTTATTAATTGTAGATGAAGTGCTCATTTAAAAAAAAACTTAAATAGCTGACAATAAGTGGAAGTAACTAAGTAACACTAAGAAATAATACAATATTAATAATAGGGATCTTTATTAACGCACTATCTTTAAAAAAAAAATTAGTCTGTTTTTTTAATATTTTTTTTACAATTATTGGTAAAATTAGTTGTGCAATTAATATTGGTGTCGATTCTGGCAAACACATACTAAAACTAAACTAATCCTAAAATTTCTTAAAATTAAGTTTAGGAAGTTCATTTTGCTATTCTGGTTTCACCACTCTACTATATTTAGACCGTAATTTGACAGATCTAAAATGATTTAAAATAAATAGCTTTTGTGTTGCCATTTTTAAGAAACCAAAAACAAATGAGTGAATGAAATCGTGTTTATTTTTTTTTCAGTCTCTTAACGTCTCACGGGGACAAAAGCCCTTCCGAGACAATCCCCATTTGTTTAATCTATATTCGTTTTTTGATTTGTAATGCTAGCGCCAGTACATTACACATCTTCTCTGAAGTTCTTGACAGCATTTGCAGCATAAAATCGTGACCATAGAAAACAAATTGCAATTTTCGGGAATATCTTTTTGACAATCAACCAGTGATGATTATACTCTTTGTTTCTATTTGGTTATACTCTACGTCTTCCTGACAGGAAGTTCCTGTTGGATGGAAAATTTTGATAACGAGTAAACGAGTTGGCCCAGAGACGCAGGACGATGCAGAATATGGAGATTCGTGAAAGGACCAACAAAAAACAATAGGAGCTGCTAGTAGAGCGGCTCCATGCAAGCTCACAACCAACATATTGAGGCGCTGGATGCCACGGAAGAGACAAGCCGTTGTAGGCAAGATGCCAGCAAATGTGAACGAAGCTTGGCTCACGCTGTGTACTGAACGCAACTTGGTTGAATTTTTTGTGCTAGAAATGGGTGGGTCAGTTTGACATTACAACCATATATATACAGGAGCTCCGCATATGTCACAGAGAGCCTTTACCTAATGAGAAACACACAGCATCCCAAACCCACAACTTTAATCGCGCAGTAATTTTACACAAGAAGTAACACAGATTAGGTGGTTGCCAAAATCCTTGTTCTGTGAGCCTTGCGACTAGCTGTGTTTTTTAAAATTCTACAATTGGTAAGCCCTTGGTAAGTGACAAATGATGCTTGAAGACGGAAGCAAGCTTAGTTATTTGGAGACAAGACAGATAAGATGGTGGTAGCCTAAAGCCCCGTATTCATTAGGCAACATTTGTTGATAAACTGTTTATGAAGTTGATCATCGTGTTTATAAACAAGTTTACCGTAAACACTGTTCCTGAAACTTGGCAGTCCACACTTGTCAGTTGTTGCTAGGATGTCGCCCGAGGAGGTAGTGATGCTCGCTGCTGCTTACATAATAATTCATGAGAGTGTTAATAGAAAAAAAAAGAAGAAAAGGTGGTGGATTCGAAATTATCTCTTGAATAGAAATTATGTATTCCATGACCTCCGCGGATTTGATGGGTCCTTTCAGAATTTCACCAGAATGTCACCATCTGATTTTGAAATGTTATTGAGATTGATTGGACCATCAATAACAAGACAGGAAACGAAATTTCGGCATCCTATTGAGCCCCAGAGAAGACTAGCTATAACTTTAAGATTTCTTGCAACAGGTGACTCATATGGCTCACTGTCATATACCTTTAAAGTGTCAAAACAATTGATCAGCAAGATCGTACCAGAAGTTTGTAAGGAATTGACAAATGTTTTAAAGGACTATGTAAAGGTGAGTAAAATAAAGAGAAAGTGAAATCACTCAAGTATTTATTAAACATTTAAATCAAATCACATCAGTTTACTGTGTATCACCTTCCAACTGGGAAACGATTTCTTCAATATTAGGTAACTCGTCACCAGTTGCAGTATGGATTTGGGGTTCTGGTGTCTGCGTTGGGGTAGATGCATCGGCATACGTAGACGTTGATGATGTGGAGCGGTATCCGTCGCCATAGCCATGCCATTCATCTCCATAGCCATTATATCCACCAAAATAATTATAATCGAAATTGCCCATTCTCGCTTGCAGCAGTATATTATTTATATAATACTTGGCCTGTAATAATGTTCTTTGGTTTTTCACATTTTTCAATTCAGATGCCACATACTGGCCATAAATTTCAAATTCGTCCTTTGGTTCCTCCATCTTCTTTTTGGCACTTTTAATAATTTCGTATGCTTCATTGAGACTCTCGTCACACTTTCTCCTGTTTGGCTGTGGAAGCGGTGGCGGCGGTGGTGGTGGCGGCGGTGGTGGCGGTGGCAGCAGTGGTGATGGTGGCGCAGACAGTTGTGATGTTGTCGGTGGCAGCGGCACAGATAGCGGTGTACTTGCAGGTTGCGTTGAGGCACTGCCATCCTGTAAATAAAATATTTATTTATTACAGGTTCCAAGTACTGAACAAGAATGGAAAAACAAATCCCGCCAGTTCGAATTATTATGGAATTTTCCACATTGCATTGGATCCATTGATGGAAAACATATTGTTATTGAAGCACCCATTAACTCTGGCAGTGATTTTTTCAACTACAAAGAACAATTCAGCATTGTACTACTGGCAATAGTTGACGCAGATTACAACTTTATTTATGCGAACTGTGGTGCTAAAGGCAGATCTTCCGACAGTGGAGTATTTCAAGAAACTCAATTTTACGACGCACTGACTCAAAATAATTTAAATATTCCACAGCCACAACCAATTACACCAAATGGTCCGAATCTACCTTATGTAATAGTAGGGGACAGCGCATTTGCCTTATCTGAAAATATTATGAAGCCTTATCCTGGTCTTCACAATCGTGGAACTATAAAACGCATTTACAACTACCGTCTTTCCAGAGCAAGAAGGATAGTAGAAAACGTGTTTGGCATATTATGTACTGTCTTTCGTGTTTTCAGAAAAGCCATACCTCTTATGCCTGCTAATTGTGAAATTGTAACAATGACATGTGTACATTTGCATAACTTTTTAAGGCGCAATAAACAGTCTCGAGCTATATATACTCCACCAGGAACATTCGATTATGAAGACTCAGAATATAACATTATACAAGGTTCTTGGCGAAGAGATATCGGCGCTCACAACAGCATGTTAGATTTACAAGCTATTGCAAGACATGCACCACTATCTGCTATGGCCGTAAGAGACCAGTTCGCTGAATATTTTATTAGTCCGGAAGGTAGTGTGCCATGGCAAAATTCTCATGCATAATTAAAATTGTTCCTATATGTACGTATACCTACATTTTTCCAAGTAAAGTTTTGATTATAAGTACCTATTGAGTTTCATTTAAAATTAACAAATTACATTAATATTACCAAATTTCAAATAATAAAAAAATCTACTCACTGTTCCCATTGTATCCGATGTTCCAGACGTCGTTGCACCACACAATAGAAATTGCAGCGGTTCATACCACTGCCATTTGCTTTTAATCACTTCCTCGGCACCGCTTCCAGTTCTTTTTGATGCTTTAAGCTTTTTCTTTTCACGACTAAATTGAGAGCGTAGAATATGCATCTTTGTTTCCACTTCTTTTTCCGACATATTCAATTTTGCAGCAATGTCGGCCCAAGCATCATGTTTTTTTAATTTATTCTTATGATCTTTATTCGAGGCATCCCAAATTATATTATACTGTTGGTAAAGCTCTATGAGCATGGAAATCTGATTGTTTGACCACACTACTTCCATGTTAATAAACTCACGCAACACACGTCCACACCAGTTGACTTCTGTTTATAAACTAGATGTTTCAGAAACATGTTGCCGTGTTCTCCACTCAAAGTGGAGAGCACGGCAACATGTTTCTGAAACAAATGTTTCATCAACTTTGTTTATAAACTGTTTACATAGATGATGAAACACTGTTGATAAACTGTTTCTAAACAGTGTTTATCAACAAATGTTGCCTAATGAATACGGGGCTTAACCATGCGGGCTTAAAAAAATACCTAAATGAACTACACTGTACAGTAAGACTCCACCAGAAATCTACCCCGCAACCTCTTGCGAGTGGACTAAACCACTTTGCTGTGGAGGTGGTTAAAAAGGCTGTAGCAAAGGCAGTCGTTTTTTTAATTGAATTGCTTTGTTTTGAATATCAAAACAAAACAACATAAATTGAAACAATGTTTTAATAATGGACTTGTAATACATATTTTAAAAATTTTCAGGAAGTTATTAAGAATTCTGCGGTGGCGGTACTTTAGGAGAATTTAGTAGGGAAAATAAATAGATGTAACAGGGGTATTGATGGGCCACTTTGCCACTAACGCTCACCTCTAAAAATTTGGCCTGACAAATGACCCGACCTGCAGGGCCTGTGGTGAAGATACAGAATTAATGGAACACTTACTGTGTCATTGCGAGCATATTATGTACCTCCTAGGTGATGGCTACCCAAAACAAGCACCTTCCAATCAGTGGAATTGCTGCAGTACATCTTTGAGTAGGTTGAGGTGCAAAGGTTATAGGGGTAGACACAAAATAGATGTGGATGCAGTTGCACAATAGAGGAGTGACGGCATGTAAGTGAATCTGTAATGTTTTGTAAGGATTTCCATGACGATCAGTCCTGCGCTGCCCGCATCCATCGGCTTCCCGCGATCTTCACCAGGTCGTCGGTTGACCGCGTCGGAGACTGCCTACACTACGATTTCCGGTGCGCGGTCGCTACTCGAGAACTTTAATGCCCCAACGGACATGTGTTCTACGAGCTATGTGCCCTGCCTTCCCTGAGCCTGTGTAAGATATCAACCGCAACATTTTAACAAATATTACAAATAACTCCATCTGTTACCTGGCTTACCCATAAATCAATGGCATTGAGATAGTAGTCTGTGTAGGTTGTCTTTTTTATTACACTAATTATTATTAAAATGTAATGGGCGAGCAGCTTAATAGCTGAAATGCCTGTATCTGTGTTGGTATATTAAAAATAGAAAATGTCTCATTTCTATGGAAAAATTCACAAAGGGCTACAATTGCACAGGGCATACAACTATTATTCTTATATATAAAATTCTCGTGTCACAATGTTCGTTCCCGTACTCCTCCGAAACGGCTTGACTGATTCTCATGAAATTTTGTTGAGCATATTGAGTAGGTCTGAGAATCGGGAATCGGCCAACATCTATTTTATTTTAGGGTAGGGTTGTGTAGTGTAGGGTAGTGTAGTGTAGTGTATGTAGGGTAGGGTAGTGTAGGTTAGGGTAGTGTAGGGTAGGGTAGGGTAGGGTAGGGCAGTGTAATATAATGTAAGGTGGTACGTAGTTCGCCGGGACAGCTAGTATTTTTATAAATATTTGAACTGCATATTCTAGAAATCATATGTGTCTATTATTAAGGGGACATACTTTGATGTTCAGTTTACTATTTAATCTAGGCTGTTTATAATGTTAAGTTTTCTCAACAGATTTGGGATGTTTGGGTGACTGAAGTGAAAAACAAGGCCTGGAAAGTGAGGGCACACATGGCAGCAACTGGTGGAGTGGAGGAGCACCAATAACAGGCTTTTAAAAATGCAGCTAATTTGGCAAACAAACTTTACTCATGGGGTGTATGATACGAGCGGGAATATTTTTTCTTGTAAATGTGATTTAATAATAAATATTTGATTGTTTGTTAAAAATTGTTGTAAATGTGGTTTTAATGTAAAAAATTATATGAATTTTAATATGCAGAGTTTTTATTATTTAAAATTATTTCTTATTATACTTTCTCTAATATTATGGGCATCAGCGAGAAAGCCAGCAGGCACTGCTTCTACTCCTATATTAGCGTCGTCGTTGTCGTCATCTTCATCATCGTCTGTAATAAAGAAAAAAATAATTACAGATCACTCTTGCTTTCCTGTCTTAGAGGATTTTTAACTACAAAATTTTGGGGGCTTAAAGAGTTATTCCACTGCCAAAAGCTCAGCTCTTAAATACAACAAAGGATGTGAGAGTTGCTGCAGGAGGTGAGGGCTAGTGGTCTGCTAGCTACAGGTGAGGGATGATGGGCTGCGACACGAGGTGAGGTCAAATGATCTCTTAATTATGCAGTGACAATACAAGAAAAAAATATACTGTTGCGAGCGAAGGTCATATGAGGACAATAAACTTGCAAACTATTAGAAAGTTGGAATTAATTTCAATTATCTTTATTACTTTTGGCATAATCTGTTTGTAAACTGTGAATCGCACTTCAAAAATACTGCAATTCATCACATCTGCTTATTATTACTTTTGGCATAATCTGTTTGTAAACTGTGAATCGCACTTCAAAAATACTGCAATTCATCACATCTGCTTATTGGGAACAAAAAAAATGCCATGTGGTCCCTATGTCACTAGTATAGCTAAGGGTTAGGCTTTGTGGCTGGTGAGTGCACAGTAGGGAGGGTTGGGGTACACATAACCGGGCTGCCATACGGGGAGAGCCTCGATCGACAGTATAATCATCAAACCTAACATACCCATTTTTGGATTTCGTATGCCAGCCCGGTTATGAACACCCCAACCATAGGGAGTGCTACGATACCCGTGTCGGGGTCACACTATCTGTATAAAAATTGACATAACAGCAACTCCTTTTCCTACTTATTCCATGGTTTCAGTGTATTGTGATTTAAGCGATGGGCAAGTTCATTACCTACAATACTTTCGAATTACCTGATAGCACATCAGAGAAATAATTGTAGAGGACACAACTTGCTTTTATAATTTTAGAGGCAGTCGGTGGTTCGAAATAGAGGGTGCGATTCTTGTGCAGACACCTAAATTTGTTTTTAAGGCGTCCATACCACATCTCAACAATATTTCTGGTGTTGGTATGGCAGTCGTTGTACCTCACTTTGGCTTTACTTTCTGGGCTTGATACTGTTGTTGTTGTTGTTAGGGGCGGGCTGGTTTCCGCAACCAGGCGACGACTGCGCCCATTTTGCATGTTTGGCCGGCATCACTGCCAGCCCAGCTCCTCCAAGAAGCCCAGTAGCCCCCGAAGGTTGCTGACGATTTCCTGAAGCGACCTCGGGTCACCGAGGTGCAGGACCCTGTACTGTGCTAGCTCCTTGCAATCCAGTAGGATGTGGGCAGCAGTCTCCTCAGCCTCCATGCACGCTCTGCATAGTGGGCTGTCAGTGATACCTAGAGCGAATAGGTGTTTATTGAAATGGCCATGTACAGTAATAGCGGCTGTTACCTTGCGGAGCTGAGCTCTCCCAAGTCTCAGGAGCTTCTTAGATGAGTCAGGGTTAGTTGTCGGCAGGGCCAACCTCGCTTGCCTGCAGGTTTCCAAACCGGACCAGTACAAATTGTGTTCATTGCCTCAGGGTGGACCGCAGCCAGCCAGATGGGAGGGGTATTATAGGTTTCGGTCCCACGACGGCCATATTATTATGCTCTGACCCTCTCCTGGCAAGCATCGTTGCCGCGCGAGTTGCTGTGCCCTTTAATCCATTGCAGAGTTACGCCGCTGTGGTTACATACCTCTATCAATTTTTGTTGGCACTCCAGTATAAGCCCCGATGTAGTCATGTTGCTCTGCAGCGCCTGTAGTACAGCTCTGCTGTCAGACAGGATGCGGATGGGGTAATCACACACTTCCCTTGCCCCAATCGCTTCAGCTGCCTTGATGATGCCCATACACTCAGCCTGAAAGCCTGTGTTATGTGCACCAAGGGGGTTGGCTATCCTGATGTTCAGATCCTCGGAGAAGACCCCATACCCAGTGCCAGAGCCTGTTTTGGAGCCATCGGTGAATACTCGAAGCTCTTTTAAGGTTCTGGCCCTCCCAGGGCTCTTCATAAAGTTGCACCATGTATTTTTTATCAAAAACATACCGTTAGGGGATTCTACCATTAGTAGCTGCGAACAAAGGCTCCTCTGCGATGATATCGTACAGGAGCTCAGTGTGCGTTAGTGCTCCAAAGGGATAGCAGTTTTAGAGAGGCTGCCACACTTGCTGCTTCCTGTTGGATAAACAGGTGCAGAGGCGGCAGGTTCAGAAGGGTCTCGAGGGCTGCAGTGGGAGTTGTCCGCATGCAGCCCGTCACAGCCATGCATGCCATTCTTTGGAAGCGTTGTAGTTTATTCACGACCGTAGATAGCTTAGTTCGTGGCCACCAGACTACCGCTCCGTAGCTTACCATTGAATGTATCACCGCTGTGTAGAGCCATAGCACAATCTTTGGGGTAAGACCCCATTTCCTACCTACCATTTTACGGTACTGCCACAGGGCAATAGTTGCTTTGTCTATTTTCTTGATGAGGTGGCAACTCCAGTTTAGTTTACTGTCAATGTAACACCTAGGTACTTGACCTCCGTTGACAGGTGAAGTTCTGTTTTGAAAAGTTAAGGTAGTAGGTAGTTACCTAAGTTTCATTTATTGGTGAACAAAACTAGTTCAAGTTTTCTTCAGGTTCACAGATAGTTTGTACTCGGTGCACTCGGATACTGGTGTAAGCCATGGTTGGAGAGGGTACCCCTTGTCGCCCGTAATAACAAAGCATATTTGATTAAATATATTAATGTTTGTACTTTTTTTTTTTTAAATGTGGAAGTTCCAGCACATATATATGTGGATTAGGTACTTACGCTGCCTTTGCCATGTTTTTCCTCTGTGGTAGCAGGGAATTTTATGTATTGGTGAGCCAGCTCGCTGACAGTTGTGTAGAAACATTATTTACACATCGGCTTACCGATGGTGGGCCCAGATCAATTAAGCTGTTTTCCCCTACATGGGCTTCAAAGCTTCCCTGGGAATAAAAATTCAAAGCAGCAAACACCTGTTGAAAGATTAATCTCTCTTAATACATAGACCATTTCAAAAAAGTTCAGTCATCCCCTGGGACTATCAACTACCTTGATATGCTTCGGGTTTTGGCCTTCATCTAACTCCGAGGCAGCATCCTTCGGGCGGGAGCCTAAACAATATGCGAAACTTTGTTTCTGTGAGGTCAAACGCATTTCTTAGTAGGTACAAGCAGTCTTTAGTTTCTGAAAAAGTACAAGATCAATTGAAGTAAATAGGACAAGAAGGACCACTGTATACATCCATATAACAAGCTAATTGATCTCTTTTACCTTTACGTAGCATCTGCAACACCAGCCAACACCATTTAATCATCCATTTTTTCTTCAAAAAGAATCCGATATGGAGTTTTTTAACACTTCAAATCACAGAATCCAATAGACTTACTTTAAATTTTAGGTTAATCGTCAAGTTTTACGTGCCGTCTAAACTAAACTAATTTTACCTAATTTTAAGTGAGAAACGTCAAAACTTTGACCGCCCGAATAGAATAAACTGCCTAAATCTAAATTAAATTCCTAATCCTAAAATTATAAACGTCAAAATCAGCTGACTTGATTTTAAGAATTAAACGTCAAATTAGAATGGACTGCAGAATAGCAAACCATATTTTGACGTTTCTAAGTCTAAATTTACGTAAAACTAAATTTAGTCTGTCTGCCAGAATCGACACCATTGTCTCGGGGCTCTTACATTTTATGATTTATTGTTATTAAGTACTCCAGGTCCTTTTTATTAATTTTATATTTACATGTAATTCTATTTGTATAAAATAAATAATTAAATAGCAAGTGGGTTGGAGTAGCTGCTGCTGCACTTTGCTACGTGCAAGTGTACAGTGGAGCATGATGTGTTTCATTTATTTTGTACTAGCTTTTGCCCGCGGCTTCGCCCGCATGGATATCGTTTTTATGACTGTCTTTGAATGGTGCAAGCGGCTCGCGTGTGTGGACTTGAGTTCTCTCCAGATTCCTCAGGAATTATGTTGGTCTATTCTGACTTGCAGTCTATGTCACTTCCTTCCCATCCTCTCAACCAATTTTTTTTTTTCACTTTGATCCGTTGCTACGGCGACGTGCGCGAGCGTGGAAATGAGTTTTCACCAGATTCCAATACAATATGCTAATTAGTAGATTATATAGTTTCCCTCCTCCTCAACCATCTCTGCAAAAAATCATAACAATCCACTGCTCCATTGTGATGTTAAAGAAATTAACCAAAAAAAGAATTATTTTTTCAGTTTCCTCAGGAACTGCATCAGACTTTGCTATTTCACGAGATAAAAAGTAGCCTATGTCCTTTCTAGTGACACAAGCTACCTGCATGCTAAATTTCATCATTATTGGTTGAAGTGTTGAAGCATGAAAAGATAACAAACAAACAAACACATTTTCACATACATAATTAGTAAGAATAAAGAAAAACCCCACAGACCAGACTCAGGCTAAAACCCCTAAGGGCGATGGAGCAAGCTATGCTCGGAGTTTCCCTATGCGATCGAATCAGAAATGAGGAGATCCATAGGAGAACCAAGGTAACCAACATCACTCACAAAATCACAAACTTATTAGAAAAGATGACAATTGGGAACGTAAAGTTCTCGAGTGGCAACCACGCACCAGAAGAAATAGGGTATTTTAAGCCTCACACTTGGAGAACCTGATGAAGATCGCGGGAAGCAGTTGGATGTAGGCATCGCAGGACAGTCATTGTGAAAATCTTTGGGGAAGCCTTTGTCTAGATTATGATAAGCAAAACCCCTACTACTTGTAAGCCACTAGCTCTACAACCTCCACCAATGTGGACCTGACCCCATGCATGTGTGGATGGCTGTTGACATATATAAGGTATAAAAAATTGCTTACATTGGCTTCTAAAAACTAAAAGTCTAAATAAAGACTAAATAATATTGTCATCGATAAGCCAAAAAAAATATAGCACTGCTGCTAGAATTTATGAGGATATGAGTATAAGAATACCCGAACAAGATTCATGCTGTCAAAAAAAAACTATTATATTCATGGCATAAACATACCTAGATACCAGAAGATAACAGCTGCCCAGTGATAGTAGCGATATACTAATGTGAAACACTATCACTGTTGAACCATACTCTTTTATAGCATTTTTCATTTTTTCTTTTCCACTTAGTTTTTTGACTTGGGTACTCATATCTCTTGTTGAAAATCCAATTGTAGCAGCTATGCTTTGAAAAAAATTAGATCATAAGTGTACACTTCGTAAATTTTTGTATTTGGAATCCAACTGTGCACATATGTTATTTTATAGAAATGTGTAGAAATAAATATCTTATGTACAGAAGCTAGCATATCAAGCTAGACACTTTGGACTTTGTACCGTTCTTATGCCGTGTGCATATGGATTAGGAATGTCTAGCTTGATATGCTGGCCTCTGTACAATTAAAAATACATTTTTAAATACAGTTTTATGTGAGCTGGACAGTATGTCATGTTAGCACTGTATTGCAAAGTAACTTATACCAAGAAATGATGGCTCAATGGTCTAAATTAATAAAATGAATGAGAGTTATCTACTTCTGTCAAAGGTGGAAGTGATTTATATTTTACCTACCTTTCTTATAAAGATTCTCTCGATATTCGTTCCTCAGAGTCAGATAATGAGCCCCTTGGAGATGACCTGACAAATATTTATATCCTTGGCCCCACTGTGAGCCCGGCATGCCAAGATGTGTGTGATTCCCACTGAACGGGCTTGGCACATTGCTCTGCATGGAAGATGATAGGCTCACTGCGTCACGACAATCATATTTGTTGACATGTGGGTCTGCCTGTACAGTAATATCTATCACCGTGGGTGCCAATTGTTTTCTGTAGCCAGAATTTATAACAGGCCCTGAAATATCTCTTTCTCTGAGGGGAGAAAATCTTCCAACCTCTGATGCATTTATGTCGACAACGTTAGTAGGTAATTTTAGTGCAGCAGCCACTGGAAACTTAGTGATAGAAGTGACATGTATAGGTTTCCCCACTTTCTTGTTACCACCTAAAAAGAATAGGTAGTTATTTTTCAGTAAGTTCCATATTACAAAAAGGCCATCTACTGATTGATCATTAACATTAGCTCACCCAAAATTGTATTGGTGATGTAGCTTTGTCCGCACAACTTAAATGGGCTTGATTTTGAATAAACTGCTAACATTATTGCTGATTGTAAACACTCACACTATGCTCACTAAAATAATTGCTTGCTAAGGTGGGTACCTAAGCAGTAATAGTAATACAAACAATTACCTATGTTTACCGAGCTATGAGCTCATCATCATTCATCATCCATCACCATTGTCTTTGGTGTTAATGTTATATTGGGGCCACCGTAGTTTGTTACCCGTATTGTTGCAGGCTATAGATCGTGTACAAATAGTTCCAACACATCAGTCCACGAACTACGGGGTGTACACTACAGGCTGCAAACTATCAGCCGGGGCTATAGTCGACGCACCGTGGAACACGGCCCGTATTTCGTGTACTGAATGGCTCAGGGGTATAGTTCATCATCTAAAAGATTTGACCCCCGTAGTCTATGGTCTACGTGAACATCAACTATTGCCCGTATTCCACGGTAGATGACAAGCTGTGCTCCGTCCGAGGTACACAAACTACGCAGCGTGCAGCCACTTTCAAGGCTTATGTAACAAACCATATAGACTGTGTACTATAAATTACGGGGTGTACAACATAACACAATAACGAGTTTTCAATTAACGAAAACGTGTACAATTAGAAAAATAAGGACCGAAAATTCAAGTTATGATAAATTATCATGCGCTGTTCTAGTACCATCGTAAAGTCATTTTGATTTTTCATTTTATATATTTGATAAAAAGAAAGTTACAAAAATTATTATAATATTAGTACATCAAAAACCTTTAATGGTTTATCCGTCCACTAGTGGTGACACAATGCTCTTAAGCTAAATTAAAGTAAGTACCTACCCTTTGTTAACAAAAAAAAAATTCGAGCGAGACCTACAGTACTCGCATATGTTGTGTAACATGTGACAAAATACTTTAGGTTAGTTAGATTTGATGACGATAAGGTGGCGGATCTGACAGTAACGAAAAAAACCGACCAAGTGCGAGTCGGACTCTCGTAAAGTAGAATTCCGCGCTTTCGCGACTTCCTGTTACACATTTCCGTCCCATGTTACACATTTCCGTCCCATTTCACGAAATCACTCCCACAAATTGCAGGAAAGCGAGAGCAAAGATGTTACACATCAATAAAAAAATGTATATTAGAAAATGTATCAGTATTACAAAAATAATCATCATCATATCAGGCGAAAAACGTCCACTGCTGGACAAAGGCCCCCCCAATGATTCCGACGACCGGTCCTACGCTGCACGCATACATCGGCTTCCCGCGATCTTCACCAGGTCGTCGTTCTACCGCGTGGGAGGCCTGCCCTATGCTTTCTGTGTGGCAAACGCGCACCGGCAAATAAAAATGAAGTAAAATATGTATCCAACTATTAAGAAATAAAGTACAAACTTGATAATATACCTACTTGAAAAGTTGGATACTATCATCAACACGATATACCTACAGTCAAAAGTGGGTTGGTGCAAAGCCAAGTACATTCCCGCCTATTACAAGTGTTTAACACGAAATCTCAGTGAATTTGTCGGTACCACCGCGTCGGCCGCCCCGCGCGATGTTTGGTAGGTAGGATACCCTTGCGCTGCGATTAACTATGCGTTATTTATTATGTCATCGTCATAAGTAATTGTTGCGTACAGAATGATAGTTTTTTCATATATAAAACTAAATGGTTAGTTGCTGCAAATATTTTAAGAGTATATAATTATCCATTTAGCTGCTGTATTAATATAAACATGTATTTATCTCAGAATTTTTTATCTCTTCTTGCAATATTTTTGATTGCGAATAATAATTGTAAATGTTTTTATAATAGTAAAGTATGTTTATTAGGAAACTATATTTCGGATCATCAGAAAGGTCTTTGAGAAGTTTTGGAGTGTACAATCAATATTCACGCACGTTAGCAACACGAGGCTTCACGATGATTCGGATGAAATCTGATTATTTTATAAACTGCGATGAGTTTGGCACGGGGCTGGCTTCCGAAGTTGACAGTTCAGCTGCTCGATCAAAAGAAAAGTGCTCGTAAAATAATTGGCGCCTCTGTCGTAGCCTCTGTAGGTTGGCTGCATTGTCATCTATTGGTTCGATAATCACAACGATTCTGATTGGCTAACAAAGAAATACCAACACTACCAACTAAAACTTGGTTTTAGCCACAAACGTATAAAGTTTTAGCCTAGCATCGACCACACCCTGGCCAAAGATGACCTATTACCCTACCTAACTGCTTGACGTTTCAAGACAAAACACACGGTGGTTCGACGCATGCAAATGTGGCGCCATCTCCTTGCGCTCCGGCATATATTTGTCGGAGCGTCATTGAAAACGCGAGATAAGTTTACATAGTTACATTTTGTTTGGATCAAACGTCAGGTATTAGTACCTGGGTGAAACCGGTGGTGGCGTGACGATCGCTTGTACTCGTGAGACGATTGTTTGTGGTAGCAAAGATGACGTATTAACGGAAGGCTGTTTGTGCTGCCACACTGAGTTGAGAATTTATTAGATCTGTGGAGAAGCCATATTAGCTGGACGTCAGTCTCGAGGCAGACACAGCCGCCGCCCGCACCGGCCCCGAGGCGCACCGCACCCCCCTCCACCGCCGCGCCCCCTGCGCGGCCCACATACGCAGACCAAGCAAAAGTGCCACCCTCACCTGCTGCCGACGCGCCGTCCAGAGCCGCCGCGCCACCCGCCCCTACGGCAAGGGGATCCGTTTCATCCCCGACGATGGCGAGGAATACCGCACGGTGCAGCGGTACCTGTCTTCGTTGCCGGAAATAAAGTGGTTTTCATATTCGCTGCCGGCCGAGAGGCCCCTCAAGGTGGCCATCCGTGGCCTCCCATCCGCCACCGAGCCCGCCGAAATCGTCGACGCCTTAGCCGAGCACGGCTTCGAGGCGGAGCATGTCAAGGCCATCCGGGCGCGCGCAGGACGCCCCGGGTGTATCTTTTACGCGCAAATTCGGCGGACCACCAACCTGACGCCCCTCTACACCATCGCGGAGCTCCTCCACATGCCGGGCATCGTCATCGAGGCCTGGCGTGGCAAGCGAGGACCCGCGCAGTGCCACCGATGCCAGGGTTTTCGCCACTCATCCCACGGCTGCCACCTCCCGCTGGCCTGCGTCCGCTGCGGCGATTCCCACGCCGCCAAGGACTGCCCACGGCCGCGGGAAGTCCTAGCGACCTGCGCCAACTGCGCGGGCCCGCACCCCGCCAACCATGTCTCGTGCCCGGTGTTCCGAAGGGAGTTCCGGAACAAGAGGGCCGGGACAGTCGCCCGGACCACCGTCTCTCGCCCTGCAGCCTCCGCCGCCACTGCGGAGCGCGCCGCACCGGCAGCGCCCGCCGTGCTGAGCGGCTCGGCCGCTGCACCCACGCCGAAGCCGAAGCTGAAGAAACGACGAACCCGTCGGAGGAGGAAGAGGCCCCTTGCTCCTGCTTCCGCCGCCCCCACTGACGCCACCACCACCGTGATGCCTTCCAGAAGCGACATCCTGCACGCTCTAGAAGTGATCCAGCAGCTTCTCGCCCCAGCCGGGGCTAGAGAGTCTGCTAAGGGCCCTGTGCCCTCCCCAAGGACCCGTCCATCGTAATGGGCGGCGGAAGCTGCCACGTCAAGGAGGCTACGCCTCCGGGACGTCTCCCCGTCGCCCCCTTCGGGGGCAACGAGAAGAAAACCACGGAGGCAAACACTTTTTGACGGAGCGTCGAGCAGAACACAAGTAGTGGTGATCTGTGAGCAGAACGGATGTGTCACGCCATCGCTGTGATCACCGCGTTTGCATCCATTGTTATCCAAGGCATTCTGTACAATTTCGATTACCAAATGATCAAGACTATTGAAAGAGGACTTCTGAGATATAGCTGCATTGTTATTTCGACGCCCACGACCGAAATAGTGAAGGACGTGAACCATATGGCCATCCACACCCTAACCTCACCGCCCCCTTCGACATGTTTTTAATTTTAAGTCGATAAAAGATGACTATGTTATTAGAACTTTATAGCTATATTTAAAAATATTATAATTTATCAAATTATTATTATAAGTACATAGGCTTTTTTGCATCATTTGTTGCATTTCTTGCTCATTATTCAAAAAGCTTTAAGAATACCCCATCTGTGTGAAAATAGTTCAATTTGAGACAATTTTTTGCGAAAAATAAACAAAGATTGTTATTTGGGGGTTGTTGGTTGTTGGTTCTGTCAGCTGAAATATAATATATACACGATAAATAATAGCTTCATTTTGTTAACATTCGCCGCCGCATTCAATCGGGAGACAATGGCCTACTTGTGCTGCATTATACCTAAGGCCTGGGACCCCGACTTTTTGGTTGCTCTCATCGTCTAATCCAACCTGGAGGAGCACTGTAACCTACATCAAACCCTGACTAGAGTATCGATCACTTTGGAAGGCGTGATGGCAAATTCCCAAAATTACCAAGCTGCAGCGATTTGGTTCAAGATCATCGATGACGCCGCAGAACATCCGACGTACTATGAACACATCAATATCAGCGTTATTTACATCGAGTGATTTCTCGTGTTCAAAGAGTGCAATGCTAGGTTAAAATTCATTTTAAGAAGTTTTAATATCGGTAATATATTCGATTGTAATAAGAATTTCCCTGTTCATCATCATCATCATATCAGCCGAAAAGGGTCCACTGGTGGACAAAGGCCTCCACCAAGGATTTCCACGATGACCGGTACTGCGCTGCCGCCCGCATCCATCGGCTTTCCGCGATCTTCACCAGGTTATGGGTCCACCGCGTAGGAGGCCTGTCTAAGCTACTTTTCCGGTGAGCGGTCGCCACTCGAGATCTTTACTGCCCCAACGGCCATCTGTTCTACGAGTTATGTGCCCTGCCCACTGCCACTTCAGTTTAGTGATTCTCTGAGCTATGTCGGTTACTTTGGTTCTCCTGTGGATCTCCTCGTTTCTGATTCGATCACGCAGATAAACTCCGAGCACAGCACGATCCATTGCCCTTTGCGTGAACTTGAGCCTTATTATGAGGCCTATAGTAAGCGACCGTGTTTCAGTTCCGTAAGTCATCACTGGCAACACGCTAGACGCTACTCAGTATCGGCAACTAAAGAGGCAGATCTCTAAGTCCCTGACTTGTGATTTGCGCCAGTATGATACAAATTGTATTAAAGAGACGATTAAGCACAAAAAGGCTCACAAGTTTTCGCGGAAGCTCTGTTTGTCGGACAAAGCCAACTGACCAAGCTGCAGACTGAGGGTGGCAGGATTATATTATCGTCTGAGACTGAGTTGCTGGAAAAAGTTGAGAAGTTCTACGGACAATTGTACACGACCACACGTTTGCCTGTCAGCGCTCTGGCTTAAACCGACACTATACCGAAGATATCCCCGACGTCAGCCTGTACGAGATTAGAATGGCTCTCATACAGCTCAAGAACAACAAGGCACGGCTGAACTTCTGCTAGCAGGTAGATCAACGTTACAAAAGCTCTTCCGAAGTTATTTAATTCGTTGTACTCGAGGGACAAATGCCTAAGGCATGGCACAGAAGTGTGGTCGTGCTTTTCTTCAAAAAGGGTGACAACACTCTGCTGAAGAACTGCAGACCCATCTCACTTCTGATGTCTGTAAGTCACCCAGTACTCTGGAAAATTAGATGAATCTTACGTGCCCTCGCACTAAAAAATCTATCAAGCCGTTTTCGCTATAGGAACAGACATACATACATAAAACATTAGCCTCCTTTTTGGTAGTTGAGGTAAAAAGTAAAGCCATGTCAATTTTTCTTTTCGCCAATAATTGAATGAGTGTTTCTATCGATATCGATTAAATCTGTACAAACACATCGTATGGCACATCCCTGGTTGGGCCAGTCCAGGGATGTGCCATACCATGCCAATACGCCAATTTTAAAAGGGGTTACTTTTGAAATTCTGCCAGGGAATAGACTACCCTCTTCTCTGAAAACACAGTATATTGTTTGTTATTCCCTGATCGATGAAGTTTTCTCTACCAATTTTAGTTGTCTCTTCACCCTACACATCTTCCCTGAACTTTGAATGTTCAAAGTTACCCGAACTTTCTTTACATTGTCGAAATTTAACAAATTTTACACGTAAATACAAGACCAAATTTTAATTGTTTTACTTTTCAGAATAAAGATATCAAAACTATATTAAACATATAAAAACCAATAATTACCACTTAACTTTAAAATTTGTTTATTTAATTGCGATTTTAAAACAGCTACACCAAATTACTGCACCAAGGAAAAAACGGATAAATTTTCAAAAAATGTCATTTTTTTGCTTACCTTTTTTGTTTTAACTTTCGTTCGAAAATTCGATGTTCTGTTAAACACAGTTACCGTACTTGTAATACAGAAGATTGCCATTTAATAAATATTTTTTTTTACGCAACTTTCTTTAAAGTTACAACACTATTCAAAGTTACCCGAATTGATTGTACATCAATGACTGTATCAATGACGCTTTCGTTAGTACTCTTTATTATACTGTGCTTTCGCTCTCTCGGAGGAACAAAGAGTACCGCACAGACCAAGTAGGGTCCGAACGTTCGTTCTTCAGTAGCGTTCTAACGAAGCGTACCGATCTGTGATTGGCTAACCTGATGTTCAGACTTCAGATCCTCGGAGAAGGCCCCATACCCATTTGTAGGAGTGAGAAAGAGATAGACAAATGCGTATGACAAGTTGACAACGTGAAAACAATCCTACTGCTATTTTTTGATTTAATTTATCTTTTTTTACGTGTCTTCTTTTCTTGATTTGGGCTAAATATAGGCTTCTTAGCTCAAAATGTTGGGCGAATTATACTACTTGTCCAAAAAAAAAATATTAGGCGATTTAGGCTAATCGATAGGCAAAATTAGGCAAATTGAGTTAGCTGATATTTGGCAACCCCGATTGACCGTCATATCTAGTGGATTCTGATAGAAAGAAACGGAAGAAATACTATTTTGACGGCTAACGGGTTCGTTGGCGGAATTTAGTAACAAAAGATTTTACATCAAATAAAGATGGATTTCAATTATTTTTACGCGACTGTTTCTTGGTGCGCTCGGTTTATGGTTGAAAAAAGGATACAAATCAATAGATACTCTTTGTGGAAAGTGTACTATTGTATCCTGTGATTGTATCAACAGTGGTGTCGATTCGAACAAAACACTCGACTTAATTAAACTAAACTAAAATTCCACTAAAATAAGTTTAGTCGTTTTCATGTGCTATTCGGTTTTATACACGAACTAAATTTGGTTGCCTAGTTTGACAGGACTAAACAAGATCAAAACTGAATTCACAGACTATGTTTAAGGATGAACGAAAGAATGAACAAAATGATCGACGCAACCTGTTTACCGTAAGTGAAAGAGAAAACAAGATATAATTTTCTATAGCGCTGTCTCTGTTTTTAATGTAATTTATGCTACGAATATAATCTATGAAACGTATAATAAAAAAAGCTGATTTTGTTTTTTTTTTATTTTTTGGCTTGGCATCAAGGATTTTTGAGTGTAGTATTCAGAAGTTTAAAATTGCCTAAAAGTGCTTCGGGGCATTGTGAATTGTCAGAACATGGAGAAATTGAAGGTCTGATGATGACAAGGGGGGCAATCGATGGCTTCCTAAGACTGCCGAAGCTGAAAGTTGGAAAGGCATAAGACCAGACATCTTCCAGCTTGGTTTGTTGACCTGGTCATCATCATCAGATTCAAACCCTCAGATCAGAATTCTTCGCGTCAGAGTCGCGCAGCGTGCTGATGTATCTTTGTCGAAACGCCAAACTTCTAGCTTTGACTGTTTTATAGGGCTGTCGACCACCAACCTGGTCATCATGAGACCCTCAGGTCAAAGGTGCAGTGTCCTGAAGTACTTATCAGGGTTTATACCATCACTTTACTAAGGTATTCATCACAAAATTTGCACTTTTGTGGTTTTCTAAGACCAATTAAAGTTTAGTCGTCACCAAAATAGGTCGCGATTAAAATTGGTTCAATTTTAGTTTGACACATCTAAAATATGGTCATTCCGAATAGAAAAATAGCGTTTTAAACTTAATTTAGTTCGATTTTATTTTAGATCTGTCAGATAAGTTAAGTCGAGTTTTTCCGAATAGCAAATGTCGTTTTGACACATCTTAACCTAATTTTAGTTTAGTTTAGTTGATTTGTGCAAAACCGAATCGACACCAGTATCGTGAGTAGCGGCTATATCAGGCCTTGAATCCCTAGCTAGTAAAATAATTCTGTAATACAAAAAGAAAAATAGAAATTGTCTATAAATACGAGATTTAACGGATTGTTAACGGAATTTCGTAATAAAGTCGGCGGAATCTCAAAATTATTGTTGGCAACACTGCCTAGTACTAGTACTTTCTTGAATTTTGATCTATATAACAAAACGACTATGGTTTTGTGAAATTTGAGCAGGGAAATTTAGGAAATAATTAAATTTTGATGCAGTAATCATCCCTTGATTTTGGTAATTGGGGTGGCTGGTTGTGACTCCAAATTTTGTGGGCCTTGCTGTGCTCCTCCTGCCTTAAAAAAAATCTAAAATGGAAAAGGATCATTGTTTATAAATGATTACGTTATGATTATTATTTACCATACCTACAACAATCATGGAGACAATGTTTATGAAACCGGTGCAACCGCACGTTTTGAAAGCCATTAAAGATGTAAATATTAGCACCCTGATGAAGTGCACACCGGATGAGATAAGACCCATTATTCCTTGTCTGGTTCGCATGGCACTGATATCTCCATTGGACATCACCAAATACTGCTCGGAGGCCAAGAAAGACATCCTTACTTTGCTCTCTGGTATAGATTTGGTAAATTTTATAGTGTCCCTCTTATCTATAGAGTTCCATACCCTGGAAGTGGATTTGAAGAAGGAACAGCAAATGCGGCAAGTTTTACTTACACTTCATTTGGTAATTACAACCCGTCAGAAATATCTGTGGGCCTGTCGCAGTGACGTTATGCAAATAGATTATTAAAAAATTGTAGGTTTAAGAAACATAATTTAATATTCTTGGTTGTATCCTTAGGACTGAAGGATGTGACAATTGTGAGTTGCTCTCGCCACTACAGCTCTCCAGGCCACTTGATCTTGTGCGCAGAGTTGTATGTTGGCCTGTCGCATCATATCCATAATTACATTGACCGCATCAGCCCATTGCATCATTAATTCTCTTCTCCTTTTTCCCACTATGCGGCCAGTGATGATAAGCTTTTCCTAGCTGTCCGATCCACTCCTGATCCAATTCAATATAGATATTAAAAAACATAGTATTGTATTTTATTCTTTTATTATTATTACTGTCTAAGCCTATTAGCATTCATGCGAGGTCTGCAGATATTTATGACAGGTTTTAGTTAATTTTCATCTTAACTATTCTTAGGTATCTTCTTATTTTATTATTATTATCTTTTATTTCAGACAAAAAAATGGATCTCAATGTACAGAATCTTTCCTGGTGCCAAACGTAATCAATGGAATTGCCAATGACTTTGAACAATCTGACTCTGCTCGCCGTGTGCGTATAGTGTTGTGTGAGATCTTGCAGATGCAAGCACAGATTCTAGAATATAATCAAAATAAAAACTCTAACATAGAATGTTTTATAAAACCATCTGAACTGTTTGATAATGATGTGTATCTGGAAGAAATCACTGATGTAATTTGTATAAGCCTGGCAGAACTTCCCAACTTGTTGAATGTTTGTGATGTGGTGGAAGTGTTGCTCCATGTTAACAAGGGCCCTCATATTATCACTTGGATTGTAGCCAATATGCCGGATACACTTTACGAAGGTACCAACTGCCTTTCTTCTTATCAGCTCATATACGTCCCCTCCGAGGTGCTCGAGCCTACCCTGAATTAGGGAGATCTGGCCTTAGTTGACCACGCGGGCCTAGTGCGTGTTGGTTGACGTTATACACAACCTTCGAGTTTCTTTGCAGGCATGTGCAGGTTTCCTCACGATGTTTTGCTTCACCGTAAGGGCGTCGGATAGACGTACATATGAAATGTAAAATTCGAAAATATATTGGTACGTGGCAGGACTCGAACCACGGCCTCCCGGACAGGAGGTAGCAGCTGTAGCCGTTATGCCACCAACGCTCTTCTTATTTGATTAAATTGAAAATTGGAGCACATTTGACTGCAACTCATCCAATAGGATGTGACAATACAGTAAAGAATGGTACACGCAAATTTGAGTTTGCATGTGTATTATTTGTATAATGCTTATTCAGTCATACCTTGGAATCCCCCCAAATTGTGAAAATCTGGAAACACTGACACAGCAGCGGCGGAAGGCAAGCACTGTACCACTTAAAACAACATAAGATACTTAAAATTTTGAAATTTTATTTCAGTGGCAGAATCATTAGTTTACAATGCTGAAAGGGCAGAGGAAGGTGGTATACGTGCAAAAACACTTGCTGCTCTCTGTACAACCTGTCCGGATATTGCAGCAGGCATCAGAGCTAAGGCCGTTTCAGCATCACGCTTACCTGCTCTGGTTATAAATCTAAGTCTGACACACCACCAAGATGATTTGGTAAAACAAAACTACTTCACTCTTATTATACTGACATTGCTTTGACACTCTATTCTTAGATGTTACAAGCTTTTATTTACTTTCTCACCGGTACAGGTGTCTGTAAAGAAATCTTGCAAGTTTTTGACCCACATCCTGGTTTTCGATTAATCTGAAATTTTACATGCATATGTATATCGCGTGATAATGCAATATTATGACGACATGGAGCTGATTTGATGAAGTAGCTGGAAGGTGGCCATAGGAACCCCGTAATAATACGACACAACCCCATTGAGTTTGGGCGTGATTGATTCATATTGTAGAGTACTTTGATGCATAAAAACTCTTTTCAAATAAAAACTTGTACCTAAAAGTTTTCGGTTTTTAGTGTTCCACACAAAGGGTAAAAACGGGACCCTATTACTAAGACTTCGCTGTTCGTCTGTCTGTCTGTCACCAGGCTGTATTTCATGAACCGTGATAACTGGACAGATGAAATTTTTACAGATGTATTTCTGTTGCCGCTATAAAAAAATACTAAAAATTAGAAAAGTGGAAAAATAAGAGAGGTCTCCGTACAAAAAACGTGTTTTTTTAAACGTAAAAAACTATCGCCATTTAGTATGATGGTACGGAACCCTTTGTACTAGCGCCATCTAATATGATGGTACGGAACGCTATGTGTGCGGTTCTGACTCGCCGGTTTTTAGATTTTTTTTATTTTTTCTTACAGGTTCCTTTTATGTCAGGATTGCTGTTAGGTTCAGACCAGACCACAAGGGGGTGGTTTGCGACATTTGTACGAAATTCACACAAGAGAGGCAAAGGTGATGGCCATTCAGCCTTGACTAAACTTCGCCAGGAATTGTTAAACAGACTACAAGACTCCACTGCTGGGGTAGAAGCGTCAGCTTTGCTGCGACTATACTGTGCGCTTAGAGGAATCGCAGGAATTAAATTCCAAGATGATGAAGTGGCTGGTCTTTTGAGATTAGTCACTCAAAAACCACCACCTACTCAAGCAGGAGTCCGCTTTGTTTCGTTAAGTCTGTGCATGATTCTAGCATGCCCATCACTAATGGGTGAGTAGTTTCAGTTAATTATTTTAGTCGTTAAAATGAACTCAGTTTTGCTAAAATAATTTTTATCAACATTTTTTACAGCTGCCCCTGAACATGAAAAGAAAGCCATAGAATGGGTGCAATGGCTTGTTAAAGAAGAAGCTTATTTCGAAAGGTACTGAGCACTTCTAATATATAAAATGGTAAACTGACTCTGATATAGCAACGCACAGACGTAGAGACCCAGTGACTTGAAATTTTACACATAGATCCAGGCATAGGTGTAGGCAATAGGCATCCACTAAGAAAGGATATTGGGTTGCCTGGAAGAAATTGCTTTAAGCAATAAGGCCGCCTCAATTGTGCAATTAAAATGTTTACTACTCTATGTTCTGTACTATTCTCTATTTTTTTAAATCTATTGTACAATAAAGCATATTCTATTTGATTGATTTGATTTTGAGAATTTCCGATGGGAACGACTAAAAACTGGATCTGTGCAGACGAAGCTGCGGACAACAGCTAGTTTATAATAAAATCCTCAATCTGAGTTAATAACAACCTGTGTTAAATTTCAGACGCCAGTATAAATTTATCTCTTACAATTTTAGCAATTCTGGAGTGACTGCTTCATTTGGGGAGATGTTGCTATTGATAGCAATCCACTTCCACTCGGGCCAGCTGGCGGCGGTGGGCGAGCTGGTGTGCGCCACGCTGGGCATGCGCGTGCCGGTGCGGCCCAACGGTCTGGCGCGCATCAAACAGGCGTTTACTCAAGAAATATTTACTGAACAGGTAATCTATATTTAAAAAATAAAATTAAAAAATAAAAATGGTTTATTTCCGACAACTCAAAGATCCATAGCATGTTAGTAAAGCTTATAGTAGGTTAGTAACAATAATTAAATTAAATAATTAGTAACAATGAATGCAACAAAAAGTAGGTATTAGCAGATATATATATATAGAAAAGCGTCGGTGGCTCAACCGGTAACGACTCGGTCCATCTAACCAGAGGTACCGGGTTCAAATCTGGACGGCCAATGTACCAATGAGTTTTTCAAAAACTTACGTACATACTTACCGATTGCTTTAACGGTGAAGGAAAAAATCGTGAGGAAACCTACACACGCCTGCGAAGAAACTCGCAGGCTGTGTGTGAAGTCGACCAACCCGCACTGGGCTCGCGTGGTCGACTAAGGCCTAATCGCCCTGATTCAGGGTAGGCTCGAGCCCCTCGGTGGGGACGTATATGAGCTGTAATGATGATATATATATAGAAAGTCGTGTTAGTTACACCATTTATAACTCAAGAACGGCTGGACGGCTTTTGCATTAATCTTCGTCAGGAATATGATAATAAGTATTAAAATATGATATTCATCAATAAAAATGTAGGGAATTGTACTGTAGGTGTAGTGTAATTAGGGTAGGGTAGGGTAGTGTAGTGTACTGTAGAGTATGTAGGGTAGGGTAGTGTAGTGTACAGTAGAGTAGTGTAGGGTAGTGTAGTGTAGGGTAGGGTAGGTTAGTGTAGTGCTGTAAGGTGGAACGAAGTTCGCTGGGACAGCTAGTAGCTATACAATCCCCATGCCCAGAGTGATCAAGGAGAAAAGTTTGTTTCCGTGATCACTCTCCGCACTAGACACCTCCATAGGCGATGTATAGATATACAGATGTCTGCTATGGTACGGTCCCGTATTCTACGGTAGGGTAGGGTAGGGTAGTGTAGTGTACTGTAGAGTAATGTAGGGTAGGGTAGTGTAGTGTACAGTAGAGTAGTGTAGGGTAGTGTAGTGTAGGGTAGGGTAGGTTAGTGTAGTGCTGTAAGGTGGAACGAAGTTCGCTGGGACAGCTAGTAGCTATAGAATCCCCATGCCCAGAGTGATCAAGGAGAAAAGTTTGTTTCCGTGATCACTCTCCGCACAAGACACCTCCATAGGCGATGTATAGATATACAGATGTCTGCTATGGTATTTAGGAAGCTGTTGGGACGGTCCCGTATTCTACGTATCAGAGTATTAGTTTTTTTACGAATGATAGCTGCAAAATCATGTAAGGATTGGTGTTTGGTGGCGGCAGGATTTAGATAAGATGGCGGTAGCTACGAAAGCAATTCAACAAATATTTAGCCTACAAAAGAAAAACGAAAATTTTAAGAAAGTAGAGATTTATTTTTCGACATAGTCTCCTTTCAATTCAATACACTTGGCCCAGCGATGCTCCAACTTTTTTAACCCGTCCAAAAAATACGATTTGCCGAGGTCTTCAAAATAGGTCTCTGTGCCGGCGATGACCTCATCATTCGACCCAAATCTTTTGCCGGCGAGTGACTTTTTCAGATTTGGGAACAAGAAGAAGTCACAGGGAGCCAAATCTGGAGAATACGGTGGATGGGGCAGCAATTCGTAGGGTAATTCGACCAATTTGGCCATGACGACGGCGGAGGTGTGAGCTGGCGCGTTGTCGTGGTGGAACAGCACTTTTTTCTTTGCCAAATGGGGCCGTTTTTTTTTAATTCGGCGTCGAATCGGCCCAATAAGTCGGAATAGTAGAGCCCCGTGATTGTTTTACCTTTCTCGAGGTAATCGATGTGATCACACCTTGTGAGTCCCAAAAAACACTGGCCATCACCTTTCCGGCCGATTGAACAGTCTTCGCCTTCTTTGGAGCTCGTTCGCCGGGTAAAGTCCACTGTTTCGACTGTTCCTTGGTCTCTGGTGTGTACCAGTGAACCCATGTTAAGTTGACGGTCACAAAACGACGCAAGAACTCCGCCGGATTTAAACAGCGCCAAACAATGTCGCCGATGTGGTCTCCCGGTTGCACTTGTTGTCTGGTGTGAGCAAACGCGGCACCCATCGCGCCGATAACTTTTTCATACCCAGTTCTTCGTGCAGAATATGATGCACTGTCCCTGGGCGTGGCTCATCAAAAACCAACGTGCGGCCACTTGCAAACTCGTTGAACCAATTTTTGACGGTCGCCATCGAAGGAGAAGAGTCACCGTACACAGCATCCAAGCGCTCTTTAATTTCGCTGCGCGTTTTCCCTTCCAAAAACAAGAATCTAATCACTGAACGATATTGTTCTTTTTCCATTTTTGTAAAACCGACCGACACGCTCGCTTCCAAAGGTTGTCAAAACAAAACAAATGGAGGGAAAAGATTGAAAACTTCTTAGTAGACTTCAAAAACTATTAACGATAGTAAAACTCCTTTGTAACAACAGCGCCATCGGGCGGCGAGGTTAAGTAATAATTGAATGCCCGACGTACCCAGGTGAACTCAGAAAATGCCCTTCCACCAACCAAACCGAGTCTTACAAAGTTAGACTCCGCCAGGAATCGAACCCACGACCTCCTGATGTAAAGCTAATGGCCTTAACCATTACGCCACGGAGGTGGTTAAAAAGGTGTAGTAGTAGACGTAGTAAGCTAGGTGTAAACATTCAACGCGCACATTCTCGCACACCGCGCCTCTCCAAGTCCATAATAAAAGAAAATACTGCTGCGGGGCAGCGCGGGCCCACCTCGTTTTGTTTATTTCAATTGTTCTTTGTCTACCGCAACATATTTGACCATTTATTTGCTTGTGTCCGTGCATAAAATTTTTGGAAAAGTGACATGATTTAATTTTACACCATACAAACCAATATACCTTATAATGAACCTTTACCCAGGCCTATTGATTTTTTTTATTTCGAATATATATGTGGTCTCTATAATATGACCACTGCCCATTGCTAAAAAATGTGGTCTGTATGTGGCCACTGTCCGGCAAGTTACTTTTACATTAGTTAAAGGTTGGACTACATCACTGAACACTTCCGAGGTATGAAGTATGGAGACCACATCCACGTTTATCAAATGGGCAAAGGTCTTATGAGGAGCACATACTTAGGGAGGGAGTAATTATTTCACAGAAAAACAAATACAACGATTAACTGATCAACAACACAGATAAATAAACTTATATACTTACTATCATAAATTTACAATAAATAGCACATACCTTGTTTATTTTCGGCATAATCACATTTGCAAGCAACACAGATCCACAAAATCAACAGTTAGATCAAAGATTTGTATTTGACAATCGAAATGTCGAACAACTTCTTCCGATACACCCACTTTTTTACAAGCGTTTATTTAACTTGCAATGTATGTATGTTTGTTCGGGTGGAATCTTGCAAGTTAAATTTGATTCACTTTCCGGTTTCCGATTGAATGGAAATTTTGCATGCGTATGTATATCGAGTGACAATGCAATATTAAAAGCTTGTACCTAAAAGTTTTTAGGTTTTCTCGAAAATTATTTCGTTTAGAAATCAACCCATTCATAGACAATATTATCATGACAATATATGGCATCAGCCCATTACAAAAAAATAAATTACTATGTGGTCTTTTTAACCTTACCCCTTTGGGTAGAAGATACTATCTATCTTTATACCGGGTGACTGGAAACATCTCGTTTTCCTTTTAAGGGGATAAACTACATCTCATTTACAATAAAAAAAGTCATATTAACAAGGGGTCGGAAATCAATAGTTTTGGAGTTGTAGCCAATTTAATTTTCAAATTTTGTATGAAAATGCCTTTGATTAAGTTCATCGTGGTTTTTTAAATCATACTTATAGTAATCGTGCGGAATAGGGGAAAACATTATTACTAACCGAGATGTAGTTTGCCCCCTTAAAAGGAATACCTACGAGATGATGATGTTTCCAGTCACCTGTATACTAAGCTATCATCGTGAAGCGACAGTGCTGGAATGTACACTTTTTAATGTGTCTTCAACCGCGCGCGCGGATTCGCCGATATGTAAAATTCCTCCATTATTTACAGGTGGTGACAGCACATGCGGTCAAAGTTCCAGTGACGGTGAATCTGAACAGTAACATACCTGGGTATTTACCGGTTCATTGCATTCATCAACTGCTCAAATCTCGCGCATTTTCTAAGCACAAAGTGCCTATAAAAAATTGGATTTATCGACAAATTTGCAACTGCACTGCACCATTGCATCCCGTGATGCCGGCACTTGTTGAGGTATATGTGAACTCAATCCTTGTCGTCAATAATAAAGGCACAAATGAATATTTCAATAAGCCCATAACAGAAGAAGAAATCAGAAAGGTCTTCAGAAATTCAATTTTCGGGGCTAACTTTGATGTCAAAAAGAAACCATTTACTCCGATGGAAGTTGATGGAGCAGAAGCTGTAATAGACGTGGATTTAGAGAAGCCAACTTTGGCGTCACAGTTGCTGTTGATTTATTACCTATTGCTCTACGAGGATGTAAGACTATCAACTTCTGCTGCCCTCATAGCTAACGGAAGGAAAGTAAAAAGCTATTCAGCAGCATTTCTCTCCGAATTGCCAATAAAGTATTTGTTACACCAAGCGCAAAAAGATCAGTTGAGTTACGGAGGTCTTTTTAGTCCCCTTCTCAAATTATTAGCCACGCATTTCCCGCAGTTATCGCTCGTCGACGACTGGATGGACGACCAGGTATTCGGAGACTCGTGTCGACACAGCGATGATGTCAGCATATCAGAATATGCGATAGTCGAGGCTTTCCAAAGCATTGAAGAAAATCCCTACAAGACAGGCAAAGTTCTAAAGGCAATGCTCAACAAAAACCCGACAGATATCTGGCCTTTCGCTGAAACAACTGTTCGGTACTTCAAAAGCGTGCTGGGATACAAAGTGCCCCGACACATCCAGGAACTTTACCGTGAAGTTTGGCTGAGGCTGAACACTGTGTTGCCGCGCTGCCTCTGGATAATGACTATCAATGCTCTTCTCGATATCAATGGGAGTACGAACAGTGTGACAATCACTCAAGAAAATGTATTAGTTGATCCTCTACAAGTACTGCGATGCGATATTAGAGTCTTTAGATGTGGACCTATATTGAAAATCATCTTGAGAATTTTAGAAGCCAGTTTGGCTGCATCCAGAAGTCAGCTTAATCGACATTTATTGGATAAGCCTCTATTGGAGAAAAGTGGTCAACTAACATCGGATTCGGAAAGAGAAGAATTGAAAAATGCTTTGGTTGCTGCACAGGAAAGTGCAGCTCTTCAGATTTTACTAGAAGCTTGTTTGGAAACAGAAGCAGACAAATCAAAGCCTGAACTGATGTGGGCTTTACGAGAGGTCAGAAGCATAATTTGCTCCTTTCTCCATCAAATTTTTATATCTGAACCTTCACTGGCCAAACTTGTACATTTTCAAGGATACCCCAGGGAACTATTGCCTGTAACGGTGCAAGGAATTCCTTCTATGCATATTTGCTTGGATTTTATTCCTGAACTCCTTAGCCAAGCATCTTTGGAGAAGCAAATTTTCGCTGTCGATCTTGTATCTCATTTATCAATACAGTATGCGTTACCCAAAGCAATGTCTATAGCCCGATTGTGTGTGAATACTCTGTCCACTCTCCTGTCGGTGTTGCCAAGCGACTTACGGTTGGAACTCTTTCAACCAGTGCTAAAGTCGCTAGTGAGGATCTGTATCGCTTTCCCGTCTCTTCTGGAGGACGTAACTTCTTTGTTGCTACAACTTGGAAGAATATGCGAGTCCCAAGCGTCGCTCGGTCATTGTTGGAATGACATCAACATCTTGGGGGAAGGAGCCTATGTCCAGTCTGATGTTGAACCAGAAACTAAAGTATTGGTCGCGGAAGTGCTTTGCAGAGATATAAAAGCAACAATGGAAGAAATTGTTCAAAAGGCACTACTCAATGATAAACTCTACTGAGTAAAATGGAGAGGAAGTATATAAATTATAACGTTTTAATAAAGATAACTGATACAAATAATTAGTTTTTCATTGTTAGAACTACTAGCTTCTGCCCGCGGCTTCGCTCGCGTGGGCATCGTTTTTATGACTGTCTTGAATGGTGAGTGGTGCGCGAGCCACAGTAGACAGGAGTTCACTCCAAATCATTCGGGAACTAGATCGGGCTATTCTGATTAACAGTCTGTGTCAATTCCCACACCGTCCACTATTTCTATGCAAAAAGTCACGTCAATCCGTTGCTCCATTGCGATGCCGACGTGCGCCATCCTGCAAATGAGTTTTCCCTAGATCCCTCGGGAACTGTCTCGGGCTATGCTTATTAGTAGTCTATATCATTTCACATCGCGGTCTTTATAGTCATAAAGTTGCTCCCCATTTCCTCACAAGCATAATAATCAGACTGAGGAGAAATCCATTATGGTCATCCTAATTAACAAAAACTACCTTTGGCACACGTTTTCTGTCACATCGTGGCCCATGCTTGTATGCTAGAGTTAATAAACTATTGGATATTCTGCATTGCTCGAGATATGTTTGCAAAAAAAAGATCAGATTGTGGTTGACAGACATGTACTATTTTAGGACAGCGAAACTTTAACTGCAATAGAAGACCATTCGACAATTCTCTCATTTATAAATGTATACACCAACCTACACATAAACTTTTGGACACATAATGATTACTTACGCTACTTCATATGTATCAAATACATATTTATATTATTTTTCATAAAAAAAACTCCATTTATTTATTATTTATTTAGTATACTTGTAACAACAACAAACAAAAACTATTATGGATACAGGCATTGAATCTATATTGTAAACGATAATCTATGTCCTGTCTGACACAACTGATTTATTATTAACCGCCTCCGTAGCTCAGAGGCAAAGTTCACTGGCTTTACACAGGAGGTCGCGGGTTCAATTCCCGGCGGGGTCAATAGTAAGACTCGGTTTGGTTGGTGGTAGGGCATTTTCTAAGCCCGTCTGGCTAGCTACCACCATCTTATCTAAGTCTTGCCGCCAAATATCAATGTTGATATCATTGGTGTGTTCCGACATGAAGATAAGATAGCCAGTTCCCCATTGCGTTGGGGAATCTTGGTAAGCCCGCTTCCATCTTCGGCAACATCGTCACTTACCACCAGGTGAGATGTTGTCAAGGGTTTACCAATTGTGAATTAAAAAAAAAATATTCTTTGACCCGCGACGCGATAGCAATGAAGGAACATGCAGTTATATGCAGTTCGAGCGTGATATTTTAACTTAATAAATTTAAGAAGGCTCAAGGTCACCCAAAGGGCAATGGAGCGTGCTATGCTCGGAGTTTCTCTGCGTGATCGAATCAGAAACGAAGACATCAGCAGGAGAACCAAAGTAACCGACATAGCACACAGAATCGCCAAACTGAAGTGGCAGTGGGCAGGGCACATAGCTCGTAAAACAGATGGCCGCTGGGGCAGTAAAGTTCTCAAATGGCGACCACGCACCGGAAAGCGTTGCGTAGGAAGGCCTCCCACGCGGTGGACCGACAACCTGGTGAAGATCGCGGGAAGCCGATGGATGCGGGTAGCGCAGGACCGGTCGTCGTGGAAATCCTTCCGGGAGGCCTTTGTCAAGTAGTGGAAGTTTTTCGGCTGATATGATGTTGATTAAAACTACACCTACCTACCTGTAATATTGTAAATTATTTTTTGGATGGGTATACCAACTTTATTTCTATCATATTCATCATCATCATCATCATATCAGCCGAAGGAAGTCCACTGCTGGACATAGGCCTCCCCCAAGGATCTCCACGACGACCGGTTCTGCGCTGCCCGTAACCAGCGGCTTCCCGCGACCTTCACCAGGTCATCGGTCCACCGAGTGGGAGGCCTTCCTACACTACGCTTTCCGGTGCGTGTTCGCCACTCGAGAACTTTACTGCCCCAACGGCCATCTGTTCTACGAGCAATGTGCCCCGCCCATTGCCACTTAAGTTTAGCAATTCTGAGAGCTATTATATATACATATAAATATTTTTGACCTACTGATACTGTATAGGTACTGTGGATAAGATAATGTAAAAATAAATTATTCGAGTTTGGTACTAAATAGGTGGGTAGGTCTGTATTGTATTTTTTGTTTGGTGTATTATATTTTACGTGATTATTCCTTTATTTGTAGCTTTACATTATTACTACTGGGAAGAGACTGCCTCTCCCGACACAGGGAATCCTAGTGGGAGAGTCAGAGTACAATTAAAAAGCTACCATTAAAATGTAATTTAACTAAATATCTCACTGTGATTATTTTGTAAACTATTATTCTGTATCTAAGCATTAATATTCCAATAAACTACTTATTTATTTACTTACATCCCCTCAAACATCTCTATGCAATAAATCACAACAATTCGTTGCTCAAATCAACAAAAAAAAGAAAATCTTTTTCAGTTCCCTCAGGAACTGTATCGGACTATGCAACTCGTAGTTTCACGGGATAAAAAGTAGCCTATGTCCTTACCCATGACACAGGCTACCTCCATGGCAAATTTCGTCAAAATTGGTTGAGTTGTTGAAGCGTGAAAAAGTAACAAACAAACACATTTGCAATATTAGTAAGGATAATATACCTACTGTTTTAGTACCCTTATCATAAAATAAATAATACATAGTTCACTCACACTTTTGTATTTATTTCTTCAACAATAATTCTGCTAATACATTATGAGTAACTTGCTAGATTGTTCTATTGGATTTTGTGTTTCCAATTGTCTATACATCCAAGCACATTGGTTTCTTGCCGCTTGGTTACTGATCTCATTGTAAAGTTGTGCCTGAAAAGAATACGGAAAATCAACAAAAGCTCTTGTGACACACAATAATTGGGATGATGACTGCATCTAAAATAAATTTCGAACTCTTGATCACTAAATTACCCTCCTACCGATTTTTTTAAACCGGCCAAGTGCGGATCACACTCAAATAAATGTACATTTTAAAAACAAAATTATATTTGAAAATGGGAATAGAACATTTTGTATGAACTTTTTACAAATACATCTGCACAGCTCTGCAAACTCTTTGCAGTCTAGATGTGAATAAGGCTAGCGGTATTCCATGGTATTCCAGTCATCATCATATCAGCTCATATACGTCCCCACCGAGGGGCTCGAGCCTACCCCGAATCAGGGCGATCGGGCCTTAGTCGACCACGCGGGCCCAGTGCGGGTTAGTCGACTTCACACACAACCTTCGAGCCTCTTCGCAGGTGTGTGCAGGTTTCCTCACGATGTTTTCAGCAATCGGTGAGTATATATGTACGTAAGTTTCGTAAAACTCATTGGTACATTGGCCGTCATGTACGTAAGTTTCGTAAAACTCATTGGTACATTGGCCGTCCGGATTTGAACCCGGCACCTCTGGTTAGGAGGACCGAGTCGTTACCGGTTGAGCCACCGACGCTTCGATTCCAGTCATAGTTCTAAAGAACTGTGCTTCTGAGTTGTCTTCTGTGCTGACACGCCTGTACCGCATCTCTCTTAAAACCGGTATAATTCCAAAGTCTTGGAAACTTGCCAACGTGCAGCTCGTGCCTAAAAAAGGTCGTGCTGACCTATCCAACTATCGTCCTATTGCAATTACTTCCATACTCTGTAAAATTATGGAGCGTATAATGAATACCCGCCTCTTAGCATACCTAGAAGACAAAGACCTCCTGAGTGACCGTCAGCATGGCTTTCGCCGGGGTCAACAAAGTTCACCCTCTACATGTAGGGGAGGTACCCTAATTATTATTTTTATTAATTTAACATTTTATTATTTTATTGTTCTTTGTCGGCGTGATTAATATGTTTATCCGTGCCAAATTACAGCTTTCTAGAACTAAAAGTCTCTGAGCCGAGTCGAGGACAGATAGAAGGAGAGACAGGCATGGCGAAACTATAAGGATTTCTTGTTGACTACGGAACCCTAAAATCCTTACTCGTTTTGAGTTCCATCAAGTCTTCAATTTTTAATTCATCAAAATCAAAAAATAGTACATTAATGACACTGAAAAACTATGACGTCACTCCTAGCTATTTCAATCATTTTTTGAACAAAATGTTGTTTTGACAAATGACAAAAACCGGCCAAGTGCGTGTCTGACTAGGACTCCGAGGGTTCCGTACCACCACTCACACCTCTCCACACAACTACATAGTATAATAAAAATGATACCTATTCACCGGGAGCGGTGTGTACTTATTGAGGAGCACTGGAATGAACTATAAAGTTATTATTATAACAGATCATATACGTCCCCACCGAGGGGCTCGAGCCTACCCTGAATCAGGGCGATTAGGCCTTAGTCGACCACGCTGGCCCAGTGCGGGTTGGTCGACATCACACACAACCTTCGAGTTTCTTCGCAGGCGTGTGCAGGTTTCCTCACGATGTTTTCTTTCACCGTTAAAAGCAATCGGTAAGTATATGTACGTAAGTTTTTGAAAAACTCATTGGTAAATTGGCCGTCCAGATTTGAATCCGGTACCTCTGGTTAGATGGGCCGAGTCGTTACCGGTTGAGCCACCGACGCTTTTATGCCGGATGTCTAGCTTTCCTCGGGTAAATGCAAATAAGTACGTACATACAATTATGTAAGTACATAGTTGCATTGTGAATGAGACTTGATATTGTTAGTGACCCTTCCAATCCAGACCGTTTGTGCAGCTCAGATAAAGTTATTTTAGCTATAATTGTTATTCCACTTTACAGTTGGTATTTAAATGATCAATACTATGTAACATTTGTAAACAAACCGATAATTACTAAGTATGTATGTACGAGTGGGCCTCGGGAGTATCGCTCATTAAATGTCCCATATAAAATTTGTAGGTAGGAACGAAAGAGAAGTATACCAATCTAGGCTCCAGCCGGAGCTGAGATGCACCGAATTTAATCGAACCGCGGGGTCCAATCATAGCGCAGTAAGCTTAGCAGCGGCGCTGAGAACGTTCGCTGCAACATTAGACGGTCAATATTTTTTAATATGCATGAGCGTGCAGCCCTTTTTACATTCGCTTTAGCGCTTGAAGCGCTGCCGCCTTCCCATGCCATTTTAATTTTGATAGAACTGAGATGTTGTGTTTGTTTAAATACTGGTGAAGTGAAAAAAATAAAACTGTAAGTGTAAATTGTATAAGTACAAAATTATACAAGGTATAACAAAATTGGTGTAGGCCCCGTTAACTGGGGGTTCTACTCGTCATACTGAACAACTTTCCCCAAGAAACCCGTAGTCAATTCTCAAAAAAAATTTGACCCTCCATACTGAAATGCACAAAATTGGTCGATCAGCTGATTGATTTGTATAAAGAGCAAACATTTTTTTTGCGATTTCAGCAAAGTCGTAGAACCAAAGTTGTTCAACATGATGAGTAGAAGCCCCAGTTAACGGGACCTAGACCAATTTTATTACAACCTGTATAATATGAAGAATAGTGTTAATTTTTTGTTAGTAAAAATAAGTATTGACGGAGACAGGGTGTGAACCCCCAGCACTAAGACCAACCAACCGCACTGCTATTCACATTGCAAACAAAAGAATATGATTTTTTTGCATTCAGTTCAGACTCCTTAGCGCAAGTACGATTCACACTTGGCCGACTTTTTTGTTGTTTTACCTCATTCAGTATTAGTACTTTAATCATATTAAGTTTCATATTAAGTGTCTTACCGTTTTTACGATAGCTAAAACAAAAATACTTCTAAAGACCTACAAAAACACGTTTTTTGTATGAAGACCCCCTTATTATATACTTTTTAGTATTTTTTGTTATATCGGTAATATAAATACACATTCTGAGAAAATTTCAACTGTCTACCTATTACGGTTCATGAAATACAGACCGCTGACAGACGGATGGACATCGGAGGTTTAGTAATAAGGTCCCTTTGGTCACCCGTTGGGTGTACGAAACCCTAAAAAGTAACTCAAACGAGTGGCCGTCACCATCCCTATTTTGAATTTGGAAATATGTTTTAGCTCACCTGTAAATACCACATCTGTAGTAGCCGAGCGTGAGCCCCGACTCTTGAAAAGTTCTTTTTAACAGTGTCTAACACTTCACAGCAGGACTGGATCACTTGGATACGCGACTCTCCCGACGTGGGGGCAGTCGCAACCCTGCACTTTGTGTGTAGTAGGAGACCTAAACAAAAACATGTTTTTACTAACAAGTTCCTAGGAAACCGAGCTTTGCTCGGTGATGTATCGTCATCTGTTGTTAAGTAGCTGGGCCACCGAGCTTTGCTCACTATCAGTCATGTAGCGCCATCTGTTGTTGTGTAGCTAAGAGAATTTTTATTTTTTTTGTGTGAAAACTGATTTTCTCAGGGATCACACCTACCTGGATAGACTTGGAAATTTAAGCGTTATCTTAATTCCAAAGTTTCATCCAAATCGTTATAGCCGTTTTCGAGAAACCATTTTTTTTATCTACAATTGTTAAGCCCTGATGGTAAGTGACGATGATGCCGCAGATGGAAGGGGGCTCATCAACACTCCTAACGTAACGGAACATACTAATGCTGTCAACATAGATGTTTGGCGGCAAGACTTAGATAAGATGCAGGTAGCTAGCCAAGCGGGCTATGAAAATGCCCTACCACCAACCAAATCGAGTCTTACAAAGTTTTACAATAAATGCATACTTAAAGAACCTATAGAAGTTCAGGTACCTACTACATTGCTTGGTAGGTGCTTATAAAAACTTACCTCTAGCCATATCATAAGTACTCCCATGAGCCATGATTGTTGGCAACACCTTCCTGACAACTTGTAAAGCATTCCTCGCACAGCCCATATGAAGTTGTACATTAGCTATGTGCATCTCGGCTGTCGCTGCCAAATAATGCAAGTGATATTTCTTGGCTAATGACACTGCCTCGTTGAGTAACATTATGTTTGTCGCATGAATATTGCTGAACGAGTGCTGTACTTCCGACATTAGTATCATTGCTTTCAGTCTCAGCGATATGAAATGTAAGCTATCGTCTTCCGTTTTGCAGTAGTCCAAGATATCGTGGAGAGATGCCAGCGCTTCTGTGGCGTCTCCTTTTAGGAAGAACATGTCGGCTTTTAGTAACTGGCTCTCCCATCTGTCGAACGACGCTAACTGTCGTATGCTCTGATATGCTTCTTCCCATTTGCCTGAAATTAAAAAAAAGTAAGTGATGCAATGAAGTCGTTCAGGTTTTTATGAGGCATGTAAATTAAAAAAAAAACCATTTGGAGATCTAGCGTTTTATAGTGTTAAAAATAATTTATTACCACTAAATAACTAAATTCATTTCTTATTCATTAACACTAAAGAACTAAATTCATTTCCTATTCATTAACACTAAATAACTAAATTAATTTCTTATTCCTTAACACTAAATAACTACATTCATTTCTTATTCCTTAACACTAAATAACTAAATTCATTTCTTATTCATTAACACTAAATAACTAAATTAATTTCTTATTCCTTAACACTAAATAACTAAATTCATTTCCTATTCATTAACACTAAATAAGTAAATTAATTTCTTATTCCTTAACACTAAATAACTAAATTAATTTCTTATTCCTTAACACTAAACAACTAAATTCATTATAAATTCATTTCTTATTCATTAACACTAAATAACTAAATTAATTTCTTATTCCTTAACACTAAATAACTAAATTCATTTCTTAATCCTAAATAACTAAATTAATTATAAATTCATTACTTATTCATTAACACTAAATAACTAAATTCATTTCATATTCATTAACACTAAATACTTAAATTCTATGACCTATGACATCATCAATTCTTATAATTTGAAAAACCATTAAAAACCCAGCGTAAAAATAATAATAATGTTCTAACTTCTAATTCGTTTCTTATTATGAAAAAAAACTTATTTTTAGGGTATCGTACTACAAAAGGAAAAAAACGAAACCCTTATAGGTAGAGGTGCACCGAATTTCGTTTTACATTCGGTATAACCGAACTTCGACAATTTTTACCAAACTTCGTTGTACATCTGCCGAATTTCCTTTAATTAATTAAAATAATAAATGAAAACATGGTAAGAAAACGAATTTAAAATGAAACCTAGAACAAATGTTCATTTATAACTTAATAAAATAGGTAACATGTGCGTGGATCATGTTTGTTTTTTAACTTTTTTCGCTTCTTCAGTAAAGAAACCACATCAAGTAGGTATCAAAAATAAAATTGGAATATTATCTATTAGCAAGGTAACATTCTTTCTGTATAACTTATTTTATAAAATTAAATTTTTACTTTTACTTCATTCTAAGTTAACTTAAATTAACTGCAAGCGACGGAACGAACACGATCTGACCTGTCCGTCCATCGGGCAAAATTTAACCGAATTTTGGCCGAATTAGACATTCGGCAAAACCAACATTGGGTGCAACACTACTTATAGGATCACTCATGTTTCTGTCTGTCACAGCCGATTTGCTCAGAAAGTACTGAACCGATCGAGTTGAAATCTAGTACACACATGTAAGTCGGTGACCCAAAGATGGACATGTAGCGTAAATAAATAAATTTTAAACATGGGGGCCCCACTGTTGGGAGGTAAGTTAAAAATATAAAAAAAAGTTTTGCAATATATCGTGTAACATATCAAATGAAAGAGCTTGTTTTCATAATCTCAAATATATTTTAAATAATTTTAAAGTAAATAGTTTTGAAATTATTTAACACAATAGGCGAAAATTTACCAAAATTTACCCTAATTTTTTTAAAAAATCACAGTAATTGTGGTTAGATTACAGGAAAAAATGTAAAGTCCTTCCGTTCTTGCAGGAAACAATAAATTTTCAAAGTCCGATTGTTTAGAAACACCTAGTGGGATCTAGTAGTATCTTCTACATAGTAACCGCCTCCGTAGCTCAGAGGCAAAGTTCACTGGCTTTACACAGGAGGTCGCGGGTTCGATTCCCGGCGGGGTCAATTGTAAGACTTGGTTTGGTTGGTGGTAGGGCATTTTCTAAGCCCGCCTGGCTAGCTACCACCATCTTATCTAAGTCTTGCCGCCAAATATCAATGTTGATATCATTGGTGTGTTCCGGCATGAAGATAAGATAGCCAGTTTCCTATTGCGTTGGGGAATCTTGGTAAGCCCGCTTCCATCTTCGGCAACATCGTCACTTACCACCAGGTGAGATTTTGTCAAGGGTTTACCAATTGTAAATAAAAAAAAATAAAAAAAAGTTAATTCACGTAGTAATACGACAACAGCAATTAATTCCCTTTTACCTATATCTATAGATGGCGCTGTAGATAAAAATTAGTTTTTGGTACGGAACCCTTAATGAGTTAAACTCGCACTTGGCCGGGTTTTTTTTAACAATGCCAATTGTGATAACGTACGTCCCGACTCCCGCGCCCACAAGAAGTGTTGTCCACTTGTTTCCGTACCCACGGGGTGCCAACGGGACCCTATTACTTAAGCTTACACCGTCCGTCCGTTCGTCTGTCCGTCTGACCAACCTTTAAATGGCTGTATCTTTTGAAGCATAATAAATAGCTACTCAGTTGAAATTTACACAGAACCAAATACTCTGTGAAACTGAACTTCAAAACTAATGGCGGATTCCATAAGAAATAATAAAAAAAAATAGCAAAAAGTAAAATAAAAAGTGTGTGGTTTTATGAAACCATGGTAAAAGTGAAAAATTTTTTCACATTATAGACATTTACAGAGCACGAAACGATCATGGCTGCTCTCCTCTTGGAACTACGGTACAGAGAACGAAACGATCATGGCTGCTCTCGTCTTGGAGCTACGGTATAGAGGACGAAACGATCATGGCTGCTCTGGCGAAAAAGTTTGAGACGATGTAATAATCTCTTTGCTGTCACGCAACACACAGACGAAAAAGCTTGAGATTATGTAATAAAAGTTTCACTTTAAAAATTAAGGGGAAATCGCACTGTACTGAGCTGCAGCAGAGCGGTTTAGAGATGAGCTTATTTTGGCCGTGAGTGGCCGGAGTCGAAGCTTCGATCAGGCACTAGCAGAAAGACATTTTTACATAGACTTTACCAGCGAGCAAGGCAGCCGCAGCATGGTGCGAGGCGGCGAGAGCGCGCAGGCGCGGCGCGGCCAGGTGGCTGGCCACGGCGGCCGCCAGCGCCGCGTCCCCGCGCCACGCCACCGCGCTCGCCGCGCCCGCGCCCGCCGTCACCATCGCCTCCGTCCAGTGCCACACGCCGCCGCCACCCACCGTGCTCTCTACGGACAAACAACTTTTAAATTCTTATCTGTTCTTAAAGGCCCAGTGGTACTTAAAAATCTGTCTTTGTCTTTTTCTTTACGTGTAAAGAGGGAAGTATATAACCACCATTTTGCACTTTTTCGGTGTTTTCGTTTTTATTTTCATCATATTTATCATAAATAAAAATGCATTCGATGTTTTCCCTTCAGTCACCTATTAACTTTATTTTAGTAAATAAATCATATTATCAAATTACTTATTTTAAGAATAAAACCGAAAATAGACGATAAAATGGCTAGAAAAGAGGTACCTTTGCGTAATTATTCTATCGAGCCAACTTTATTAAATCGTGTTTCCATTCGATATGATCCCTCGTAACTATTCTCAATAATACCAGTATGTTGTCCTAGAATTTAAATTTACTGTTAACTACTTCAAAAATGAAAATCAGATCGGAGTAAAATAAACATTGGCGTCGCCACAGGGGTAGATTAGAGTAATCCGCATCGGCACTATTTTTCATCATCTAAACAACTTTCTCTTTAATTAAAATGCTTTCTTTATGCAACGAACTTAAATCACATCAGCCTATCTACTGAATTTTTGAATTTGTAAATTAAATCGACAAGAAAAATATACTTACTGGTGTTGAGGTTTAGAAGTAGTTGGCAGCTCATTGAAGCCATTTCGGTTTTGCCGTACAGCGACCACAATGCCGCTGTATTCGCCAGACCCGCCATAGTTAGGTCAGTCATAGAATGCAGATAATTTATTGATTCCCCCTTTGTTATAATCTGAAAGAGTAAAAAAGTAAAAACAAATGCTAAATTAAATTTACTTAGATAAGTGTAGCTGTGTGCACTGTGCACTGCTTCTAATTAAAAAACCGACTTCAAAAATAATGGTCTTTACCAATGACTTCTATATTACTGGCGTAAGGACCCGGCCAACGCGCGCGACTAATGCTCCCAGCTCTATCTAAAGTTTCGCACAATCTAAAGTTTCGCACACTCGCGACTCAGTCGTCTACGGGAAATTGCAGAGTGCGGTGGAAAGACATTCCATATAAAAATGCCTTTTTGTGTTGTAAGAGGCTGTAAAAATCATGAAAGAAAGGCTAAAAATAAACAGATATCGTATCATCGTTAAATAACCTTACATCGTATTTTTTCTTGTAAACAAATTAAATAAACGCATTTTTAAAGCGACAATTCTACCAAGGTCCTTTTAGCGTGGCACTGACGTCAACTCTCGCCTACGCTAGTTCGTACGAGTTTTTTCAGATGGCACTACTTTTTCCATGTATGACGAAAATCAGAGTAAAATATGGAGACGGGCGGATCCTTCTGTCCAAATCTGTGGTCTTTACCTATGAAATTGCCGATTCAGTTTTTGAAGTTCAATGCCAATTTTTATTCAAAATAAAAAGTTATTGTTTTTTATTATTGACTTTATGGTGACACTACTTAAAGCATTTTATTAGTAACTAGTGGCATGTCTTTCATGTTCTAATCCCCTGAGCTATGTTCCATTAAATGGAACAAAGTCGTTTTCTTAGTGGTCAGATGGGGCAATATTTAGACTAGTTAATTTTCTAGAATTTTCCTGAAAGTGACGAAATCTTATGCGGGATATTCCCAAATATGACATTAGTATCGAAGAAACTGCTGCGATAACTAATGTGTATTTTTTGCCTCAATAAAAGCGATTTTCTCAGGTGAAAAACCCTGACTTCTTGGGGTTAAAGCCACCGTGCTCTCAAAATATCTAAACAATAAGCATAAGTTTACCACCATTTATTTTTTTTTTATTTTTTTTTTATTCACAATTGGTAAACCCTTGACAACATCTCATAATTTATAATAGTCTAATGCTATTTTGACAATAAATTTTGTTTTAATAACTATTGTTCTTAATATTAATTTTCATGTTTAAACTTTTTTATACAAACGGCAATTTCATAGGTAAAGACCTATTATGTAATATTTTTTATATATAAATACCTAATGGCCGTATGGCTCCCGGCTTAGAATAGGACCATCCCATCTCTACTAATGGGGGTCGTACGGATCGACTAAGAGACTTAAAACCGGAGGATGGGCAGCAGCGTCACCGCATTGCAACACACCTGCAACCACACTGAGATCGCCAACCCGCCCGCCAAGCGTGGCGATTACGGCAAAACCCCGCTATGAATACTATACCCAGAAAACGGTCCCTAGTCCCCGGCAGCCCTGCTATTCCTGGCTCCGGTAGCAGTCAAGGTAACGGCGAGGCGGGCGGTGCGAAGAATCCTCGGCAGATGCCAGGCTACCAAACCCAACGACCATTGGCCCTGGCAACTTACAACACGCAAACACTGCAGACTGACGAGAAGCTAACAGATCTCGAAGAAGGATTGAGCAGGTTACGGTGAATATCGTAGGTTTATGTGAAGTCCGAAGACAGGGAGGGGGGGACACCATGATCCTTAAATCCGGAAACCTACTCTATTTCCGGGAGGGAGACCAACCGTCCCAGGGTGGTGTTGGTTTCTCGTCCACAAGTCCCTCATTAACAATGTGGTCCAGATCGTGAGCGTTTAGGCAACCATGTCTCAAGACTAAGGTCAGTGTGTGTTGCCATTGATGACATACGGAACTGAGACATGGTCGCTTACTATGGGCTTCATAAGAAATCTCAAGGTCACCCAAAGGGCAATGGAGCGAGCTATGCTCGGAGTTTCCCTACACGATCGAATCAGAAATGAGGAGATCCGCAGGAGAACCAAAGTATCCGATATTGCTCACAGAATCGTTAAACTGAAGTGGCAGAGGTCAGGGTACATATATAGCTCGTAGAACAGATGGCCGTTGGCAGTGGATGGCAGTAAAGTTCTCGAGTGGCAACCGCGCACCGGAAAACATAGCGTAGGCAGACCTCCCACATTCATTGCCCTATTGTAATATGGAGGCCTATGTCCAGCAGTGGACGTCCTTCGGCTGATATGATGATGATGATGATTGTAATAGAATAGATAAGCCACACGGAGACGGATGTCAAAACGAAAACGTACCTGAAAGACCTCGGCGGGCTTGGCGCCGTTGACGGCCGCGTGCTGCGCCATGAGCTGCGCGGCGGCGGCGGCGGGGCGCGGCGCGCGCGGCACGCGGGCCAGCAGCGCGGCGCGGCGCGAGCGGCCGCCCGCCAGCGCGCCCCACGACGCCGCGTGCGCCAGGCATGCCGCATCGCCCGCCTCCTGGGCCGTCGACAACGCTTCGCGCACGCCCTCCATCGCCACCTCCCTGCCACCGCCACCGCACAAATCATACAATAAGTACAGGTCAATAAGAGCTCCCCTAGCTGCGACTGCGAGGCTGCCGAGCAGACGACATGGCACATCGTAGTGGAGTGTCCGAATCGGTGTTTTAAGGGTGGCTGGGAAGATCTGAACAAACTCACCCCGGAGGCCAAAAACTGAAACCAGAATCTCGATATAGATTTGTAGTTTATATTGAAGGAACTAAATGTGGCCATACGATAATAATAACACAATAAATAATGTATTATTTAGGGACATCACACGCGTCAACTGGCCCCAAACTAGGATTGCCTGTTCTATTGCGTTAGGGAATCTTGGAAAACCCTCTTCCAGTTTCAATATATCGTCACTTCATCATATCAGCCGAAAATCGTCCACTGCTGGACAAAGGCCTCCCCCAAGGATTTCCACGACGACCGGTCCTGCGCTGCCCGCATCCATCAGCTTCCTGCGATCTTCACCAGGTCGTCGGTCCACCGCGTGGGAGGCCTGCCTACGCTACGTTTTCCGGTGCGCGGTCGCCACTCGAGAAATTTACTGCCCCAACGGCCATATGTTCTACGAGATACGTGCCCTGCCCACTGCCACTTCAGTTTAGCGATTCTGTGAGCTATGTCGGTTACTTTAGTTTTCCTGCGGATCTCCTCGTTTCTGATTCGATCACGCAGAGAAACTCCGAGCATAGCACGCTCCATTGCCCTTTGGGTGACCTTGAGCCTTCTTATGAGGCCCATAGTAAGCGACCATGTCTCAGTTCCGTAAGACATCACTGGCAACACACACTGGTCAAACACCCGTCGCCACTCGAGAAATTTACTGCCCCAACGGCCATATGTTCTACGAGATACGTGCCCTGCCCACTGCCACTTCAGTTTAGCGATTCTGTGAGCTATGTCGGTTACTTTAGTTTTCCTGCGGATCTCCTCGTTTCTGATTCGATCACGCAGAGAAACTCCGAGCATAGCACGCTCCATTGCCCTTTGGGTGACCTTGAGCCTTCTTATGAGGCCCATAGTAAGCGACCATGTCTCAGTTCCGTAAGTCATCACTGGCAACACACACTGGTCAAAGACCTTAGTCTTGAGACACTGCGGTATTTGGGACGTGAAGATATTGCGAAGCTTCCCGAACGCTGCCCAGCCGAGTTGGATTCGACGATTGATCTCTTTCTCGAAGTTGAACCTACCTAGCTGGACTGTTTGTCCCAGGTATACATATTCGGTAACAACTTCGAGTGTAGAGCCTCCAACCTTCAGAGGAGTAGGTATGACACGGACGTTTGACATAATTTTCGTCTTGTCCATGTTCATTTTAAGACCCACTTGTTGAGAGGCTCTACTGAGGCCATCGAGCATTGTGCTTAAGTCGTCCATAGTCTCAGCCATGACCACGATATCGTCAGCGAATCGAAGGTGGGATATGCACTCGCCGTTGATATTGATGCGAGTCCACTCCAGTCCAGAAGCTTAAAAACATCTTCCAGGGCGGAGGTGAACAGTTTCGGAGATATAACGTCTCCCTGTCTCACCCCTCGCTGCAACTGGATAGGTTTCGAGTTCTGATCCTGGAGGCGAACCGACATGGTGACGTTTTCATACAGACACTTCAACACCTCGATGTATCGATGGTCAATTTGGCACCGCTGGAGAGACTGTAGCACAGCCCAGGTTTCGACTGAATCAAAGGCCTGCTCATAGTCCACAAACGCCAAGCATAGTGGCTGATTGTACTCTACGGTCTTCTGTATAATCTGCCGCAGCGTATGTATGTGGTCTATGGTACTAAATCCTTTTCGGAAACCAGCTTGTTCGGGAGGCTGGAAGTCGTCAAACCTGCGTGCGAGACGAATCGTAATGACTCTCGAAAACAGCTTGTAGACGTGGCTCAGAAGTGAGATGGGTCTGTAGTTCTTCAGCAGGGTGTTGTCACCTTTTTTGAAGAAAAGCACGACCACACTTCTGTGCCATGCCTTAGGCGTTTGTCCCTGGAGTATAACGGAATTAAATAACTTCTGAAGAGCTTTTAGTACCTACCATCAGATATATGATGCTAAAGTTTGACCAACTGTGGATAAAATAATGATAAATATAGGAACCTCAATTACATAAACATACTCCTACCTGTATACCAGTGCAGTATGGTACTTAAATAATAAAAAACATACCTACATATAAACACGAGTTCTCGAGTGGCAACAGCACCAGAAGACGTAGCGTAGGCAAGCGTCTTGCTCAGTGGACCGACGACCTTGTGAAGGTAGCTGAAGCCACTGGATGAGGCCTTTGTTAAGTAGTGGACGTATTTCGATTGATATGATGGTGATGTGAATACCCGGACACAGCCAACACATGAATGGATGGATGGGAATGGAATCCATGCCCCTCGGCCTAGCAGGCGGCAACGCTAACCACTAGGCCATTCAGTCAGCTTAAGTATTAACATTAAATCATCTCATTGACATCGAGTTATGTTTATGAGTTTATATGTTTACATAGGTCGTAGAACAGATGGCCGTTGGGGCAGTAAAGTTCTCGAGTGGTAGCATAGGCAGGCCTCGCACGCGGTGGACCGAAGACCTAATGAAAATCGCGGAAAGCCGATGGATGCGGGCAGCGCAGGACCGGTCGTCGTGGAAATCCTTGTGGGAGGCCTTTGTCCAGCAGTGGACGTTTTTGGTTGATTGATGATGTTTAGTCGTCCTAGTAAGTAAGTAAGTAAGTAATTCTTTATTCGCTTTTAAACAAGCTAATGTACAAATACAAAAATACAAATATTCTTTATTTGCCATTAAACAAGGTACAAAATTATGTTAGTTTAAAGACCGTAGACTCTCTTGTTTAGCCATTTTATGTGTATGTATAGGTAGATGTGCGTTGTTGCGTGAAATCACAATGCATATAAAGATGCATACAGAATAGAGACACTCCTGGCTGAGGCAGGACGCCTCTGGGCATTGGCGTATGCTTCGCCACGCATAAGCTTCGAGCTATAGCCAGAGCCTCGGCGCGATGTCTCTGTGTACGTCCGAATTCCACTGGGTGCGAACCGTGCGCGGCAAGGCTGCCCGCTCCGCGGCTGCCTCTAGTCTGTACGCATCAAAGGAGAGTAACCAGTATGTACTCCCCCACTAATTTTAATCACCTCATACCTCTGAATATTAAAGAAATGGCTATCAACGAAGGCACCGGCTGAATAATGCGAAACGCTATCGTAACTACATACTTATTTTATTTATTTATTTATTATAGCCTTCTATTCAGACAGTTTTTAAATATGTATTTTTTTCTTCAATATGTTGAGATGTATCAGTTAATATTTATCACTCTTATAGTTAGTTATGATTTATAATTTTCTTTGCTGTCTGTATGTCACTGATTGACAAAGGCCTCCTCCAACTGTCTCCATTCATCTCTATTGTTTGCGAGTCTCGTCCATGTGCCACCTGCCGCCACTTTTATGTCATCAACCCATCTTTTAGGCGGTCTTCCGCGTTTTCTTTTCCTGTGACCCGTGAACCAATTCATTATAACTTTTGACCATTTTTCTTTCCCTCTGACGGTATGTCCAGTCCATCTCCATTTCAGTCTCCTAAATGTCTTTATAAAATCTTTTGTCACTTAGGTAATTATTATTGGTAAAAGTAGCACAAACGGTCTGGCAGCCCCCCCCCCCCCCCCCCATCCCCTTCTGTGGTAAATCTTGCCGGACGAACTTGCCTAATTTTCATCATAGATGTCTTTGTAGTCCTACCAATTTGCAAGAGAAAAGGTACACCACCAAGGGATGGAAACTACAGTGCTGAATAACATAATAATACTTACATGTGGCCAAAGTGTGTATGCATAGCAGCTCTATTGAGGGCAGCATAACGAAAATTTTTGTTTCTTTCATTGTTGGTATTGTTATTCCCAGAAACGCTGAATACTGATCTATCAAAGCAGTTATAGAGTGAGTCTTGAGCACCACAGAATTCCTTCATTCGAATGCAATTCAGGAAACTGAGGAAATGCTGGAAAAATACATAACTAGTCTAAAAAACATTATTTTTGCACATTTGCACGATCCAGATTACATGGTCACAATGTTTTTCAAGTGCTGACTGCATACTTAATAAATTAAAAAGCGGAACACTTTGTGCGGATGGTTGGATTAATTTAAAAATGGCCAAGTGCAAGTTTGACAAGCAAGCGACAAAAGTTTACGCGAGTACGACTCACACTTGGCCAATTTTTATTTGTTTTTTTTTCAGTATTAAAACTGTAATCACCGCAAGTTTCAGGCATGTATGTATTACCATTTTTACGATAGAGCCTCTAATCAAAAGTATTATAAATTACTTATAAATAACGCATTCTATGTATGGTTCTTAGCAATGTTCAAGGCTTTGTAATTAGCTCCTCATCGCCAATCAGACTCCTTATTTTAATCACACATAAAAACTAGATCCCTGGTTAGATACTAAACAAAATTCAAAAACTATGCAGTACTACCTGCAGTTGTTTTATCAAAGAGAAGGAGAGAAAAATACAAATAGCTATATATGTTAAACAGAAAGCGAGAACCGCACAAGTACACTTAAGTAGGTAAGTGAAAAGGGTGACTTTACATTTTGAATTTTTGACCAAATGACCGTGAATCTACTTTTTTTATGTGTGTCCAAAGCAAATACTAAATCTTTTACATACTATCTCTGGATAGTCTGGTATATCACGCATAATGTGCGTTATTGTCTTCTGCAGTTGTTTAGGGGGCAGTGCTTTCTTTTCATTGATTTGTAGTAAATTTGCTTGTTGTGCTGTAAATAATTCAGCTTGTTTTCTAGACCACTGACACTCTTCAAAACTAAAACAGAAAATAGAAATACTTAATTAAATATTTGAAACCAACATAATTAAATTTATATCAAATAAGTGAACAACTACTTACTGATCTCGATCAATAATATTCATCCTTACTGAAACATCATAGGGCTTAGATTCGTCTGGCAGAGCTGATGAAGTAGATGTCATAGAAACCTGGGGCTCCATGTTGTTGAGTTTCTAATAAAAGATAGATAGGTAGTCATATTTTGGTTCCGTACAAAAAAAACAAAACGGAACCTTACAGGATCACTCGTGCGTCTGTCTGTCTGTCCGTCCGTCTGTCCAAGCCCATTTGCTCCGAATCTACTGGACTAAATCAGGTGAAATTTGGTAGAATAGTGTATTCCTATGACCCAAACACAGGTGTGCAAAGTAAATACATATTATTTTTAAATAAGGGTTATTAATTAGGAAAGGGCTCGTTATCAGGATCTTAAATATATTTTTGTTTAAATTGTAAAATAAATAGTTTTGATTTTATTCATGAAAGAAGACGAAAATTGACCATTCCCCCCCCCCCTGTTCTCCGAAACTACTGAGCCTAAAATTTTGAAAAATATACAAAATATACTTCATGGCTTGTAGATTACAGGAAAACCTATACAAATTCTATCAATTGAAAAAAAAGTGGTAAACTCAATGTAATATGTTCACCTACGAAATAAAGTTCTAGTCATAATAGAAAATAGTCTATCGGTGTTCTACAGGATTTATTTCGTAAAGTGTGTCCTGGAGCTTCACGACCTCATTCCCCCTCTTCATTTCATCATCGAACGACCAGGTGCAAAGGGCGATTCCAACCCTTTGTCGTTGATGTTCCACCTTTACGTACAAAGCGTTTTGCTTCTTCGTTCATTATGCGAACGGGAAAGGAGTGGAATTCCCTGCCGGCGTCTGTATTTCCCGATTTGTATAATTTAGGAATCTTCAAAACGAGAGTGAATAGGCATTTTTGGAGCTTGCTTGTTACATCCTCGGCTGCATCGGCACTTACCATCAGGTGAGGTGCAGCCAAACACACTCAAATTTTTAATAATTAAAAAAAACGCATCTTCAATGTGATATTTTGTATTTGACTTTGGCATTGTACGGAACCCTCTCCATGCGAGTTCAACTCGCACTTGGCCGGTTTTTATTAAAACAAAAAGATTGTGGTATATTTTCTTTATAAGGCATGAAAATATAAAAACCACTTGAAGATACCCACTTTGATTTTAAACACTATATTTTTATACATTCTTCAAAAAAAAAAAAATTAAGTGAAAAATCCCAAAAAACTACAGTGATTGTTATTTGATCAGTAAGACATCAAAGAATTATATAAATCATGAAATAAATACACTTTAAGCCGAGCTCCAAAAAACAACCATTATCAATGCAATAAATAATGTATGAATATTAGATTGAATTTAAGAAAAGACATTGGTGTCAATTCGGTGTAACACGATTTAACTTATTTGACAGGACTAAACTAAAGTCTTTTCAAAACAGAAAGTAAAAGACAGAATGTGTAAATTTAGTTTATTCCTGTCAATTAAGTTAAGTCGTGTAACACCGAATCGACACCAATGTTTGTTTCTATGGACTAGACTTTCCGGTCATTGAAAATAGCACCACTAGTTTGTAGTTCATTTGGAATCCACGTCAAACCATGAAATATCAGTTTGTGTCAAACAATTTCAATATTTTGAGGGGCTCGTAATAGTATAACAAAAAAAATATTTCTGGATTTGGTAGGCCTCATCGATTGATTTACAATCTTGAATGTCTAACCAATGTGACGATTGACGTTTTGTAAGTAGTTCACACTGGTTGACATATGGGCCTGACAAAGATCGCCAAGCTCGCCAAGCTCTATCAGGTAGGTTCATTTTGACAACACTACATCCATAACTTATAAAAACCTTGAAAGCTTGGTGAAGTTTTTTAATTTTATTTTAGTGCGTTTGACTACTTCTCACCTCATGGTAAGTGACGATACAGTCGAGGATGGTACACGCAAAAAAATTCTCTCTATGGACCTCTACCAAATCCAATGTATGTTCATTTCAAAATTATAATTATTGTTATAGCTAACACAAAAAATTACCTCTCTAAAACTGTCATTTTAATTTCAAAGTTTACATGACCTTGTGACATCATCAGCTCACAAATTTGTGCATAATATCTATACAGCTATAAACTTTCCTTTTTCACACAAACCTCTTTACTCAAAGATCTCATCACTAGTCCTGGCCTCCCTCGCTGATAATAGAGGCAGAAGGATTTGTAGAGCGCCACAATCTGAACAAAGGTCAGTTTGTCTAGCTGCAGCATTATCCTTCTTAAATAAAATCCTAAAAAATATAATCTTTTTTAATCAATTCAGAAGAAATTTAAATGTTAATAAGTACATAAGCTACATTGGTTTTTCTACCTAAAACACTGCATCTAGTGATTACACAGAGATCGGTCTCATTTGGCTCAATCATCAGTTTTTCAACAGTAGAAGTGACACAGTCCATAAGAGCACTGATGCCGTTCACATAAATATTTTGTAGACGAACACAAAAGTTCTCGAGATGCACATTGAGCAAGCGATAACGTTCATCTGTAAGTAGAGCTTCTAGTTCTTTGAATTCCATATCTGGACACTGAAAATGAATGGCACAAAAAATAGGCAATTTGTGAAGAAATTAATAAAATCTCTAAGTTTTATTATGTATATATTTACCTGGATTAGTTTGAGTGCGAGCAAACAGAAATCCTTTCTATATTTCGGTACCATCGTGCAGACTATTTCTTTTGCTGCAATGTTATCAAAATATGAAGTTATTTTTTTAAAGAGAAGGTGTCTTGAAAGAATTCCAACCATTGCTACGAAAAGCTCTACCTGAGACTATAACTGTGGTTATATAATGAAGAAGGACAACTACAAACTTTTAGTTTGTTACTGTAAATTATGTTACAGATGTAAACACAATAAACCTTACCTTCTATTTTTAAAAGTCCATATTCTCTTATGAATGCAACAACCGCAATTTTATGCGGAGTAATGTTCTCAACATTACCTTTCACATTTAGCAACTTCACAAAGTCTAAATTATCGGTACCCGAATCCATTATTATAATTATTTATATCTAAATTCTTTAAATATAAGAAAATCAACGTTTTTGTGTTATGCACATGTTATGTGTCTTATATCCTCTTAGTTAGTCACTCTGTCACTCACTCACAGTGATTTCTATACTCCTTGTCACTCACTAAGCAATAAGCATCCACCACAGATCTAATAAACCAAGCATCCTGAAGGATCCACTCTAAAGTCGACGCCATAATTCGAGAGACAACTTTGACAATTCGTTTTGCACAAGTGTTGCCATAGTTAGGGTAGTGCTGTTCGTATCGATATTTAAAAAAATACGGCTTTGGATACCAGTGCTATTTATCCATTAGTTACGGTGAAATAATCAAATTAATTTAATATTTTACATTACAATGTAAGACATAAACATAGGAAGTGCAAATACTACCCAACAACGATTATTAAAGTCGTTTGTTTTGATTGGCTTCACCTCTATACGTATATTTGAGCGAATGACACTATGGCCGGCATCAAGTGCGATAACCAAGGTAGCACTACGACACTCCATACAAAGTGACAAGATACATGCAATTACAAATTGCATCTCTTTCTAACCTTGATAGGGTTGACACTTGTGTAATATTACTGATTGAAATGGAAATAGGAGTACGGAGTAGATTGAGATACTAAGAAAATTTATTATTAAATGATGCCGGGAAATATTTCATACAATTATTGAGCCAGAATTTATGTAGCTAGTCGGTCGGCGGCGGCGCGACGACGATGTGGACAAAGTGTGCAGTATGTAGGTAGCTGAAGATAAACAAAACGCGGTGCGTACTTGTCAATGTGAACCATAGTGCGATAGATTTCGTAATAATAAATAAATAAGGTTAAAATACGGGATTAAACCTTTATTTTAACGGTTTAAACCTGTCCGTAAATGTTTATAGGTGTGCGTGAACTTTTGATAGGGTTGACACTTGTGTTGTGTACAACAATAGTACTGATTGAGATTGGAATGGCAGTACGGAGTAGATTGAGATAATGAGAAAATTTATTATTAAATGATGCCGGGAAATGTTTCATACAACTCTTAAGGCAGAATTAATCAGCTAGTCTGTCGACGGCGTGAAGTATGCAGGATGCTGGTAGCCAGCAGCATTACTAGTATCTTTGAAAGCACGATCTCCACCGACCGGATGGCACGGCAACGGATTTTTAAACTGTCAATATTACAAAGCCAGGCAGATTCCACGTCTCTCGGTACACAATAAACATACGAATTAAAATAAAAAACAACCTTTTTTGAAGTCAGGTGAAACCATAAACTTTGAGCTAGAAATAGACTTATAAATAACTATTAAGTCAATATTATGCAATCTATGCCGCGTCCCGAAACAATTATTTTGAACTTATTGTGAACGAAATTCTCGTGTTTTGGAACGCGGCATAGGTCATAATATGACCTTGACATGTTTGTGCTTTTTTAGAAATATCAAATTTTAAACCCCCCATTATATTCCCGAGTATAGATCTCAATCACAGGCTCTAAGCGAAACCGGTTGTCGAAACTAATTGATTTTGTGGAACAAGTTTGTGTTTGAGTAATCTATACTGAGGATGGCGTTTTACTACGAAAAACGCCAATTGCAACTACAATATTCCCGAATTTGATCAAAAATTCCAACTTAACAAACCATATAGGTAGTCGAGTCGATACTGTCTATCGGTATCGGCCACATCACTATTTAATTTCGTCTAACCCTGGTAACCCTTTATCTGTCACTTACTTGTCAAACTTGTCTCTCGAATTATGGCGTCGACTTTAGGATCAATTAACTTAATTTATTACATTCATTTTGTTTGTTACAAAGTGGAGTACAGTTTTTATTGTGCCTTCATTTGTGGTAGTGATAAGCGCCTCCGTAGCTCAGAGGCAAAGTCCACTGGTTTTACACAGGAGGTCGCGGGTTCGATTCCCGGCGGGGTCAATTGTAAGACTCGGTTTGGTTGGTGGTAGGGCATTTTCTAAGCCCGCCTGGCTAGCTACCACCATCTTATCTAAGTCTTGCCGACAAATATCAATGTTAACAACCATTGATGTGTTTCGGCATGAAGATAAGATAGCCAGTTCCCATTGCGTTGGGGAATCTTGGTAAGCCCGCTTCCATCTTCGGCAACATCGTCACTTACCATCAGGTGAGATGTTGTCAAGGGTTTACCAATTGCATAGTATGTATATATATTAGCCAATTGTGAATAAAAATAAAAAAAGTCATGTTGGCTAGCCTGTCTGTTAAGTATTCAATTTCAACCACAATTTGCAGACTCAATCTGCTGAGAGCCGACAAATTGATTCGTCAATAAGCGTGTTAGGGGAGTGGGGCCCAAGATGCTGCATGTTGTATCGTTCAATAGCCTCCTCACGATTCAACTCCAAAAACAATTTTCTGGCTTTATCTACTAAAGTCGCCGTTGGCCGTGCTCTACTCACGATCGTATTTGTCATTCTTATTAATGGGTCCACCGAAACAATGATGCAAAAAAAACTATAATGGGTTTTTAAGAAGCTTTTAAGCTAACTCAGCTCAAATTAGACTACACTGTGAAAATTGGTAACATCAGGTCCTGAGTTGTTGGCAACACTGGTAGATTTGTGGTGAACGCATTCGTAGTTTTATTTTATTGTTTTTGCATTGTTTTCTGCTAGAGTATTGTTTCAAAAATCGTCTGGTGCACGTTAACAAAGTGGAGTACAAGAAAATAAAATGAAGAAAGACGTGAAGACCCGATTTGCACTGGGTGCAGTTTTATATACGCCCTACTGTGACCGGGTAATTCAACTCAGAATGAGGCTGTTGAAAATACTGTCAAGAACTCCAGAGATGATTTGTAATGCACTGGCGTTAGCATTTCAAATCCAATAATAAATGACGTGATGACGAAAAATTAAGATTGTCTCAAAAGGGATTGTACCCAGAGACGTTAATATATTTTAACCAAGTACTCAATAGTTATACAAATCTGTGGTAGGTCCTACCTACCTACCTACCTACCGGAGCGGAGACGCTCGTAGCTTCACTTTTGAACTAGTTTATTTATTTTTATATTTTTACATTTTACATTTTTGATGATTTTTATAAATTAAATAAGTATTTATTTATCTGGAATAAGCTGTGAGATATAATGGTGCGTGAAAAGTGATATGCTTTTATCGTAATAAATGATTGTTTTATAATGGGAAAAGTGTGCATTGTGTTTGTAGTACTTTGTTTATTTGTATTCACTGAAAGTTCTCGCGTAACTACGGTTGTCCAAGGGGATACTCTACCTCATCATGGGCGGTGCGAGCCCATCACCATACAGTTCTGTCAACAAATTATGTATAATCAAACGATATTCCCTAACTTGCTGAACCATGCTAGACAAAAAGATGCTGGGCCAGAAGTGCATCAGTTTACGCCTCTCATCAAAGTTAACTGTTCTCCAGATTTGAAATCATTTTTATGTTCTGTTTATGCGCCAGTCTGCACCATTCTTGACACACCAATTCCGCCATGTCGACACCTTTGTGAGTCGGCTAGACACAACTGTGATGAACTGATGATCAACTTTGGTTTTTCATGGCCTGAACATTTGGAATGTTCCAAATTTCCGGTAGCAACAGATGAAAATGTCATATGTTTTGGAGATAAGAATGAAACACATGAATCACGAAGGCCAACTTCTGAAACCAAGCTTCCTAAAGTAGACTTCAAGACGAACATGGAAAGAGATCCAACCAAGCTACCCGGGGCTAAGGATTATGGATTTGTGTGCCCAGTGCAATTCAAAGTTCCCAAGAGTTTGGATTTGGAATATTCACTAAGGGTCAAGGACAAAGTTGAACGTGACTGTGGAGCCCCTTGCAATGGAATGTTCTTTAGTGAAGATGAGAAAAAATTTTCAAGACTTTGGATTGGCATATGGGCTACTCTGTGCACTATAAGTTGTCTTTTCACTGTACTGACTTTCCTGATAGACACTGATCGTTTTCGTTACCCCGAGAGACCAATAATATTTTTGTCAGTATGTTACCTGATGGTAGCTGCTGCCTATGTGATGGGATTGAGTGCTGGTGATACCATCAGTTGCCAAGGCCCTTTCCCATCAATCATTAGTGGCACAAGACTGCCAAACATTTCAGTAATCACTCAAGGAACCAAACATGAACCTTGCACTATACTTTTTATGATAGTATACTTCTTCAGTATGGCCTCAAGTATATGGTGGGTCATTTTGACCCTTACATGGTTTTTAGCAGCTGGACTTAAATGGGGACACGAGGCAATAGAGGCAAACTCACAATATTTCCACTTGGCAGCGTGGGCTGTGCCTGCTGTTAAGACAATATCAATTCTGGCAATGGGGAAAGTGGATGGTTAGTATGAATTGCAAATTTATTTCTCTTTCTTTTCATTCATCATTTTAATTAAAAACATATTATTTTCTAGTCTTTTCAGAAAGTAATAACATAAGAATGTGTTCTATTTGTTTCAGGTGATGTATTATCAGGTGTATGTTATGTGGGCCTGTGGGATGCCGAAGCTCTACGAGGATTTGTGTTAGCTCCACTGTGTGTGTACCTAGTATTAGGAACTGTATTCCTGCTCTCTGGTTTTGTATCTTTATTTCGCATAAGAACTGTTATGAAACATGATGGTACAAAGACTGACAAACTAGAAAAGTTGATGTTACGTATTGGTGTGTTTGGCGTTTTGTACACTGTGCCTGCTCTGATAGTCATTGCATGTCTTTTCTATGAACAAGCACATTTTGACAGTTGGATGGTGACCTGGCACCACGACATTTGTTCCACACCAGCATATTCTATTCCATGTCCCTTTTTTCGCCAGGAAATAGATAGACCTAAATTTGAAGTATTCATGATAAAATATATAATGACAATGATTGTTGGCATAACTTCTAGTTTCTGGATCTGGTCAGGCAAAACCCTTGTATCTTGGCATCAATTTTTTGATAGAATCAAGGGTCGTAGGGTTGAGGCATATGTGTGATTAGGAAACTCTCTGCATTTTTTATTGCTTTTATTTTTAATTTACTGCTATCCAGTGATCAAAATTTTAAGGCTGAATGAATGTACATATTAATAAGTTGTATCTTAAGGCTGCTCTTGCTAAGTATTAATATTGAGTATCTCAGAGCAGCTCTTCTTAAGAATGCCATCTTTGGCCGCCTTCCATACTACAAATAGTCTACTGATTATTTGAACATAAGAGGTTGCTATATAAAAAGATTTGTTTATTTACGATTGGATAAAAGAAATCTATGTCCATATATCTCTTTTTTTTTTAATGCTGAGATACATATATATGTATAAACATGTTTATTATACTTTAGACTGTTATATCTAAGTTTTTGAAAAAGACAAGGATATACAAACATAGATTTCTCTTATCCGATCGTAAATAAATGGATCAATTTATAAAACAACTTCTTGTTTACTAATTATCAGTAGACTAAGATTTGTATAGACTAATAATTAGCATCTCAAGGCAGCTCTTGTTAAGTATTAATAGTAATTATTATTGTCATGACAGCTCTTGTTAAGTATTAAGAGTAATCAGTATGTCAAGACAGCTCTCGTTAAGTATTAATAGTAATTAGTATGTCAAGACAGCTCTCGTTAAGTATTAATAGTAATCGGTATGTCAAGACAGCTCTTGTTATGAAATAATAGTTAGAATCTCAAGGCAGCTCTCATTAAGTAAGACATAAAAATTAAGAATCAAACGAAATGTATTTAATAAAAAGTATTTTTTATTTTAAATTATTGTTAAATTAACTTTTTTACAACAATATACACATAAATGTATCATTTCTATGTAAAAACTTGAATGCATACACATTACATGTTTTAAGACAAACAAATGATCACCTTGGTCATCATCAATTATCTTTATATTTTATGGTAATCTAGAATAAGTAGTAATAAATTATGATCTAATTAAACACAATAGATACACTTATAAAAGCGCATCATCATTCTTCCTCACTCTTCACCAATCAAATGCCATCGTTTATCAAGTCATCAGTACTTTATGCTCGTGTGTATTTGCCCCAAATATGTAGCATGAATACAGATGCAATAAACAGAAGAGACATCACAAGCACAGGAACTGGGCCTCTGTGGACATAAAAAAATGTATTCAGATAGGTCCTACTGCAAATATTTAAGTTTTCAAATATTCATATAAAAACAGATAAGTTTACAGGTAGATCATGTAATTGCAAGAATAACTTGACCCTGTACTACATGGCATTAATCCAAAGTAAGAAGCATCAGAGTAGTACTCACACTTTGACGCCAGGGGAATCATCGGTGTAGAAGCGCCACATGCCGCCGGAGCCCGCGCCTGTGCTGCGGTTTCTTGCGGATGTGGTGGTAGTGGTGGACTTGCGTTGCCGCACGGTGCCACCGCTGGCTGTCCGCGGCGCGCCCGTTGCCTTGCTGGGCGATCTACTGCCAGATCCTACCGATGTCGAGCTTGGAGAAGGAGGCTGAATAATAATTGAAATCAGTTAATCAGTGACAATCTGAGACAGTTGAATGAAAGGAATGCCTATGATCTTTCATTTATTGCTTACCATTATTAAGCTTTCCGAATTTCAAGTTGACGGTGACACAGCCAACTCCAACCAAACAAGTCTTAGTAGAATTGAAATTATTGGAATGGTTCAGACAAGAGAAACTTGACATCAAAGCACCTCGCACACAATGCAACGCGTCAATTTCACTGACACGTCGCCAGAAATGTTGCTATTTCCCAAAACTTAAATGCCCCACCAAATGGACCATGAAACTTTTTCGTTTGTTTGTTGTTTGGTCAAATATGATATATATTAATTATCTTTGGTCACTTACGATGATAAGTAACGTTACTTTGAGTATACATTCTGTAAGTATAGAGAGCGTATTTCATAGTGAGAACAATGTTCTCAACAAGGCGACGTTCCGTCCACAAGCACTATTGGTCATAAGCGACTGCTAGCGGTGTGTGTGCGTGCCAAATTCCTAGCAGTGATTTCAAGTATTTTTCCTATTTAAATGGTCAAATGTGCAGTAAAATCGTGTAAAAACAATACTCCAGAACACACTTAACATAAATCGAGTGTTTTCACCGGAAAGTCATTTTTTAATACTTTTAGGCTAAAAAATTTACAAGCAATGCAGGGGTGAAGGAGTCGTGAGGGGCGGGAGCTAGGTGTACCGCGCGCACTACCCCGCACCTCCGCTTCGGAATTAGTGTATAATTAGTGTTGTGACGCATTCGGTAGTAGGATAAATACTATCGATATTAATTATGAAAGTTTATTCTCTAAACAAATCAATTTTATTTAAGATATTACTTTAATTATTGCGTGTTAATTTACTTTTGAAGTAGATTATTTTTGAAGTGAAAACTTATTTAGCGGCGTTGTGCACTTTTTTTGTAATGGGTAAAAAATGTTAAACTCTCGTCAGGACACGTGACCTGATCGAAAATTCGTAAGATGGATGGAGTAGTGAAAACTTCTTTAGCGGCGTTGTGCACTTGTTTTGTAATGGGTAAAAAATGTTAAACTCGCGTCAGGACACGTGACCTGATCGAAAATTCGTAAGACGGATTGAGTTGATTTTTGTTGATTTTTCTGAGATATAAACTTTTTAATGTCATGTTTGTGTACGATAGCGCGATACTAGTACTTTTATACTGATAATCAAAGCAATTCGTGCAAAATTATTCCCTAACCATTCCAAAATATCAAAAATGCACAACGTTAATATTCAAGTTTTCACTTCTGCCGGCACTCCCGGAGTGCAACCCGTCGTTTTTTTTTATTCTCTTTATTTCGTAATTTTTAGTTTTAAGTGAAAACTGTAACATTTGTTTGTAATAATTGTAAACAAACTTGAAAAATTAGTTAATTGTTTTGTTGGCCTGTAGCTGTATATAAGCTTTTCCTTTGACGTCATACATTTAGCTTGTATCAATAAACCGAGGCGTCACACTTACACGTATTAGTCCATGTCTTGAAAACTACTCTAACCGATTTTGATGAAACTTGCACTGTTCCCTAAGTTGAAGTAAACGTAAGCCAATACAAAAGAATGGTCACAATCCGATTAATAGTTTCAGAGAAATGCGTGGACAAACATGCACACATACATACTTACAAACATACATCTATTATTGTATATGTGTTTGGAAGTCCTACTAGATTTGTTGTGAATATATTGCAGTTCTAATAATATTACATACATACGAGTCAAATTGATAACCTCCTTTTTAAAGTCGGCTAATAAAAAAAACGAAAACTGGACAGTGATATTATTTCATTTCATAATATATGAAATTGATATTAAAATTTTGATTAACTGTGCATCTAGATGTAAGTATGTTTAGCAATGTTTTATTTTTACATGTAGGTATTAGGAGGAAGTAAACACTATCCCATCATAGCTCGTAGAACAGACGGCCTTTGGGGCAGTAAAGTTCTTGAGTTGCGACCGCGCACCGGAAAACGTAGCGTAGGCAGACCTCCCACTGATCTGGTGAAGGTCGCGGGAAGCCGCTGGACGCGGGCAGCGCAGAACGTGGACTTCCTTCGGCTGATATGATGATTATCCCAACAAAATAAAAATGTTAAAGGGAGCTAAGTTCGATACAAAAAAATTACAGAGATCTAAGTGGGTAGGTACCAAGTTCTGCAGTGGTTTCTTAAATCATAGCTACGGCACACCCCGGACACTTCATACAAACGAGCGAGAAATGATACACATATAAACAACTGACGTATCTATAGGCATACATGCACGTAGGGCTGAATCACCGGCGGTATTGGTTCGTTAGATATTTACTGCAGGTAACCGTCAACAGTGGTTACTTGGTAGGTAGGTAACTTACATGAATAAAATTGTTCTTCAAACAGCTACTCGAGCGCTGGTCGTTGCTTTTTTCAGTGAAACAATCTCATATAACAACCTACAATAACAGTCAATCTCAATCTATTATTCCGTGATCTCATTCTATAGTAAATCACATCACCAGATATTTCTATACAACTCATATCATATTCTCACATCATCTAATCAAATTAGTGTTTCAATTACGAACAATCATTTTAAATAAAGTAAACAAAACCCACGAACGAAAGAACCTATGAAACAGACAAAACTCCATTCATACTGCATTTCTAAAAGAATGTACAACTAGTACGAACGAATCGCGTTGCCGTGATAAATACGAAATTAATATGAACTGGCTTTTTGTGTTGCGTTTTAGCCAAAGGATATCTGTTAAAGCTTTTTTGACTGCCTTTATCACTATGTGAACAAAAACATCAGTAAAATAAACAGTTTGCCAAATTAGGATTTAATAATTCCCAAACGAAAACACTGAAACTTAGAGCATCCTTTTCATTCGGTAACCTAACTGTAACCAATCTGCGTGACGGAGGGGGGTTGACAGGGGAGTGAGGTCGAATCTAGAGCTGCAGGGAGTGCCCATACTGTACGATAGTACTAATATATATACTTTGGCTACGGCATCTCAAGTTGATATATTTATCTTAGACTTCTCCAAATATTAGAGAATGTACAGCGGTTTTCAGTTATTTAAAAGAACATAATATGGTATGTTCTTTGCTACCAATGATGTAACTTGGCAAGTTTTCACTATCCAACTACATTCTATATTGGGGTTTATTTTAAAAAGTAAGATTGGCTTGCTTGGTGGCTTGATTAATTCAAATTGCCAAGTTACACCATTAAGTAGCACGGGACATAAAAAAGTATTCTAATATAAATATTTAAATTTGAGTTGCCGTAGCTATGATTTAAGAAACCACTGTAGAACTTGGTACCTATCCATTTAGATCTCTGTATTTTTTGTTTATCGAACTTGGTTTCCTTACACATTTATGTTTTGTTGGAATATTTTTTTTTGTAAAGTTATTATTTTTATTTCCTCTATTACTTGAATAGACATATAATAGGTCTTATTTATGAAATTGTCGATTCAGTTTCTGAAGTTCAATGCCAATTTTTATTGAAAATAAAAAAGTTATTGTTTTTTATTATTGACCTTATGGTGACACTATTTATGGTCTTTTGGCAAAGGGCAATGGAGCGTGCTATGCTCGGAGTTTCTCTACGTGATCGAATCAGAAACGAGGAGATCCGTAAGAGAACCGAAGTAACCGACATAGCTCTCAGAATTGCTAAACTTAAGTGGCAGTGGGCGGGGCACATTGCTCGTAGAACAGATGGCCGTTGGGGCAGCAAAGTTCTCGAGTGGCGACCACGCACCGGAAAGCGTAGTGTAGGCAGGCCTCCCACTCGGTGGACCGATGACCTGGTGAAGGTCGCGGGAAGCCGCTGGATGCGGGCAGCGCAGAACCGGTCGTCGTGTAGATCCTTGGGGGAGGCCTATGTCCAGCAGTGGACTTCCTTCGGCTGATATGATGATGATGATTTATGGTCTTTTATTAGTTACTAGTGGCATGTCTTTCATGTTCCAATCCCCTGAGCTATGTACCATTGAATGGAATAAAGGCGTTTTTTCAAGGTCAGAAGGTACGATTTGTAGACTAGGTTATTTTCTTGAATTTTCCTGAAAATGACGAAATCTTATGCGGGATATTCCCAATTATGACATTAATAAAGAAGAAACTGCTGCGATAACTCTAGAGCTTTAAAATTACAAATGTTTATTTTTTGTCTCAATAAAGGCGATTTTTTCAAGTGAAAAGACCTGACTTCATAAGGTTAAAGCCACCGTGATATCTAAAAAGTCGGCATATTTCCATTTCTAATAGTCTAATGCTATTTTGAAAATAAATTATGTTTTAATAACTATTGTTTTTAATATTAATTTTCATCATTAAACTTTTTTATATGATCGGCAATATCATAGGTAAAGACCTAATATAATATATTTTTGGTGTTACGAAACCTTAAGTGCGCAACCCCGACTCGCACATGGCCGTTTTTTGAATTTATCCTTTGTATACGTCCAATAACCTACCTTGATGCAAAATTTCAAGTTTCTAAGTCACCTGAAAGTGGTCTTTAACTGTTTACGCCGTAATTACATTTTATAACTCGCGCGCTATGATATATGTATTCAGTCTTTTTATATCCTGTAATATCCCTTTCCTTTTCCCATTCACACATCGCACATGGCATACCGAGCGAGTCAACATACATTAACGCCGTTGTGTTGGTGGCAAAATACAAAATGGACGCTCTCTCCAATATGGCGTCGTGATTAAGCGCACGTCGCTCCGCATACAAAAATAAAATTTAACATCTTAACCGCTGTAGAAGACTTAAATAATCAAATAACTTGTGTCTACTATCTATGTTAGTGCTGTTGAGTACTAATTTCAAGTACTGCAAAGAGTTGCAGTTGGATCACGAGGATCTGAATCGGCGCCGGTGTCCACGCGCCGATTCTCCCTAGTGGTTCAGGTGAGTTCCCCTCCTTTTTTACTGTTCTGTTTCTCTTTCCTGTTTCATTTCAGAGCAGAAAAGTCTCCTACCGCATATGTGATAGACTGGACATTTGTTAAGCCGCCATATTCCACACACTTACGCCAAATACAGTCCACTATTTTCAAAAACCGAACCGACCAACAAACCATTTCGGACTTCAAGTCGAATATTACTATATTTCATTTATCGGTGTTAAACTCTGATAGTTTACACGTAATCATCCCGCAATCTCATTGTATTTGGTGTAAAACTTGATAGTTTTACACGTAACATGTTCCGCCATATTGATTTGTAGTTGCACGCAGATCGTATTTCCCACACCGCACCGCGATATTATTTAAATAATCTACGTACCGCCTATTACTGCTTTATTTTACCAAAATAACTTAATACTTTAATTTTCACGCGCTGATTGTGTTGAATAATAGTTCACTGCTTATTAAATTTAGGTTCCTACCTATACCGCTCCTTACTCATACTTACCTAGTGACATTTTGGATAGATAGATGGATAGATAAAACGTTTAGTCAAAGCTACATTACAATTGATACCCAAAAGGAAAAATAATAAAAACTTCTTATTTCTAAGCTTAAATGTTAAATAGCATCGCTACTGTCAAGAGTAAGAAACAGCAACAGCGGCGTCCTGAAAGTGTTTTCCGACAAGTATGACTGTCCCAATGTTAAGCATTGGGTCAATATACTTATCAATAAATGTTAATTTTTTTTTCTGTGTGTATTTCATTTTATTTATTTATTACTAACATAGTTTATTAAATTTGTGTGTACTAACAAAAATGGACTGAAATTGTCTAAAAGAATAAAGATTTATTATTATTAAATGTCGAGGCTGGGAGGATTTTTATGCCGTAATTACATTTTAAAACTCGCCTGGACGCACATAGTATTTGATAAGCCGCCATATTCCACCCGCTTCCGCCAAATACAGTCCACTATTTTCAAAAACTGAACCGGTTTACATACCAATAACTTTGATGAGTTAGTCAGTCATAATAATACTGATTTTCGGAAGTCAATATCTCAGAAATGGTAAGAGATATACGTATGAAAATTAGGATTCTAGGTAATCGAGGGGGTCTAACTAGATACATAAAATTGAAGTGTGTAATTCAAACAGATTTTGAGTTACGGTTAGGTCGAAAGTGGCCCGAAATGGTTCGTATTATATATACAGGGTGTAAAATAATTGGTGTAGGACCCGTTAACTGGGGCTTCTACTCATCATACTGAACAACTTTCCCCAATGAACCTATAGTCAATTCTCAAAAAAAAATTGGACCCTCCATACTAAAATGCACAAAATTGGTCGATCAGCTGATCGATTTGTATGAAGAGTAATTTTTTTTTGCGATTTCAGCTAAGTCGTAGAACGAAAGTTGTTCAGTATGATGAGTGGACGCCCCAGTTAACGGGACCTACACCAATTTTGTTACAGCCTGTATATAACCCACGGCCGGTGTCGACCTTTTATTCTCGAACTTGGCTGACCCATTGCCGTGTGTCTAGATAACTCATAAAAAACTATAAATTCTTACAAGTATACCTACTATATTATGCTCCTGTTTGTTCTTGGCTATCGATAATCCATCCACTAAGGCGGTAGTGCACAGCAGCCCAACCCTATTTGTCACAATACATCTATATAAATAACTATAGCTCACTTGCCTACGATGTTTATAAAGTAACCGATGCAATATGCGCGCTCTATGCCTACAGAATGTATACTCAATGTTAAGTTAGTAATAGTAGGTCATCTTTCGACGATAATACCTCATTTTTTCCACTTTTGAGAAATGTCGCATTATTCATTCGTTTTTCGTACTGAAACTAAACCGTCAAGAGCGAAAGTAAATTTAAAAAACATGCTGTAGTTTTTTAAATAGTATTTAATTTTGAAGTACAAAAAGTAATTTCTTCATTAAAATAATTCGAGCGAGACCTACAGTACTCGCACATGATGTGTTACATGTGACAAAATACTTTATAAAAGGACGACAAAGATACGGCAGACTAGGCTGTATGGTCATAGGTACCTTTGCCTTTTCCGCGCTTTTAAAGCCTGAAAAAAGGACGGCAAAGATACGGCAGACTAGGCTGTATGGTCATAGGTACCTTTGCCTTTTCCGCGCTTTTAAAGCCTGAAAAAACACGACTTCCTGTTAAAATGGGACACATTTCCGTCCCATTTCACGAAATCACTCCCACAAATTGCAGGAAAGCGAGAGCAAAGATGTTACACATCAAAAATAAAAGGTATTAAATAATAAAATACTTACATAGATATAATGGCGCCAAATGAGCGCGGTCCGCGAGTCTCACGCCGACACATAGCTCCTTTCGGCAGCGTAGCCGGTGAACTGAAACTCGCCCATGCAACAAATGTGTTAACCGGACAACCCAACAATACCACGGGTGAGGAGCGGTCTCCGTCGCCTCTTCCATCCTGACATCCCGACCTGGCTACGATATTACGCGCAATTATTTTGTGGAGCAATGAGCGTTTGTAGTAAGTTACTGCTAATTATTTAAGCTAAGACTGAGTGAAAAGAATAAAATATTGCTTATGATACTCGCAGTATGTTTAATTTCTACTAATAAGCTAATTTAAGTAATTAAAACTCAAAATTATTTAAATATTGCTTATTATAACCGCAGTACTTGTAGTTGCGGCAGATTGTATAGAAGACCGAAGAGTACAATCAGCCAATATGCTTGGCGTTTGAGGACTATGAGAAAGAATTTGATTCAGTCGATACCTGGGCTGTGCTACACAATCTCTCCAGCGGTGCCAAAATGACTATCGATACATCGAGATGTTGAAGTGTCTGTATGAAAACGCCACCATGTCGGTTTGCCTCCAGGCCCAGAACTCGAAACCTATCCAATTTGCAGCGAGGGGTGAGACAGGGAGACGTTATATCTCCGACACTGTTCACCGCCGCCCTGGAAGATGTTTTTTTCAAGCATCTGGACCGGGGGGACTCGACATTAATGTGCACAATGCTCGATGGCCTCAGTAAAGTCTTTCAACAATTAGTGGGTCTTAAAATGAACATGGACAAGACGAAAATAATGTTAAATGTACGTGTCGCACCCTCCTCTCCAAAGGTTATAGGCTCTACACTGGAAGTTGTTGACGAATATGTATACCTGGGACAAAAATTCTAGCTAGGTAGGTCTACTTCAAGAAAAAGATCAATCGACGAACCCAACTCGGCTGGGCAGCGTTCACGGAATATCTTTACGTCCGAACTACAACAGTGTCTCATGACTAAGGTCTTTGACCAGTGTGTGTTGCCAGTGATGACATACGGAACTGAGACATGGTCATTTACTATGGGCTTCATAAGAAAGCTCAAGGTCACCCAAAGGGTAATGGAGCGAGCTATGCTCGGAATTTCACCATGACTAAGGTCTTTGACCAGTGTGTATTGCCAGTGATGACATACGGAACTGATTTCTTATGGGCCTCATAAGACAGCTCAAGGTCACCCAAAGGGTAATGGAGCGAGCTATGCTCGGAATTTCTCTATCGAATCACAAATGAGGAGATCCGCTGGAGAACCAAAGTAACCGACATAACACACAGAATCGTTAAACTGAAGTGGCAGTGGGCAGGGCACGTATATCGTAGAACATATGGCCGTTGGGGCAGTAAATTTCTCGAGTGGCGACCGCGCACTAGAAAATGACGTAGGCAGGCCTCTCATGCAGTGGACCGACTACCTGGTGAAGATCTCGGAACTACTAACATATTTTTAATTGAATAATTCTATACAGAAAACTGAGAGCCCATAAATAGGTATCCGTCCGAAGTCCATTATGAGAGAGTACCTCACTCTTGTTCCGCTTGCAGCCACCAGATGTCGCTATTTATCTTTCAAATGACGGTGCAGGTGCGCCCCTTGTGGCAAATCTGTGGACTACTCTTACGACATACGAGCCGCCATGATAGATTTGTGACATTGTTCCGTCTTTTTTTGTTTCGTGCGCACGCCCGCTAGATAAAGTTTGAAAATTTTGGTCGTAACAAATTTTTCGTATGAACTTTTGAGATTAAAGTAGAAAGTTCAGTTTTTCAATTTACTTTAAATCTATTTGTTGCTTATCCGTAATCTTTCGTGGCGTAAAATGAGTGATGAAAACCACGTGCAACCGGTTTCGCCGCGAAAAAGACTCCGTAGTCCGAGCCCGAGCCCAGTTTTGTCGTCATCATCGGAAAGAAGTGAAATTGAAAGTTTATTGGAGTGCGAAGAAGCTTCAAATAGTGCCAGCAACAGCGCCCTAGGTGCCGGGGTTGACCCTCTGGTCACCGGGTGCAGTGCTCCACGTGAGTTCGGTACCTATAAGTTTGCCTAAACCGAACATCCACTCTAGCGGGACGCTCGCCTATCGGCGATGTTATCGGCCAACGCTCAAGCGGGAAAGTCGCCTACAGGCGATCTTCCCGCCAACGCTAACTGTTCGATGGCCCAGTAAATGAAAACTGTTTCGATCTCTGTTAAACTTTACTAATACTAAATACTAGGGAGGGATTGAGACACCTTTATGCATCGTTAATTTGAATCATTCCATAGATATGTTTCGTAAAATGACGCTTTATTTCAGTTGGTTACTCCACAGTCTGCCATAAAGCCGTATAGAGTTTTTTTTTTTGCACTAGACATTTTTTTTTGTTTTATATCATTTATGTACATTTACCTAGCCATTAGAAAAAGATCATTTAAACTGTAACAAAATTAGCTGAAACTATTTTAACTGGTGCTTCTACCCATGAAACTGAACAACTTTCCCCATGAAAACTATAGTTAAATCTCAAAAAAAAAGTTGAACTTCCCATACTAAGTTGGCTGAGTATTAAGGAACCTTCAGTACCTAAAGCGAACCCCGACTGCGTTGCTAAAATAGCAAGTATGCAGAGATTTGATTCACCCGACTGGAATGCGGTACGATATACCGACATTCAAAAGAAATATGTCGCTTACCCCTGTTTCACGGAATTAAAAGTTAGTGAGGAATTAAGACACCTTGAAGATCAATCGCCCCATAATATGGTTTAGGATGGAGCAAGTTTCGCGGCTTTACCGAATGCATTTTTAGCACAAAATGAATCGTTCAACTCGGCTTTACAAAAAATTATCGACTGGTCTGCCAGTACCGACGTTCAGTTATTTCTAACTAACCTGCTGTATGAAAAGATGAATGAATTATTAGGAAACGAGTCTAACTACAAAACGGCTTCTCATCACATTTTTAATTTTTTTTGTGGAAAATGAGCTGAAGTTTTGGAACTACGCCGCCGCTCCCTTTTAAAATGTTTAAAAAACAAGTACACACGTAAAGACATCGATAAAATTCCCCCCTCGAATGAATACATGTTTAACCCTAAAGCGTTGGGGGCTTATATTAAATACACCACAGGCCTCTCATCCAAAATCACCGGAACCTTCAACTTCCTTCCAGGACAAACCCTTTCATCTCCCTCCGGGTAAACCAAAGACGGCCGAGAGAAAAGATTCAAACACTTTGCGAAATTATAATCTAGAAGTATGGAATTCCACCCAAAGCTATTTTAAGTATGATCTCGGGGGCTCGAATTCCTTTTACTCAAACACCTCCGCTTGTTCTTCCCACTCCAGAGATAATGTCTCAGTTTCTAACCTACAGTCTCGTCACCAATGAATTTCGAAATCGAAAAGATGCTTCAGGACCTTGTCCTAGAACCTTCTCCACCGACTCCTTGGCAATCCGAAAGATCAATGGAAAGAATCGAGTAATTTTCAACCTGAAAGCCTTGAACGATTACATGAACCCAAACATTTTCACCTATTCCATCATTATCAAATGTCTACATTTCTCCAACGAGGCTATTAGATGATCAAGATAGACCTCAGCCAGGCCTACTATTATCTATCCATAAAAGAAGAACATGGTCAGTTACGACAATCAACTCCTACAGATGACGTATCTACCGTTTGGCCTGGCTGCAGCACCAAAAATGTTTGCCTCGATTACAAATTGGACAGCAGAAGTGCTACGGAAAAAAGGTCTTTGTCTGGTGGTCTATTTGGACGACTATTTGATAGCACACCAATGCAAGGACGCTCTCAACATGCAAGCTACTGCAGTAAACTTCTTACGCAGTCTAGGTTGGTGTGTCAATCTAGAGAAATCGGTAGTCAGGCCGACAAGGTCGATCGAGTATCTTGGTATTAACTGGGCCACGGAACACAATACAAAGTCTCTCCCCCCAGACAAGGAACGCAAAATTCACAAGAGCCTCCTGACTCGGCTGACATCAGGCAGTTGGATCCTCAGATAGGCGCCATGCCTTCTGGGGTATCTCAACTTTGCAACCTTCATCACCCACTGGGGAAGGTTGCATTGCCGCATGCTGCAACGTCACAGCAAGCTTCTCCTTCAATTCCCTCGCAGAGCCGTGTAATTTCCCGACGACGTTCGCGCAGAACTCCAGTGGTGGCTAGAAAACATTGCCCAAAAGACGCAGATCCACGCGGAAATGTTACCCACCAATTATGTCATCACGTATGCATCCGACATTCAGTTGGGAGTGTTAGTAAACAACGAAAAGATACAAGGAGCATGGAATCATCAATAGAAGAGTTGGCACTGCAATGTGAAAGAAATGTACGCAGTAATTGCAGCTATCTCATCGAAAGCTACCACTCCAAAGAACTCCAACGTCCTTCTACAAAGCGACAACAAGACGGTGATATCTTACATCCTAAAAGAAGGCGGCACACGGTCCCCGCTCCTCCTCGAACTGACGAAAGAATTCTTGGCTCTTGTAGACGATCTCAACGTCGTACTACTACCACACACACTACCTACCGGGAGTATACAACACCGAAGCCGATCTCTTTCTCTCTCTAAGAAGCGAGGCTACGACAAAGATGTTTCAGACCTGGGGAGTTCCAAGCATAGATCTATTCGCCTCAGAAACAGCACACGTGGTCCGAACATATGTATCCCTAGACTCGTTAGATTTGAAAGCTTATTATCACAACGCGTTCAGCAAATAGTGGAATTACGAGCTAGCCTGGGTATTCCCTCCACCAGCGCAGTTCATCATAATTGCACCCAAGTGATAAATGACAGATAACAGCGCCAACATTATTTTTACTTCTGGCCACTATGAGCGCTGCGATCAATTTATATTACCCCCACCTAGTACTTCGCACCCAGCGAATATATAAAAAATAGTATGGTCAATGAGCCTTAGCCTGCCCTGCCCTGAAAAGTGCAAACAAAAAAAAGGACTGAATCAATAAAGTTAAGACTTTTTGGCGGGAATTTGTAGCGTTCAGTTTGTCATTTTTCTTTTATTATCCGAAAAATTACATTTAGTGGTTTTCGATGTGTAATATTGATAGTGTATTTATCAGCGAAGTATCATTTATGTGTTTCTTGTGTAGGATAATGAAATAAAAGTGTGTATACTGTGTTTCGAGTTCCCACAAGAAGTCCGAGCAAGCTTTAGCAAAAGTGCTATCATTTTGCTAGAGTATGTAGGTTAGGTTAGTCGATAGACAATGATATGACGTGAACGTGAAGAAACAGTGACCTTAAAGACTGAAAAGGAGAAAAATACTACTTCTGAAAAATATACTGAAAATTACTGATGACGTGAATTCTACAAATTAATACTGCTGAAAAACATATACTGAAGACTAGGCGGTATGGCCAATGAGCCTTAGCCTGCCCTAAAAGGGCGAAGAAAAAAAAAACAATAATGTTAACCTTCAATGTCACTAGATAACCTATTAAAACCGAAAGAAAAAATAATAGCATATGTTTTTTCGAAAGTTTTATTCGAGTTTTATATCTAAAACTAAAACTATGAATCTGAATAAATGTTACTTCCGCTACGTGGATAAGGAAGACAGGGTTGACATAACATTTTTGATGAAAGTTAAGGATTCCGTGAGACAGTTTAATTTCAATCGAAAACCGTCGGAAAACGTTCAGAACCTTTTTACAAGAATTGCAACCAATGTCCAGAAAGCTATCAATAAAGCTAATAAAGTGAAAGTTAAGGATGTGACTGCAATAGAAGTGAAAATGTTCGACTTCAAAGACAACCTTATTAATGAAGATACAACATGTCAAAATCTGTTCGAAATGCAGGGACCGATCAAAGTTTACATATCTGATCATCTGTACGAAGCTGTATTTAACGTACCTTGGGTACTCAGCATAAATCTTCCACAGTGTATTCTAGCAGGCTTCCCTATCTACCCAGAAAATTTTGTAACTTGTTACGCAGATAATGATAGAACTACATTGCACTGGTACAGAGCGCTTCCGCGTAATGAGAGAGGTAACGAAATAAGTGATATCCATGTTAAGTGGAATTTTATTGGAACTAGTTTTTCTTATACACCTACATCTGAAGATATTGGAATGAAAATAAAGTTGGAGTGCACTCCAGGTAATCAGATATTCAGAGACAAATCAGACTCAGAAAATTGATCGGATGATTCTCAATAATTCATTTTGTATCTACTTTCATTGAAGGTAATGAGAAGGGCACTGGGCCTGTGGTGGAAACAGTATCTAAGACAGTAGTTGAAGCGGGGCCTGGTCAGTGTCCCTTCGAGACAAGGCACATGTTCACTAAATCCAAGTTGAAAGGAAAAAGGTAAAATGGTGTACTTAATATAAATTTTGCAAGTATTTATTACAGAGCAAACTCCATTTAACACCACCAGATCTAATGACCAAAATGTCATGATGATTTACCTTGTTACATTGATACACTCTATGTAGCATCATACCCTCTATAAATAATGACAACAATACAGCATTACATTGCAATTAACATTAGTTTTAGTTGGTTTGAAAACAATTTCTAAGTTGTCGAAATTGATAAGAACCGCAGTTCTGTGCATTCTTTCTCAATACAGTTGCTCGAAAAGGGGTCCTTATATGCCAGTCAAGTGTGCGAAAAATTGATTTTACTGCACAAGTGCCTTTACTTTACCACTTTCTAAAATTTAGACCACATTCTAATCTTTGGCTGTCAATATTTTCAGTTTTTAAAATAGGCCTAACCACTAACTTGCTTAATTTCAAGTTCAATTTTGCATACATGCCTGTTGTACGCTAGTAATAATAGGTCATCTCTGCCCCTTTGATGTGAATTATACATAGCAACCGCCCAATTATTTGATGTTGAAATTGAACAAGTGTAGTAAGACATATATCCGAGCAAGAGGGAGAACGATATCGTGTTTTTATAGTCATCCTACTCACACTAGAAAATTTACAATGCACAATTGCGCACTGCAAGTTACACAAGTAATTTATCTATTTTGTTTAGTTTTCTCACAACTGTATTAAAAAACGTCATATAATACATGGGTGTAAAAGGTAAATGACAAACTTGTGATGATGGTAAACCCTCGCCTACTGCTCGGGCTTACAAAGTCGCTTGTTTGTTATTTACCTTTTAACCACCCTTGTATCATACATAAATAACTATTTCAATACAGTTGCTCGAAAAGTGGTCCTTTATATGCCAGTCAAGTGTGCACAAAATTGATTTTACCACACACATGCTTTTACTTTACCACTTTTTTTATTAATAGCTCAGAACAAGACATTAACAAACATGACATTAGCAAATAAAAAATATAATAACCAAAGATACAGAATCTTCTATAACACTTTTGTTAGGAGAATTTTAAAAGAGATTGGTTGTTCCTCCATAAGGTTAGTATATAGTACTAGCTAATTAGATTCTCTTTGGGTTATATCTTTGTGAAGAAAGGAAAATATATATGAATGAAGCGCATAGGTTACACCAAGGAATAGGTCATCTTTCCGAGGAGGTTTTAATGCTTATAATAATATTCCAAGCAATATTGTAGTCTATTTATGATTATAAAAAAAACTTACGCATGCGTACGTGTGCTAGCTAAAATATGGCGCAATTTTCGTAAAACTCAAATGAGATGTTTTAATTGTAAAAACGAATAAAATTATAAATAGTTAATATATGTGTATTAAATAATTATGCTTATGTGTAAGAAATTATATTATTGCCCTTATTTTATTTTAATTATATAATTTTATATAAGAAAAAACAAAGTGAGATTACTCCCCAGACATTTAAAATGAGCCACAAGTCGCATTAAATGAACTTTGGTTGCCAAAACCTTGATAGGTATGTACCCATATATTTTGTTTTTCTGTCACGGTTGTTTTTTATTTTACCTGTTTTCTCACAACTGTATTGAAAAACTTTGTATGATACATGGGTATAAAAGTAAATAACAAACTCAACTCGGCATACGAAACTTATGAAATATGCTTTTTTTTGTTTATTTTCATTACCTTACGATGTTTTCCTTCACCGTTCCTGCACTTGCCTGCAAAGAAACTAGCAGGTTGTGTGTGAAGTCGACCAACCCGCACTGGGCCCACGTGGTCGACTAAGTCCCGATCGCCCTAATTCAGGGTAGGCTCGAGCCCCTCGGTGGGGACCTTATGAGCTGATATGAATGCAATGTTATTACTTCATGTTCATAGTTGCTCACAAACTTACAAACTGTGAACGTGGCGAGTAAGAAAATGATTGAATTATTGCCTATAAAATACTTTTGGTTTAACCAATATGATGCCACCGCATCTCAAGATATGAGTAAATAACAACATAAGGAAATACAATTCAAATACTCAAGCAGCAAACAACATCAGACGAAGATAACAACTATACACAATAATGTTGTTATGTAAAATTAAGGCATGTGTTTTTTGTAAATAAATAAATGTGGATTTTTCTACTCTCCATTTAGCGACAACTCCCAATAATGTAATAAAGTATTCAGTCCCTTATCATGTTGCTATGTAGAGTTTACACTGTATTTTCAAAAGCATTCATATTTATTCAGCCACAATTCACTTTCAGCTTCCGCTGTGTAAGCTATAACATTCTAGCAGATTTATATTGTGACTCGGATTTCACAAGAACTGCCCTACATCCGTATTGCCCACCATATGCACTGCACATAGACTACAGGAAACAACTCATCCTCAAGGAGCTTATTGGTAAGTTATGTACATAATCAAAACAAAATGAAAACAAGACAATAAGACTACATTTGTACAGTAACTTTCATTCATTCATGGTAATGAAAATTGTAGAGCGTCGGTGGCGTAATGGCTAGGGCCGCCGCCTTCTGTCCGGGAGGTCGTGGTTCAAACCTGCTACGTACCAATGTGATTTCGAATTGAGATTTCATATGTACGTTTATTCAAAAACTTACGTACATACTTACGGATTGCTTTAAAGGTGAAGGTAAACATCGTGAGGAAACCTGCACATGCCTGCGAAGAAACTCGCAGGTTGTGTGTGAAGTCGACCAACCCGCACTGGGCCCGCGTGGTCGACTAAGGCCTAAGGCCCGATCGCCCTAATTCAGGGTAGGCTCGAGCCCCTCGGTGGGGATGTATAGGAGCTGATATGAATGAATGAAAAACTAATTTACACCTCTTTCCCACAGGTTACAATGCTGACATAATATGTTTACAGGAAGTAGACAGAAAAATATTTAAGGGGCATCTTCAGCCTTATTTAGCAGTGGAGGGGTTCCAAGGAGTATTCCATAAAAAAGGAAAAGAAGTAACAGAAGGTGTAACATGTTTCTTTAGAAAAGACAGATTTAGGTATTTTCATTAACATCTCCAATATTACCATCCAAAAATGTACCTTTTTTCACTGACCTTATGCAAAATTTTCATTGTGACTGTCTTTTTAGGTTGATAAAAGAACAATCTGTCCTACTAGCTGAAGCTTTGAAAACTGAGGAATGTTTAAAACCTATTTGGAGTGCAGTGAAAGACAACAAGCCCTTCATAGACAGGTTGCTGGATAGGTCTACCAACGTGAGCGCTGTTTTGCTGCAGTCTTTTGAGAACCCAGAAGAAATGGTTCTAGTTGGCAACACACATCTGTATTTTCACCCTGATGCTGACCACATTCGACTACTTCAAGGCGGAATAGTCATTTACTGGTTAAATAACTTGAAAAAAAACATGACAAAAGAGGTATTTATTAGATTTTCTAGAGTTTAAATATGTGTCTGAAACTACATTAACAATCTCTGTAAACTTGGCACTAAATCATAAGACAATCTTGTTTTAAGAAACATGTTTTTTTTTTAGTTTTCAGGCAAAAGAATATCTTTGATTATTTGTGGAGACTTTAATAGTATGCCATCGTGTGGAATTTATCAGCTGTTTACAACTGGAATAGCGCCGAGTTCTTTACCAGACTGGTCCTCTAGTAAGTACTTCCATATATTAGTACTCAGTACTATGACCTCTGTCTTATTTATATCTGTAAACTAGATTATATTGATTGCAGATAAAACAGAGGCAGTAACGGATTTAAATCTCCAGCAAGCTACCTCTTTAGCCAGCGCATGTGGGACGCCGCCTTATACCAACTTTACAGCAGAATTTGCAGACTGCTTAGATTACATATATTATGAAACAAAAAACCTAGATATTGAACAGGTACTTGTTTTGCATTTCATAACATCTATACATATATGGGTCGTCTGAAATATATGGAAAAATATTTGGAGTGGCTTCAACTCATGAAATGGAACGATTTTCCCAAGAACTACATACTACATGCTCTGTTTTATAACTTTATGTTAAGCTGTTCTCATGTATATCTTGGGGTGCAATAAAGCAATAAGGTTCTCTATCTTAAATAGGGAAGCATTATATTTTCACACGTTCAATGGAAAAGTGGAGTCAAGTAACTTATTATACTTAATACTTAAGCTAAGAAAAATAATATGTATATGTGTCTCACTCTTAATACAGCAACTTATAAGGAGAGCTATGCCGTATGAGTTTATGAGTTTTATGAGTTTCTTTAATATCTCTATAGAAAGGCAATGTTTTCACGCCTCGACGGAGAAGTAGAGTCAAGTAATAGCTACGAATTAGAGTAATAGATTCAAATATGTAGCTAAGAAAATTAAACTAAGTATATGAAAATGACACTACCTATATCTGTCCCACTCTCACTACAGCAACCTATGACAGCAGCATGTCGTACAGAATACTCAAATGTGGGGCCATTTGCGTGACGTAGAAATTCCCTCTGGAGATATCTATCGTAGAAACTATTTGTTTAAATCTACCTCTGGAGATATAGAAACTCATTGCAGTATAGTATCTTAGTTCTGATATTAAATCTGCAAATAAATTGGTCCTTCCATACAGCCGATCTTTAGTATTCATCATCATCATATCAGCCGAAAAACGTCCACTGCTGGACAAAGGCCTCGCCCAAGGATTTCTACGACAACCGGTCCTGCGCTGCCCGCATCCAGTGGCTTGCCGCGATCTTCACCAGGTCGTCGGTTCACCCGCCTACGTTACGTTTTCCGGTGCGCTGTCGCCACTCGAGAACTTTACTTCCCCAACGGCCATCTGTTCTACGAGTTATGTGCCCTGCCCACTGACACTTCAGTTTAACGATTCTGTGAGCTATGTTGGTTACTTTGGTTCAGCGATTCTGTGAGCTACGAGTACGTCGGTTTCTTTGGTTCTCCTGCGGATCTTCTCATATCTGATTCGAACGCGTAGGGAAATTCCGAGCATAGCTTGTTCGGAGCGAGCTATGCTCGTAATTTCTATTTAGTATTGCAAGTAGGTATTTTTTTAAGAATTGAGCAAAGGTTTCCTGGAAAAAGATGTTCAACCTTATGAGCTGAAGCCATTCATTTTTTGCAGGTATACAGATCCACTAAAACAGATGTGTCAAAAATTTACTTCTAATGGAGTGTTATAGTTTGCATAAGAAATCGTATTTCTAACGGGCTCGACGGGCTGTTTAAAATCAAAATCCATACAGGCAAAGTTGCGGCCGCTCTGCTAGTATTTTTTTTCGGAAAACGAACGGTATACATATAATACTACAAAAACCGCTACTCGCCGGATGCGGGCAGCGTAGGACCGGTCGTTGTGGAATTATTTGGGGGGGGGGGGACTTTGTCCAGCAGTGGACGTCTTGCGGCTGATATGATGATGAACTACATTAAAAGCTAATAATAACTAAGTACCATTTGTATGTTCTCACATGTCTATATCTACATGATAGCTAAAGTTAAATAAAAAAAAACATGACAACAATACCCTTTCTTTGCAGTCGGGTAAAAAAACTAAGGAAAGTATTAAACAAAAATGAACCTATAAGTAAATTTAGAAAGATGAAACAACAATTGAATTTATTTGAATATTTTTAATTTTAAAAAAATAATTAATGTTTTAAAATGATGACGTCACACACTAATACAATACCATGAAAAAAAACGGCCCAGTACTAATTTCAATTGATGCTTTTGAAATTAATTTGGTTATTTAGTGTTAGAAAATCACATTTTACCCGACTGCGCGACGCAAAGGAGGGTAATGTGTTTATCAGCCTATGTATGTATGTTTGTTCCTTTGCGACGTTCTAGAGACCAAACGCGCGGGCCGATTTTGATGGTTCTTATTACAGTATAAAACCGTTATTCCTCCAAATAGTTTATTTATTTATTTACATATATTATAAAAACTGAACATTGCCAATTAGTCAACCATATCGAATCAATGTTTAGAAAGCAGAGCTTTTAATGTAGTGACCTTGGAATTAAATAAATCGATTGGGGGAAAATATATAAAAATAAACTGTACGGCAGCCCGCTCTAAACTTTCTTCGAATTTTTTTATGCCAAAATGTAATTAAAAAATTGCAATAGTTTTGATGTATCAAAATCGTTAGAGCCGTTTTTGAGAAAAAAAAACAGTTTTTGTTGTATGACAGCCACTCTTTGGTTTGACGGTACTTTGGTTGATTCCTCGGTGTGTTTAATGTATATGTTACCGTCAAATTGTTAGAATTACAATCTAACGGGATCTATCTCGCGAGTTTGTGAACCGTGACATATACTTACTGCTTACAATTTCACTAGTGTCATTGTGATCTCACCAGTGACAACAATTAACACTAAGCGAAGTGAATAACATTAAATAAATGAGCGAGCGAAGCGAGCGATGTTAGGTTCGGTCTGGTTTGATTGATTTAACATCATTTGGTAGCATGGATTGGGTAGCAGAATGCTTCGCAGAAGAAGAAATCATGGTTTTATTCGGAGATACAAGAATGGGCCGTGAAATTGTAAGCCGATTGGCAATTTACCGACATATTATAATCTTTCTGAATTTGAATTTAGTGTAGTGAGATTGTAATATCGCGGTTTTGATAATATCCCGGCGACATATATATATTTTTTAACATTCCTTTTCTAATATGTTCGCCCTTTTTGTAAGAAGCGAGAAGGCATAGACAGAAGAATAGACAATAGACAGAAGATCTTAAAGTCTTATTTTATAGACAATCTAGGCGAAAATCAATGGAGTTAGATGAAAAGACTGGATGCAGTTGTGATTGTGAATGTTTTACTTTTTCCAGGTAATACCTTTGCCCAGCGAAGAGGAACTTCGTGCGCATACCGCTTTACCGAGTATAGTTTTTCCATCTGATCACATAGCGTTGGTATCAGATTTGCGATTTAAATAGGGCTACTTAGTATACGGATACTTACTTATAATTCGTTTGTTATGTTAAGAGTTAAAAAAAATATTAAATCCAAGTTCTGTTTCTGTATTTGTAATGTTTTATTTTTATCTAAATAGGGTAAGACACCACAAATTTGCCACTCCCTCTTCTTATATCACCACCGCTATAAAACCGTAATTTAATACCTTAAACTTGTATTTATTATTGATATTAGTTTCATATTGCTTACCTATGATTTTCGAAATAAGTTGGTACTTGTTTAATCTTTTTGAATACAGTTGCTCGAAAAGCGGTACTTTATGAGCCAGTTTAGATTTTACCGCACATTGGTGTATTTTTTCCTTGGCCTTTGTCCAGCAGTGGACGTCCTTCGGCTGATATGATGATGTTGATGATGATGACTGGTGTCTTACTTCACTCTTTTTACATTCGATCAACTGAGGAGCGAGCGTGAGCAAGGGGCGAAGGAGTCAAGAAGGTAGTTATTGTGATGGCAAAAAAATCGAAGTTGAGATTTTTATGGGGATCGATATATTGTCTTATTGTCTAAAAAATATTAAAAAAATGTGTGTGTGTGTGTGCGTCCGTCCGGTGCTGTAGTTACCAAACTACTGGACATATTTGGGTAAAATTTGGGTTAGCGCAATATTAAGTATTTTTTTATAGGGTTCCGTACCTCGAAAATAAAAAAAAACGGAACCATTATAGGATCACTTGCGTGTCTGTCCACCCTATAATCCAACAATGAGCATCCGAGTACATCCTTTATTTTTTTGGGACACTTAAAGATTCAATAATTCTGCCCCCTTACCATATGAATGACCCACACACATTTTCTAAATTTTAGGGTCCGTACTCAAAAGGTAAAAATGGAACCATTATAGGATACTTTGTCTGTGTGTCCGTCCATCCGTCTGTCACAGCCAATTTGCTCCGAAACTACTGGACCGATGAGTCAAAGTTGGTATACACATGTAAATCGATGACCCCTAAGACGGACGTGTAACGTTAAATAAATGAATTTTAAATATGGGGGCCACTTTTGGGGGGTAAATTAGAAAATAAAAATAAGGAAAGTTCGTGTGACGTTCCAGATGAGCTTGTCGTGAGAATCTCAAACATATTTTCTTATTATTTAATTATTTTCTTATTATTTAATTATAAGTTTTGTACTTGTATAAGCAAATAGGTGAAAATTGACTAACCGCCCTTCCCCGTATCTCCTAAACTAACGAGCCTAAAATAAAATAAAAAATACAGAAAATAGTTGTTTTAGATTACAGGAAAACCTTTATGAAGTCTATGGTATTTAAAGTAATATGGAAATTTATTTGCGTAAGGAACACTCTGTCCACGCAAGTTTCGCTCGCACTTGTACGGTTTTTAAAATTTTCCCTATCTCGATATATAATTTTTTTTTACTCAAAAATGGCTAACGAATTTCATGAAACTTGGTATGATAAAATATCATAAAACAAAATTCTCCGCCGCGTCTGTCTGTCAGTCTGTTCGCAATAAATAAAAAAAACTCATGAATAGATTTTTATGCGTTTTCCCAATACATAGAGTGTTTCATGAGGAAGGTTTAGGTTTATAATTTGTCAAGGTTTTATGTAAATTGGTTAAAATATATTGATAATTGTTACCAAGTGTCGGAGAAACTTAAGCCACCTGGGAGCTTTCATCGACGTCGTCGCTGCCTAATCTGTTTTGAGATTTCCGAACAATGTATAGTGGGATATTTTTCTTTTATATATCTACAAAGAAGTCCGCGATGGCATGTATCGTATCTTTTGAGGATAGCTTATTATACCCATTCTATCTTCTAAAAAAATTATGACGAAAACATACAGGCATCATACTATTATGCTCTGCTACCCGTGCGAAGCCGGGGCGGGTCGCTAGTATAACTGTAACTTAACATGGTCTACAGCACGCAGGGTAAAATTTGGATAAGGACAACGTTATTTTATATCTCTAGCTGTTTTTTTTTTCAATTTCTCCTATCTTGGTTTTTTAGTCTTGCCGCTTTTTAGGGTTGCGTACCCAAAGGGTAAAAACGGGATCCTACTACCGATTCTTCGCTGTCCATCGCTCCTTCCGTCTGTCACCAGGCTGTAATTCATAAACCGATAGCTAGACAGTTGAAACTTTCACAGATGATGTATTTCTGTTGCCGCTATAACAACAAATACAAAAAAATAGAATAAAATATATATTTAAGGGGGCTCCCATACAACAAACGTATTTTTTTTGCTCTTTTTTTGCTTGATATTGATAATGATTTTGTTTGCTCTTTTCTGCTTGATATTGTTAACGGCCTATCGTTGTTTTGTGTATGCCCGACTACGACACGGCGAAGGCTTCGCGAGAAAGTATGCACAGCGTGGCTGTACAATTTAAATGACATGAGTCTGGAATTTATTCTCGGCCAACTAGTTGCATTTCTTGGAATTTTATTGTAAAATCTTATACACACAAATGACTTATTAACCTTATTCATTCCTGAATAGGCTACATTTTGGTCGACTTCACACACAACCTGCGAGTTTCTTCGCGACGTATGCAGGTTTCCTCACGATGTTTTCCTTCACCGTAAGAGCGTCGGATAAACGTACATATGAAATCGTAATTCGAAAACACATTGGTAGGCAGGATTCGAGCTGACTGCGACCTCCCACTAGTCGTTACGGCACCGACACTCCTAAGAAATACCGTAGGATCTACCTATTTACAAACGAAAATTTATTGCTATCTATATATTACATTTTTATTGACTTTTTTATCATTTTGCATTTAAAATTTTATACATTTCGTTTTCTTAGCGTTTATAATAAGTTGTTTACAGTAAACCAGTTCAGTATCTCTTAAAGAGTGTTGTTTACTTCGTATGCAGTGTTCGCTCTGCAGTGGTAATGGTAGTCAGGTCTCTTCCGCCCTCTACTGGTAGGTAATTGAAGTCTGGACTTCTGCCCTGGAGTGGTAATGGTAGTCAGGGCTCTTCCGCCCTCTACTGGTAGGTAATTGAAGTCTGGACTTCTGCCCTGGAGTGGTAATGGTAGTCAGGGCTCTTCCGCCCTCTACTGGTAGGTAATTGAAGTCTGGACTTCTGCCCTGGAGTGGTAATGGTAGTCAGGGCTATTCCGCCCTCTACTGGTAGGTAATTGAAGTCTGGACTTCTGCCCTGGAGTGGTAATGGTAGTCAGGGCTCTTCCGCCCTCTAGTGGTAGATAATTGAAGTCAGGACTTCTGCCCTGGAGTGGTAATGGTAGTCAGGGCTCTTCCGCCCTCTAGTGGTAGGTAATTGAAGTCAGGACTTCTGCCCTGGAGTGGTAATGGTAGTCAGGGTTCTTCCGCCCTCTAGTGGTAGGTAATTGAAGTCAGGACTTCTGCCCTGGAGTGGTAATGGTAGTCAGGGCTCTTCCGCCCTCTAGTGGTAGGTAATTGAAGTCTGGACTTCTGCCCTGGAGTGGTAATGGTAGTCAGGACTTCTGCCCTGGACTGGTAATGGTAGTCAGGGCTCTTCCGCCCTCTACTGGTAGGTAATTGAAGTCTGGACTTCTGCCCTGGAGTGGTAATGGTAGTCAGGACTTCTGCCCTGGACTGGTAATGGTAGTCAGGGCTCTTCCGCCCTCTACTGGTAGGTAATTGAAGTCTGGACTTCTGCCCTGGAGTGGTAATGGTAGTCAGGGCTCTTCCGCCCTGGAGGGTGAAGTTATAAAAAGGAATTTTGCGTTCCAGTGGAAAAAAACTTTTGCGTCCCCCAGTAGAAATTGTGGAAATGAGTATTGTGTCCCGTGAAAAAGTTGTGGGAAGGACTGTTGTGTCCGCCAGTGGAAAAGTTGTGGAAAGGTGTCATGATCATGGTAGTCCGGCCCACGCAGATCCTTTAGAAGGTTGATGGTGGTTATTGGGTTGGTCGTAGTGGTGGAGCGGTAGCGGTGGTATTGCTTATCTTTCCCAGGACTCCGGCCGGTGAGACCTGCATGGAGGTTGGTACTCGGCCAGTAAGTCGTTGCTTCTTGCAAGAAGAGAAGAAGAAAAACGACTTCCCGGCTCGTTAACGTTTACGAGCCGGGAAGTAGGTTTTCTTAAAAATTTTTGACGATCATGTATTTCCTGTCTTGTTTTTAAGAATACGTAGCGTGTTTGGATAATTTAGTTTACAAGAGTAAATCAGTGGGTCGTGTGAGTAGATCGCTGAGTTTTCTGAGTATGTGTAATCCGTTATTGAGGATCAAATGTCGGAATTAGAAATTTTATTCCTCTTTTTATCAGAAAACAAAATATTAAAAAATACGAGGCTGATTAATGGTTACTAGCGCTAAAAAATTCGTTCTAAATGGTCACACCTACCCTCCCTTCCTGTTTGGTCAACGTTCTACCGCAGTCTAGTTCTATCAACGTTCTAACGCAGTCTAATTCTATCAACGTTCTACCGCAGTCTAGTTCTATCAAAGTTCTACCGCAGTCTAGTTCTATTAACGTTCTACCGCAGTCTAGTTCTATCAACGTTCTACCGCAGTCTAGTTCTATCAAACATAGTTTTGCAGCGTCATTTATGTACTCATTGTGTGTTTTTTTGAATTAAAAATCGAAGTTTTTCGAAGTTTAAGCAGGAGGGCAATTTAGTGATCAAGAGTTCATAATTGATTTCTGATGCTGTCGTCATCCCTATTATAAACCGGCGTCACACCCCGGACACTGCATACAACGGTCGTGAAATGACATTTCTAAAAACGAATGACGGAGCAAACAAAATCGCGGGGAAATCTTTTACGTTCGACAACTAAATTATAACCAATCTGTATCAATCTGGGTGACTAGGGGGTGAAGTGGGAATCTAGAGAGCGGTAGGGAGTGTCCATACTGTATTGTACTACTAATCTTGCCGGCGTAACACTTCTTTGAGTGCTTCGAATGTCTTGCAAGAAGTTTCTAAATTGATCTACGATAAGAGTGTCACGCACGCGCTCGTTACAGAAATTCATGAACTTTCTTTTTCTTTCTAAGTTTAGAGTTTAGACCTTTCCACGCCTGAGCTGACGCACACACAAATATAAACAACCCTACCTTTCTATCATTTAACGTCATTCATAGAACTGACACGAAGCTTAGTTTTTAAAAGCTTTTAATTAACTTTCAATGTTTGTATGTATGTATGTATGTATTTTTATTTAATTTAAATTTCGCGTTCGATTTTAGAGCGACTCTCAGGGGTCCGATAAGTTGAAATTTGGACAATAGATCCTTTTGTTATTTACAAATTGATGTGATGATGAACTTTGGAGGTGGAGTCAAGGCCCCAATATCGTCATTTATTTTTCAATCGTAGGAAATACAATACTGTGCTCACCTTTAATTAGAACCGTGTATTTTTTATAATTATTCATTTGAGCATTTGGCTTTTTGAGCATAAAAACTCTTTCAAATTAAAGCTTGTACCAAGAAACTATTAGGTTTTTCGAAAATTATATAAAATTGTTTGTACAAGATGCAAAATAATTGTTGTATGACCCGATAGTTGGGACTTCCACTCATCGTACTGAACAACTTTCCCCAATACACCCACACTTAGTGAATTCGCAAAAACAAATTCGACGCTCCATACGTCAATGTACAAAATAGGTCAATACAAAATAGATCGATTTGTATAGAGTGTATAGAATATGTTTTTTGTGAATTTTGGAAAATCTTGTTCTGTAGATGTGTAGAAGCCCCACTTAACGGCTCCTGCACTAATTTCGTTAGATCCTGTATACTTATAAGTATATAATAGGTAAAGTACGTTCGGGGAAGTAGCTGCACAACACCCGAACGGAGTTCGGAACGGATAAAACAATTTGGCAAAAAAATAAATTTTATTTATTTTTATTTTTATTTATTAGGAAAACTTACAGCTAATTAACATCATTCAAGAGAACTAGATAGCAAAATAACATAGCCATTATAAGTTTCCACCTACATAACGTTAATGTAACATATTATTGTTATTAGAGAGAAGAGAAAAAAATAGTCAAATGAACAAGTTGTTCTTTATAAATATACAGCTAAGTAGGAAGTACCTTTAGAATAAATACATGGTAAGATAGTGTGTACAAAGTGAGCTTAATTAAATTAAATCTGTATTTTTTTAAATTAGAATTTATCATTAAGTTTAATCATCCTCACTGCTGGACGAAGTATCTTAAGAATCGTCGCCTACATTAATGATTAAAGATGTAAAAGATACGCGTGACCCTGTGCGGGTGTAACGTCGGTGGCGCCGCGATTGAACTCAGGGCGGCCCCTTTGTCGCTACCCTTTGACGTGAGCCGGCAGCGGCGAGCGGCATTTGTCAAAGGTGCAGCTAATACAGCGAACGAACTATAGATTTACATAGAATCTTCGCATGAAGATAAACACTAGTAAGTATCTTAGAAATGAAAATCAAAATATTAGGGAGGTGGTGTTGAATCAATGTGGTGAAATTGGGCGGGCGGCGCGGCCGGCGCGAGCGGGACGTAATGTGGTTGTGGGCTGAAGACGCGCGAGGTAGCGAGGTGGCGAGGTGGCGAGGTGGCGAGGTGCGAGCAGGCAGGCAGGGGCGCGGCGGTGCGGGTGCCGCGCGGCAGTCGCACGCCGCACGTGCGCGCACCGCCCGCCCTGCGCCGCGAGCCGCGACGCGCCCGCCGCCCGCACCAGGCCCGCGCCCTACGAGCCCACTCGCTCGATACCCGGCTCGACACGCGACACTCGACATGGTTACCTTAATTGCATTCCACTCTCATCTACATCTCATCATCAATCTTCTTACAAAATCCCTTCTAACTGAGAGTTTCTCCGTTCGCGGCTCACTCAATACTCACTAGGTTTTTTACTCAAACTGCTTACATCATCGGGATTACAATTTAGGCGGGAAACATTAACGTAATACAGATATTCCAAAACAACACCATATATATGGTCAATGGTTTAGTGTGGTTTTATGGCACGCGAACAATTCAAAGCCTATCTGTCTAGTGAAGATTCTGTGTCAACTTACCTCATACATTGGATACAATAGGTAGGTGGAGGCCTTTGTGAGATATTAGTTATTTAGGTAGGTAGGTGTTTGTTGAATAAAAAACATTAACTATGCCGTGTGGTGTGTCTATCTACTTACCGACAACCTTTAGATTTTCAGAACTGAAGGTTAACTTAAGGTTCATACATTTTTAATGGTCTGTTGGTACGAGTATGACCGACCGACTAGTATTATTTATTTTATATAACAACTTATATTTTACATTCAAGCTACTGAGGAGCGATCGTTTGCTAGCGATCTATTGAGTGAAGAAGGTATTGTGAAGGCAAAAACTAAATTGCACAGTCTCGACGTGCATACTTTCTCGCGAAGCCTTCACTATCTGTCGTAGTCGGGCATACACAAATCAACTGTAAACATTACACTTAATTTACCTTAACTTATCTTCGATTTGTTGTCATCACAATAACTTCGTCACTCATAAGTAAAAAAAATAAATAAATTGTACAATCACTTTCTCGACAAGCATTCATCATCTAGCGTAGTCGGGCATTCACGAATTAACAATAAACCTTACGTTTACTTAGTAGCGAAGAATAAAGGTATAATATTATGGTAAAGCAGACTTGATGAAAAAATTAAAGTATAATAATGAACTACCTAGTTTAGCAGGCCTCATTTAGTCCTAGTTATTCACAAAGATTCATTCAAATCGTTTGAGACATTTTTGAGAAAAAGTAACGAAACAACCTGGATTTTTATGGGAGATACCTTATCCTAATATTTTTTGGAATAACAGACTAACACGTCTTATAGTCCATATCAGGTTATATGTATTATGTATACTAAGTTTCATCAAAATCGTAATAGCCGTTTTTGAGAAAAATATAAAAAGTGGCAATACAAAAAACCAAGATAGGAGAAATTAAAAAAAAAACTGTTAGAAATATAAAATAACATTGTCCTAATCCCAATTTTATCCAAATCAGTCGAGTTGTTTAGGCACTAGAGCACCGTATATGGACGCATGCACACACATAAAAAACTACTGGAGGTATAAAAATAATATTTCTCTAACCCAAATTTTATTTAAAAAAAAGCGTCGGTGGCTCAACCGGTAACGACTCGGTCCATCTAACCAGAGGTACCGGGTTCAAATCTGGACGGCCAATGTACCAATGAGTTTTTCAAAAACTTACGTACATACTTACCGATTGCTTTAACGGTGAAGGAAAACATCGTAAAGAAAACTTCAAACGCCTGCGAAGAAACTCGAAGGTTGTGTGTGAAGTCGACCAACCCGCACTGGGCCCGCGTGATCGACTAAGGCCCTAATCGCCCTGATTCAGGGTAGGCTCGAGCCCCTCGGTGGGGACGTATATGAGCTGTAATGATGAACCCAAATTTTATCAAAATCCGTCCAGTAGTAGTTCAGGTACTAGAGCATCAATCGCACGCTACATACATACATACATTTTTATTTCGTAGTTTTATAGACTCTACTAGAATAAGACAATCGATCCCATCAAAATCTCCATTCGATGTTTTTTGCCATCACAATACTTTCTTCTATGAAGCATTAAAATCAAAGTTACAAAACTAAATCCCGACTAGGGAAAATCTTTACTAAAAAGTATGAAAACAAGAGTTTACCGCCTGGGGTTTACTAACCTAGGTTGTTTGTTGTATTTTTTCAAAAATTTCTCTTATTATCTTAATCTCCAAGGCGAGAGTGAATAGGCATTATTTGAGTTCGCGAGTACCATCCTCGACTACATCGTTACTTGCCATCAAGTGAGATGCAGTCAATCGCACTTAAATTTTTAATAAATAATATTAATAATCATTTATTTTAGACGAAGTCCATATTACAGTAACTATTACAAAACATCTTACAATTACTATGAGCGTCACAATTACAAATTCAGAAAATAAATTAAATGTAAACTCAATTAAATAAATTTATCTATATTAAAGTTAAGTAATGAAGCTTTGTGAATAAGTAGGACTTTATCGAGACTTTATACGACTTACTACACTTGGTAGTTCATTATTCCAGGAAAAAATTAAATAAGCTACGAATGGTCGCGCATGGGGAGCCGGGTTGTTCCTTTCCCTCTAATATGGTTGATGGGAGCAATGGTCGTTATACTCGTGACCGGGTGCTGTCCGTCCGAACTGGCCTACTCGTGTCATATTGTTTTCATCTCCTTATGACATAATCTGCTTTATATCAAGGATTGAATTTTGACGTTATTAACTAATGATTGTTTATTTCTTGATTTACCACAAATGACATTACTTATATTATTATTATTTTATGACTATCAGAAATAGTATAATTTGCACCTCATCATTACAGCTCATATACGTCCCCACCGAGGGGCTCGAGCCTACCCTGAATCAGGGCGATTAGGCCTTAGTCGACCACGCGGGCCCAGTGCGCGTATTTTGAATAAATATCTTGAATCTTGTACCTCCCATATGATTCTAAATTATTTGTAAATATTTCATCAAGTCTGGTACATCTTTATTATTTGCTACTAAGTAAGCCTATTGCTTAATGCTTTGATTATGAGTGTATAATCAAAGGCTTAATGTTGATTTGTGTATGCCTGTATGCCCGATTGCGCTACACGATGAACCTTCGCGAAGAAGTATGAGTATGCAGTGACTGTGAAATTTATTTTAGTTTTTATAGACAAGTTAAAATCATAATTTACATACAGGAGCACTAAATTCAACCAAATAGTTAGTAAATTCTCCTGTGAGGTTAAAACAAAGCTTTTAAGTTTTCTTTCAAGAGTATTCCGATTCTAAATTTTTCTTTTGAAAACTGTAGTCAAATGCGCAATCTTGCCTTTTTTTTCAATAGCTTATTCCTTCCATTCTAAGTTTGTTGCAAATTATGCTCTACACTAAACTTACTTGCGATTTTTTTTACGGAAATAATGTGGCAACTAGTGGGAACAAATGTAACAAATAAGATGTCGTTTGCATGAGTGGATTTTCACGGTCATGCTACTTATGCGCGTCGTAACACTCGCACAACTATTGTCAATATTGAAATTAGTGGCGAGTAGGTAGTTACAGTGTGGACAAAACGAGTGGTGTTACGTGTAGCGAGTAGCGTGTAGCGAGTAGCCTGTAGCGGACGGATTAGTTAACGAACGGATATCGGCACAATGTTTCAGCGTGTAATTTATTCATTAGAGTTAGACAGGCGTCCTCGATCAGGCTGTGCACAACGGAAAGTCTCCGGGTGATGCGCGGACTGCGCGCGCGGTGCGGTGCGCGGTGCGGCAATGACGCATGCGCAGCATTCAGTTTATACCAAGTTTACTTAACGTGGACGCCATGTGTAGTGCAGTTGCTTTATTAGCCATGGCGGTCGGGACGATACGAAGTTTCAGTTAAAATTAGGACACACGATATTAGCAACAAATTGAAACTAAGTAGAGACTTAAAACCGAATCTTGCTTAACATGTCTTTCAGTTTGAATATTAATTAACTTTAATGTGTTTAACTTTGTTTATGCAATATTGACTGTAACGCTCGCTTGGTTAGGTAGGTAAGTAGATACTAAAGATGAACCAATAAAATCCTGCAATAAGTATACTCATCTAAGATTTAGTTTTAGGATTTAGAATCACACTTTCCACAATGTTTAGGCCAGCCTATTCAAATAAAACACTTAATATAGATTTCCAGTAAAAACTTTAATCAAACTTGAATAATTCACCTTCATTCATAATTTGTGTAGGACTATACCTAGGTAGGTAATTTACACTTCAATCAATACTTCTACCTAGAAATAGATAGTATTAGTACCCGCCACCCGCCAACAGCTTCATTCCACTCGTTCATATTTACCAAATCAATCAAGTACACTTAAGTACATAAAATATTTATCTTTACATGTTACTTAGAACGTTTAAATAAAGTGATTAAGTGATTCAAAAACAATTTTGCTAATTAGCGTCTTTCTTTATTTAGGTTTTACTACTTATTTTATGATATCTATTTACGAATTCGATGTTGAATACAGTGCAGTGATAAATAAAAATAAACTAAAATGAAAAAACGTTGAAAGCGATGGAGAAATCGATACAAGCGCGGGGCTCGCACAAGAGTTTCTGTTGGGTCTGTTTGTTCCCACCGTGGGGGTTCCCGGACCAGGAAGACGAGAAGCTATACACTGCGTACACGCAGCGGCAGAAGCAGCGAGCCGTGCCGCGCCTCCTGGCCGCCGGCGCGCTGCTCCAGGTGTTCTCGGCCGTAGTTCCCGGGGAACGCGATCTCAAGTTCGCCTACACTTTAGTGACCATAGCGTTCCTCTCCAATCTCACTCTGGCCACCGTATACTGCTTCGTGAAGCGAGCTCGCCCTGCTCTGAACCACCTCGCGTGGCTGATACTGTGGACACAGATCCTCGTGAGTGCGTCCCGCCGCCTGGGTGACTCCTACAACGAGCTGCTGGGCTGGGCAGTCATAATGCAGTACTTCTCGCTGGCTGCACTCCCCCTGCACTACATGCTGCTGACACTCTATAGCTTTGCCTCGTTTAGCGCTTTCCTTATGGTCCAGTATTACAACGCTTCCACATCTGAGAGCAGATTACCTGATGATTTCGTATTTCAGGTAAATTTAACTTTAAATTTAAATTATATTTAGAAATGCAGCCTACTTAGCACCTTCAGTGACATTATTTGTTTGTTGTAGCAAATTGCTAACGGTGCTTTACTGCTGGGCGCTACCCTGCTGGGAGGCACGGCATACGCGGTCGGAGAACGACAACAACGGAGTTCATTTCAGGAGACAAAGAGAAGTTTACGAGATAAACTCACTATCGAGCAACAAAGCAAAGAACAGGTGGGTCTCTCTTGTTTTTAAAGTTTGTGTGTTTGTACTTCACGATCTCATTCCACCGTCGCGTCGGTCAACGAGACGCAGGGAGAGGTTGCACCCCTTTGTTGTTGATGTTCCACCTTTTCGCACGAATCGTTACGCTTCTTCATTTATTATGCGTACAGCGCAGGAGTGGAACTCCTTGCCTGCGTCAGTGTTTCCCGATTCCTATAATTTGGGGATCTTCAAGGCAAGAGTGAATAGGCATTATTTGAGTTTGCATGTACCATCCTCAACTGCATCATCACTTACCATCAGATGAGTTTCAGTCAAACGCACTCAAATTTTTAATTAAAAAAAATGTAGCTAAATTGGTGTAGGACGCGTTAATTGGAGCTTCTACTCATCACAATGAACAATTTTCATCAATTCATTCTTTATACAAGTCGTCAGCTAGTAAGACCAATTTTGTGCATTTTTGGCTGTCGTTTTTAGGGTTCCGTACCGCAAAAGGAAAAAACGGAACCCTTATAGGATCACTTTGTTGTCCGTCCGTCTGTCTGTCAAGACCTTTTATCTCGGGAGTACGTGGAGGTATAGAGTTGAAATTAAAACCATATACGCCCGGTCTACGGCCCCTTGAAGCTGTGAAAAAATTAATCTTCTAAGTTAACGTAAAAAAAACCGCCGTTTATACAGCAAAAAACGTACATTTAGACACTCTTAAGGGAATAAAAATTCATAGGGTATATTTTCCGTTGACCAAGAACTATGAAATTTGGCAAGTAATAGCGTCTTATACTACTAATGTAGGAAAAAATCTATAAAGATGTATAGTTTTAGATTTATTATTTTAAAGGTCCTTATCCAGAGATGTGGTGGTGCGGAACCCTCGGTGAGCGGGTCCGACTGGCACTTGACCGGTTTTTTTTTAAAGAATTGTCTATAGTTGCCCCGGTAAAAGTTATTCAGTACGATGAGTAGAATACCTATCCACCAGATAAAAAATAAATAGTCGTTGAGTACATGTTTTTTAATTCAATTCATCAGACGAATGTCAGTTTACAGAAAAAATCCAATTCACTAACAGTTCATAAAAATTAATTATTAAATAGTTTATCAATATAAGTATATTATAAGCTTTAACTACTTTTAGCACATATGTTATCTGTAACTACAGCGAACTACATGTCACATACCTACCTATATAGCTGATGGTTTCTATATAAACTATAACAATACCTATATTCTTATTTTTTTATCGTTGACAGTTTTTGTTAAATTACGAACTCAGCGAGTAATTATTTTTAACTTATGGAGCCGCTAGTTAGCTATGGGTAGCCCCTTAAGGGATCCAGGGATGACGACAGCATCAGAAATAAATTATGAACTCTTGATCACTAAATTTCCCTCCTACTTAAACTTCGGAAAACCTTACTCGTTTTGTTTTTCATCAAGTCTTCGATTTTTAACTCACTAAAATCACAAAATGAGTACGTAAATGACGCTGCTAAACTATGACTTCAGGCCTAGGTATTTCAAACATTTTTAGTACAAAATGTCGTTTTTGACATATGATAAAAAGTAACTAAAAACTATATATATAAACTAGTAACAATTCGTCAGCCCTATTGTGTTACAACCTGTCATCAACCTCAACATATCTATAGAGGTAGGTATTAGTTTACAAGCCTTAACGTCCCCACTGCTGGGGCAGGGGTCTCTTCCCAAGGTCGGGAAGGTTAGGTTAGGTAGGTATAGACCTACATCACACTCGGGGATCAAGACCGGGTCTTTTTTTTTATAAAAAAATTGAGTGCGTTTGACTATATCTCACTTGATGGTAAGTGACGATGTAGTCGAGGATGGTACACGCAAACTCAAATAATGCTTATTCACTCTCGCCTTGAAGATCCCCAAATTATAGGAGTCGGGAAACACAGACGCAGGCCAGGAGTTCCACTCCACTGTGGAGGTTGTAGGGCTATATAGTAGCGAACACCACTGTTAGAAGTTTTTCAAGCCGCCTATGAGCCATCTGACACGGCTTGACGACTGCCATCTATTCAGTGATATCAACCGACACCAACGGCTTAACGTACCTTGCAGCACGGAAACGATCGGAAAAAATGTCACTATCAGTCAAACCCATCTAGGTAATGACCGTGCTTTAGGTCGGTTAACCTGCGTGATCGACCCAACCCACTGAGCTATGACCACTATACAGATTGTAAAATGACTGCTCACGGAAACTTAAAACCTCCGTACTACTGAACTTAAAACTAAACAACCTTCCCTGATACAGTTTTTTTTTTTCATAAGTTTAAGTTTCCGCTAGCGGTGTTTTTTTTTCAAGCTTTTATTTCGTGTGCAATGTTCTTATGTAAGTCTTCATATCTTGGGATCGTTTTTAGAGCGACTTCCAGTGGTTTGATCGAGCTGCATTTTGGTATGAAATGAAGTCGTATTCCCGGTGACAATAGATTCTTTTGGTATTTTGAAGATGATCTGATGAACTACGAAGGTGGAATCAAGGTCCCAGGATCGCCTATTGTTTTCAATCACATCATAAGAAATACCAAGGAAATATTGTGTCTGTCAGCCCGACTTTTATAAATTTGGAATTAAGCCAATCAAGCACACTGAACTTATAACTCTTTTCAACTAACAGCTCGTATACGTAACAGTTTTTAGGTTTTTCGAAATGAGCTTATTACATAAGTAGACAGTCAGGTATGTACTTTGATAGGTAGATACATAACTTATACTTGTAATAATGTTTTAGGAGCGATTATTACTGTCAGTATTACCCGAACACGTGGCCGTCCAAATGCGGCAGGAACTTGGCCTCATTGACACGCAGTTCAAAAAAATATACATGTCGCGACACGAGAATGTCAGGTAATTTTATCTAATAATTTCCTTCCTGCTTATTTGATTTACTTATGTCTAGTTTACACGCATTAAATAGCGAAGTAGTTAACTAAATTTTAAATAAATTACTGTCTGTAAACAATTACTAAAGAGATGTTTGTAAGTTAATGATTTATTAGATAAGTTGACAAGCAGAGTAGAATCGAATCTATTTTTCGAATAAGTAGCCTCTCCTCTCGCACCGCGCGCATGCCCCGGTGGGCGTGGCCTGCTACTAAATTATCATTTAGTACGTGTAAACGCTATATTCAACTAAATTTTAACTTAAAATTTAGTTTAACTACTTAATCACTTACTACTTATTCACTTTACACGTGTAAACGCTCGACCACATATAATAAACTTACTTTTAATTTAAAATCAACTTGACTACTTCGCTACTTAATACGTGTAAACTGGACATTATCGGCAGAGACCCTAGATGGAGAAATTGGTCGCAGGGATCTCGATTTTTCTCAGCAATTACAACACATATGAAAATGATATTTTGTAACCTGATTCTTCATTTCAATGAGTTCATTTTGTCAGTTACAGAAACACGATTCGTTCACTTTTATATCAGAAAAAAATATATCTAATAAACCTCTTTTAAAACAGAGATTTGCATTCTACAGGCAAACTAGACCGATTTAGTAACTCTAAATTTTGTTAGTCGATTAATATAAAAACACTCTTTGTTATGCTACTTGGATTTTTAAAAATAATTGCAGTTTTTAAATGAAACGAAAAAACAATATTAATATTATATTATAAACAATAATTCAGGTTCCTTGGGGAAAGTAGTTCAATTCATGAGCTAAATACCCCCTTAAATTATTTTCAGGTACCTATTTGAAACCAGACCGATTTAGTACCTCTAAATTTTCTTAGTAGATTAATCTAATCACACTCTTCAATATGCCAGTTGGATTCAAAAAAACATTGAAAAAGTGCAAAAGTGTGGTTATTTTCTTTACTCTTTACACGTAAAAAAAGACAGAGACAACTGTTCCAATCAATAACTCGCCTTAATTTCATATTTCCTTTAACAGTATTCTGTACGCGGACATCGTCGGCTTCACTGCTATATCGTCCACATATTCTGCGCAAGATCTTGTGGCTATTTTAAATGAGTTATTTGCACGCTTCGATCGACTTTCAGAGGTACGTAAATATTCATAGTTTTGTTGACTTCGAATCTGGTGGTTGTATATTAATATTGTAGGTACCTACTCAATTTTTGTTACAGAAGTATAAACAACTCCGTATAAAGATCCTGGGTGATTGTTACTATTGTATCAGCGGGGCGCCAGTGGAGAGAGATGACCATGCCGTCCTTTGTGTGCATATGGGTTTGTCCATGGTCAAGGCAATCAAGTAAGTGTTCCTTATTGCCACAATTAGCTACCTTTCTCGAATAATTAAGCTGAAACATGCTAATGAGGTTATTCGTAATTAAATTGATCACTTTGATAACACTATTGGTTTACGCCGACATCTCATTCTTGCCGTTATTATATTAATTATCGTGACAAGATATTACCTTACCAACCTAACATTGAAGTTTCTTTCGGGACTTTTTAAGTTGGTAGGTCGATGACTTTATCGGGAAAATTAACGGCATAATTTAGACTTTACTGCGGACCTAGCATTATAAGACTGACCTGTTAGTCCAGTGGTCAGTGATCCTGTTTGCTGTGCTGATGATCGTGGGTTCTATCCCCACCCAGGGCAATCATTCGTGTGACAAACAGGTTTGTTTGCACTGTGCCTCGGTGTTTATTATAAATATATTTATTATTAATAATTTAAGGGGTATTCAGCGCATGAAATTAAACAACTTTTCCCAAGGAAACTATACTCAATTCCCAAAATAATAAGGCTTCCGTACACCCAAAGGGTGACTAACGGGACCCTATTACTAAGTCTCCGCTGTCTGTTCGTCTGTCTGTCAGCGAGCTGTTTTTCATGAAACGTAATAGTTAGATAGCAGATTTTTTTCAAGAGTGTGTATTTCCATTGCCGCTATAACAACAAATAATACAAATAAAAAGTAGGGTTCTGTAGTCTTTTCAAAAAATAAATATATTTAAAAAAATATATCAATATTTGCAGTTGGTTATAGAACACTTTGTATGGAAAATCTATGAACTTTTTACAAATCCAACTGTACACCTTAAGTTGGTCGACTATTACTCCTAAACTAAGAAAGCTTACTTAGCTGTGATAGTTTTCGTTTTAGCAAACCTTCAGTTGTTTTAATAGAGCTATTCAACGATACCCCACACATACTTAAGGGTGAGTCACCGAAAAACAATTCACAAAACCTTTACGATGGTACGGAACCCTTTGGGTACGATTCTGACTCGCACTGAGCCGGTTTTTAGGGTTCCGTACCACAAAAGGAAAAAACGGAATCCTTATAGGATCACTTTGTTGTCCGTCCATCTGTCTGTCAGACCCTTTATCTCGGGAACGCGTGGAGGTATCGAGTTGAAATTAAAACCATATACTCCCTTGGCTGTGAAAAAAATCAAACTTCTAAGATAACGTAAAAAAGGTATATTTCGACACTCAGAGAATCAACATTTATAGGGTATTTCCCGTTGACCGGAAACTATTAAATTTGGCAAGTAATACCGTCTTATATTACAAGTTTAAAAAAATCTGAAAAGTTATACATTTGTAATTAAATCGTAAAAAAATCTTTATTGAAATAACGTAATCAAATTATGCAAGGAACGGCGGTCCAAATTTTGAATTAAGTTAACCGTGTCATGTGGAATATCGTATGAAAGGGCTTCATTGTTACAAGCCTAAACAAATTTAGAATTGAGTTACCCTGCCATGTGGGGTATCGTATGAAAGGGCTTCATTGGTACAAGCCTAAACAAATTTAGAATTGAGTTACCCTGCCATGTGGGGTATCGTATGAAAGGGCTTCATTGGTACAAGCCTAAACAAATTTTGAATTGAGTTACCCTGCCATGTGGGGTATCGTATGAAAGGGCTTCATTGGTACAAGCCTAAACAAATTTTGAATTGAGTTACCCTGCCATGTGGGGTATCGTATGAAAGGGCTTCATTAGTACAAGCCTAAACAAATTTTGAATTGAGTTACCCTGCCATGTGGGGTATCGTATGAAAGGGCTTCATTGGTACAAGCCTAAACAAATTTTGAATTGAGTTACCCTGCCATGTGGGGTATCGTATGAAAGGGCTTCATTGGTACAAGCCTAAACAAATTTTGAATTGAGTTACCCTGCCATGTGGGGTATCGTATGAAAGGGCTTCATTGGTACAAGCCTAAACAAATTTTGAATTGAGTTAACCGTGTCATGTGGAATATCGTATGAAAGGGCTTCATTGTTACAAGCCTAAACAAATTTAGAATTGAGTTACCCTGCCATGTGGGGTATCGTATGAAAGGGCTTCATTGGTACAAGCCTAAACAAATTTTGAATTGAGTTACCCTGCCATGTGGGGTATCGTATGAAAGGGCTTCATTGGTACAAGCCTAAACAAATTTTGAATTGAGTTAACCGTGTCATGTGGAATATCGTATGAAAGGGCTTCATTGTTACAAGCCTAAACAAATTTAGAATTGAGTTACCCTGCCATGTGGGGTATTGTATGAAAGGGCTTCATTGGTACAAGCCTAAACAAATTTTGAATTGAGTTACCCTGCCATGTGGGGTATCGTATGAAAGGGCTTCATTGGTACAAGCCTAAACAAATTTAGAATTGAGTTACCCTGCCATGTGGGGTATCGTATGAAAGGGCTTCATTGTTACAAGCCTAAACAAATTTAGAATTGAGTTACCCTGCCATGTGGGGTATCGTATGAAAGGGCTTCATTGGTACAAGCCTAAACAAATTTAGAATTGAGTTACCCTGCCATGTGGGGTATCGTATGAAAGGGCTTCATTGGTACAAGCCTAAACAAATTTTGAATTGTGTTACCCTGCCATGTGGGGTATAGTATGGAAGGGCTTTATTGGTACAAGCCTAAACAAATTTTGAATTGAGTTAACCGTGTCATGTGGGGTATCGTATGAAAGGGATTCATTGGTACAAGCCTAAACAAATTTAGAATTGTGTTACCCTGCCATGTGGGGTATAGTATGGAAGGGCTTTATTGGTACAAGCCTAAACAAATTTAGAATTGAGTTAACCGTGTCATGTGGGGTATCGTATGAAAGGGATTCATTGGTACAAGCCTAAACAAATTTAGAATTGAGCTAACTGTGTCATGTGGGGTATCGTATGAAAGGGCTTCATTGGTACAAGCCTAAACAGATTAATAATTATTTTTGATGTATAGTTTACAATTTATGACGTAGATTGAAAAAAATATATTTTCCCTTTTAATATGTATAGGTAGCTAGTACCTAATAATTTTGGCGTATGTAGTACCTAACAGTTTCAATTGGTATGATTTATAATATGTACCTGCAAGTTTGTACGGAACCCTCGGTGGGCGAGTCCGACACGCACTTGTCCGGTTTTTTTTGGTCTTATCTCACCAAATTAATCAACTGATAGCGAATTTTGTATGGCAGGTCCACTTTTTTTTGAGAATTCTGGTTCCTTGGGGAAAGTTGTTCAATTTCATGAGCTGAATACCCCTTCAATTATTTTCAGGTATTTGAAAAGGTATATTTAAATTTTATTTTAATTTTATTTTAAAATAGACCACCACGACTGGGAAAAGCTTTCAGAAAAGCGGCTGGAATGGCAAAAGCGTATTTCGGAGGGTCGCAAACTGTGCGACGAGGCTTGGTTTGGGGCGCTCGCTGCCAAGAGGGAAAAGCGCCACCAGAGCGGCAATACTCCATCTGCCGCAAACTTTCCCTGCCAAGCGTGTGGGCGAGTCTGCCGTTCGCGCATCGGGTTGCTAAGCCACCAAAAGCGTTGCCTCTAGTCCAGGACACTGTAGTGAATCGTCTGTAATAGACGTACAGGCCAGTGATGATGATATTTAAATATATACAGGTGTTAAAAAAATGGTGTAAGTAGATCCCTGGGGCTTCTACTTTACATACTGAACAACTTTTGTTGTATGACTTTGGTGAAATCTCAAAAAGAAAATAACTTCATAAAAATCGACCAGCTAATCGACTAATTTTGTGCATTTTTGTATGGAGGGGTCAAATTTTTTTTGAGGATTTACTCTGGGTTGTTTAAAATCTATTTGTTTGTAAATGACCAAACAAGTAAACAAAACGTGAAGTGTTTTCCTAAAAATAAACCAGTTTCAATTGGTATTTATGTCTTAGATGAACGCACAGAGTTGATTTAGTTAATAAAATGCTTGTAGGAACACGCTCGAAGTCCAAATATAAGTGATTAAAATAAAATGATAACTTTTTTGTCTACATCTTTGGCCATTTCCAAACAAATAGATTTTAGTATGATGGGTAGAACCCACAATTTGTTTACACCCTGCATAAAGTATTCATATCTAGTCTCTGGCTTCCATAGTAATGCTATTGGGCAAGACGACCGTGTCTTATTACTAATTTGCCCCTGGATATTATTTTCATTATATTATACTATTATTAGGGTGAGATCACTCGAATAACCCTAATCAAATCACCCTAGAGATCTAGAAACTGATTCTTCATTTTATAGACAACTAAGTACTAATAAAAAAACAAATTATCGAGGCATATACTTTTAAAGCTTTCTACAATTAGACTAGCTATCTAACTAAATACACAATTGCTCAGATACGTGCAGCAGATCACAAACTCGCCGGTGGACATGCGCGTGGGCATCCACACGGGCGCGGTACTGGCCGGGGTGCTGGGCCAGCGGCAGTGGCAGTTCGACGTCTATTCCCGTGACGTCGAGCTCGCCAACAAGATGGAGAGCAGCGGCCTGGCTGGGTGAGACTAGCTTGCAGTGTGTTGGACTTAAAGAGACATTACTAATGCTTGTAAATTGTGTATGTGTGAACACTTCATTTGTTTGATTTAATCATTAGTAGTGGGCTTTTGTTTCCGCATTTAGACTCTTTTTCAGTCCTTTGTTCTCTACTATTATGTATATCCTATTGCACCCAAGCAGTTTACACAGTTTTTTACAGAGTTCTCATTCGAGTACATGGCTCATAAGATGATCATGAGATCACCTATATCAATTAAAGTAGGGGAGAGGGGGGCAAGACGGGGTGGCGGGCAAGACGGGGCAACGGCTTTATACGGCGTGACAATTGACCAATCAGAATCCTGATAGTGCGTGACAATGCGCCGCCATGATGCCAATCAGTTAGCACAGAGGCCGCGTAGAAACACTGTGATATTTGTTTAATAATTGAAAAAACTATATTTAGTCAAATCTCTTGTCATTTTTGCATTTCACTTGATTCGTGTTAGTGATTTAAACATTGCCATTACAGATACGGAGTTTTTTTTTTCAAATGTGCGAAGATTCACGAAAACAGGCAAGTAGTTACTTGTTTCCGTGTGGAGTATTGATTTTTGTTTAATAATTTATTAAAGTTCGTAAGTCATGCAGGGGCAAGATGGGGTATAGGTAAGTATAGTATATAAAAGAAGAAAATTACCGACGCTAAATCGTTATCGTCAGAAAACAGCGACAGTGGACCCGAAAATACGCCCTGTCTTTATTGTACAGGTCGCTATTTAGAGTCTACAGACGGATGGGTGGCATAAGCTGTGTGTAAAAAATGGGCGTACCGTAGTTATGCTCGTGTCGACGATGAAGACGAAGGCACGGTATTCAGATGTGAATTTTGCCAGCCATCATATATTTACGACTTTTCACGTAATGATACTCATTATATTAATAATATTTATCTTGAAATTATGTAATAAGTACCATCGCCCCATCTTGCCCCTTAGAGGTGCCCCATCTTACCCTACCCAGGGGGCAAGATGGGGATATGGGAGTTATTACACATTTTTATATTTTTATACATAATTATCAAACAATAGTTCCTAATAATTGTTGAAATTGAAAGACTACTTATTGTAGATAATAATTAAAGTAAAAAACCCTAGAAAAGAATAATATTATTTGTCTTATTGGCTTTCAAACATTAACTACCCCGTCATGCCCCCCTCTCCCCTATGTGTCCACTTATTCAATAATTAGTTACATTAAAAATCCCCGAACTTTCAGCCAAAACGGAGGGTCTTAACTTTCGGCGGTTTATTTCCCGCCATTTTGATTTTTATTGCACCTAAAATCTGCTCAGAGTGAACATTATTTTCGTTATGGCATCACTTCTCTTTCTCTTATTATTTTAAATTTTTAATATGGCTCATATCGGTTTATTTAGCTTTCAAATTAAAAAACCGCATTGAAATCGGACTTCCCTTTAGGAATTGCAATGCCATGTGGTACAGACGGCCACACAGACCGACAGACAGACAAACATAGGCTTCACACCTCTCTTTTTGCGTCGGGGATTAAAATAACCTTCATCACAGGACGTGGTGATGAAACATTACTGTTGTAAAGAATAGAAATGTATGAACAATTTGGGATTGAAAAAAATAATATATTATTTTAAGAGGAAAGAGCACCCTTCCTGCAAGGCTTACCGAACCTTTCCCTAAACAAATACTTATTCTAAGTGGGAAAAAGTAGAAACTCAAGTGATCTCATGGCGGCCACCCGGGGTCGCCTCAGAGCCAAAACGTAAAGCGAGTGTCGGACTCTTGCACTAAGAGTTCCGTAGGTACTACAAAAGACTATTATTGTTTTGCGGAAAAACAAATTGTGTGAAGTTGACCAACCCGCACTGGGCCCGCGTGGTCGACTAAGGCCTGATCGCCCTAATTCAGGGTAGGCTCGAGCCCCTCGGTGGGGACGTATATGAGCTGATATGATGATATGATGACGTAGTATCCTACACTATTATTAAACTAAACATTGGACCCGAATTCCTTAGAAAAAAGCGAGAATTTTTTTTGGAAGTAAAACCATAAAAAAATTGATATCTTTACAACGGTGCATTTTGGAAAGCTCAAAATGGTTTCTGATATAGCTCATTTTTGAGATCTTTCTAGGTGTAATATCAGTGTATTTAAAACGCATACGGTTTTCTTGCAATATTTTTTTTTATATTTTCCGGTGCAGCAAAGTTGCCAATTTTCAAAAAAAAAATTCTTTGAAATTTAATAAGATCGGTGCATGAAACTTTTACAAGTGCATTTGTGAGATGAAACTCTATAAAATAATGAAAAAAAAGGTAGACGTCCGATTTTAGGGTCCTATAAAACACTGCGCGCCGCCAACAAATGACTTCTATTTAAAAATTAGAGAATTGATTGGTTTTTTAATTGTCATCATATAAAAATTAAATGTGTGCACTATGCCTGCCAGTATTATTTTTTCCTTACGAGGAGAATGTATCGCATTATCACTATTTATTGAACAGCCCTCGCATGGCTCACTAAATCAGCACAAACACAGGGATAAGGAGCTTGCGGGTAAAGTTCATAAACTTGGTCAGAACAAATAGTCAGATCAAAAGTTATATAAGTTGCAATTAAGTCAAAGATTCGAACGACTATAACATGTAGCGATATAGGAAAAATCTTGAAATTAGGCATACAGTGTGAATTGGATAGGGTTACCGATATTTTAAGGGAACATAATACACCACATTTCATCAAAAAAAAAACCCATTAGGGGGTCGCATCTTTCTCTCTTCTAAATGGCAGCCATTTTTATTTTTTCATTTTTTTGTAGCTGTTCATGGAAAATATGTTTTCTCTTGAATTAGCCGCAAGTACAGACTTTAAAATAGTCTCATTTAAAAGGGTATTTAATTTTTATGGTGAATCATACATAAAATTAATCAAAACATTTGAGAGAAAAGAAAGTTAAAAAAAAACAAAAAAAAACTTTTTTTAACCTACTGCAAAAACGAGATCATTGTTGTTTTTTCTCCTTAATCGATTGATTTTGAGCTAAGCTATGAAACGACACCAAATTATCTGCCATTAGTTACTTACGCAATGATGCGAATTAATGGTTAGGAGACCCTTGTGCAAGGTTGTGAAAATCCTTTTATTGTAATTTCACAACTATTTAACATTTTCACATGTTTTTAACTTAAACACTACTTAAAACAATTATTAAAATTGACTGCATCCATTCTGCAGACCCGCTGCAGCTCTCACTACAACCTGCTGTGTGGCCCGTTAGACCATTTCCAAGTGACAAAACGCGAGGGTCGCGTATCAACCATAAATTGGCACACTAAGTAAGAATCTAATGGTACATAATTTGGTGTCATTTTATATAGCTCAGCTCAAAATCAATCGATTAAGAACAAAACAATTAACGTTAATGACCTCGTTTTTGCAGTAGGTTCAAAAAAAATATAAAAATTTTTTTTTTTGCTTTTTTTTAAGCTTTATGTGTTTTTTTTTCCTAAAATAGTTTTTTTTGCATTCATAGGTTTTTTAATAATTACATGGTTGAACCTGGAATCGAACCCGCTACACGAGAAAAAAAATACCCTGTAGTTTTAACATACAAGTCCTTCTATTAAATATGTTACACAATATATTTTAAAAAACTTTATTTTTAATTTTCTAATTTACCCCCCAAAAGTGGCTTCCGTATTTGAAATTCATTTATTTACGTTACAAGAACATCTTTGGGTCACTGAATTACGAGTACATATGCGTACCAAAGAACCCCGTACCAAAAGAATGGAAAATGTGGTTTCAGTTAAATATTCTGAGATTTTGATAGAATATAGATTTTAACGTCCTGAACAAAAGTCTCTATGGGGGCTACCACTGTTGCCGAGTCCCTTTCAGAGTTACGACTGATTTGATTTGATTTGAAATGAACCCTTAATAAACCGAGTTTAAAAGTGTACATGTGTATCTATGAAAATATATGTAGATAAAATTTAACGAGTAACACTATTTTTCTTTCATTTTACCCGTTATTGATAGTTTGTTTTGTCTGGTACAGTCTACTGTAAAAATATGGGTGCATTAAAATGCACAAAAATATGTTCCAATGATCTGTGTGTCGTTGTAATAAGAACTTCGTAAAATACTTATGAAACGATTTATTTTGCACTTGAAAAAGACACTGGAGGTGTCATATTACTGATATGACTGTGACTGTGACAAGGTGCGAATTGGTACTAGAGTCGATTTCCTTGAGGGTACAAAACCAGTCCTAACTCTGAAAGGGACTCGGCAACAGTGGTAGCCACCATAGAGACTTTTGTTCAGGACGTTAAAATCTATATTATATCAAAATCTCAGAATATTTAACTGAAACCACATTTTCCATACTTTTGGTACGGGGTTCTTTCAACTCAATCGGTTCAGTAGTTTCCGAGCAAATTGGCTTTGCACGACGGACGGACAGATAGAAACACGAGTAAACTAAATACGAGTATGTTTACCTAGGATAGCAAAGAAAAGAGGTTTATATATAACTCTTGATGATAACTTTACAAATAATCGGGGTTATTATGGGAGGTTTATAATTACGTTTTTTTCTGGATTAATGAACTACCTAGTATAGTAGGCCTTCTTAAGTTCTAGTAACTAACAAAGTGTTATTAAAATCGTTAATTTTTAAGAAAAAAATACAAAGACCCAAGATTACCTTATTCCGACTTTTCCTTCTAAATACAGGTGTTAGGGGCATACAGGACATGAAATCAGGTGGACCATTGTATGTAGAGCACCACCACAACACCGAAGGCCCGACCCGTCGGTGAACCCTCATTTGAACCGAATATCTTTGTTCCGTCCGGCCGACATCATTGAAATTATAGAATTTAAAGTAAGAATACCACTTTTCGAGTTGTTGCGTTGGAAAACCGGCTAAGTGCGCATCGGGCTCGTGCACCAAGGGTTCCGTATCACTACACAGTATAGCAGTTGTATGAATAGAGTAAAGAACTTAAACAACAAGGACCAATCACTTACTTACATGGTATACAGACGGATCGAAAGTGGAGTCTGGTGGTGGTGCAGGCGTCTGTGCTAAGGATTACTCGGCGAATATCAGTCTGGGGCAATATGCAACAGTCTTCCAGACGGAGACCTATGCTATCATTGCATGTGCACAGGAGATTATAGACAAGGAAGTCTAAAACAAAACCATCTATACCCTCAGCAATAGCCAAGCTGTGCTTAAAGCACTTGACCCCTTCAAGATCAACTCTGGGCTGATGCTAAACTGTGTAAAGGTCCACAATAAGGTGGGTCGACACAACAAACTGCAACTGGTCTGAGTTCCTGGACACGTAGGAGTGGAAGTCAATGAAGAAGCAGATAAACTGGCTAGAATGGGATCACAGACAAGAATGTGTGGTTCAGAACCAGGGCTACCAAGGAGCACTATTATAAGGGCGTTAAAGGGACAGATTGACATGACTATCTAAGGATGAACACAAACACTCTAAGCTCTTCATCGGTGAGGTAACCACAGGGGCAAACAAGTACATTTGGAATAACAGCAAGACGCGTGTCAGCAGCGCTGTAACAGGAGCGTTGACGGGCCACTTTGCCACAAACGCACACCTGCAAAAAATCGGCCTGACGAATGACTCGACCTGCAGGGCCTGTGGTGAAGATATAGAATCAATGGAACACTTACTGTGTCACTGCGATGTGCTGGCTAGCAAGCGTATGTACCTCATAGGTGATGGCTACCCAAAACCGTAGGACCACAAAGCACTTTCCAATCAACGGAATTGCTGCATTAATGCAGCACATATTCGAGTAGGTTGGGGTGCAAAGGTTATAGGGGTAGACACAAAAGATCCCAGTGGGTCGAAATGTCGCTGCAACTGCAGCCCCATCTTACAAAGATAAGATAAAATAGTGGTTGTATTGTGTATTTAGAGAAAATAATTGACTTTTTATTTAGTTCGGAACCCTTAGCGCGCGTACAACTCACATTTAGTTGGTTTTTATTATTAGTTATTATATTTTAAGGTTCCACTATAATTACACCAAGTTTAACGCTTGTATGTATTACCGTTTTACAATACGGTATAGATTAAAAATACAATTAAAAATACGTTTCTTGTATGGGGACCCCTTTACTTTTAATTTGTGTTATTTGTCAGGAAATTTGCCATAATCCCTACTTATCCCTACTAATATTATAAATGTGAAAGTAACTCTGTCTGTCTGTTACGCTTTCCCGCAAAAACTACTGAACGGATTTGGCTGAAATTTGGTAGGTAGACAGATTAGGACCTGGATTCAGACATAGGCTACTTTTTACCACGCTCGCGAGCCGCTTGCGGCTCGCGCACTGCGCACCCTCGAAAAGTCATAGAAACGTGGTCCACGCGGGTGAAGCCTCGGGAAACAGCTAATAACACATATTTTGTTCAAACGGCTACTTATTACATTCAAAATATATATCATTTTAAAGGTCGAACTGACGAACGGTCAGACAGCGTAGGCTCAGTAATAGAGTCCCGTTTGCTCCTTTTGGATACGTTGCCCTAACAAGTTGAAAGTTTAAAAACTTAAACCCGTCAACGGAAAAACGCCCTTAACTGCAGATTTATTCATACTTATTAGGATAAAAATGTGTAAAGATAGGTTCATATTTTTCATTTGCTGTTTCTCACTTTGATATTTTGAATTGAACCCACCAAAATAAATTGTACAGCCACAGTGTGTATTCTTTTCGCGTATCCTTCGCCCTCTAGCATACATAAATCAACATTAAAAACCCGCGTATCTGGTAGCAAAGAAAAGAGGTGGTACTTAACAGATTTACCTAATAAAAAATGGGTTTAAATGGAGTAGGGATATTGTTACAATTTTTATTTTAAAAAGAACCTACCCAGTGTGTAGTAGGCCTTGTTAGGTTCTAATAACTCACAAAGTTTCATTAAAATGTTTAAATTCGTTTTTGAAAAAAAGTAACAAAGGCCCTGGATTTTCGATCCCAATTTTTTTGTAATAATGAACTTCATAGTGTAGTAAGCCATATTAAATTGTAGAAACGTAAAAATTTTAAAATCGTTGAAAAAAATAATTTAAAAATGTGGCAACCCTAAAAAATCAATGTAGTTTTTTTACGGTTACAAATATAAAAATAATATAGTGTTAAGCCAAATTTCACAAAAATCCGTTCAGTCGTTTAGGCGCTAGGGCACCGGACAGGCGCACAGACATACATATATACCTACATACATAGATTTTTTATTTTTAGACTTTACTAGTGTACTAAGACAATCGATCTCCATCAAAATCTCAAGGACGAATTTTTTGCCATCACAATGTGATCACAATATCTACCTTCTTACCATCATTCCTCGTCAGCGCTCTCTCCTCAGTCGCTCGAAAGTAAAAACACACTTCCACAGACGTGATTAAAAAAAAATTTATTTGCACTTACGTACCCTTAGTACGCGAGTACGACTCACACTTGGCCGTTTTTCGAATTTGTCCTTTGTATACGTTCAATAACCTACCTCGATGCCAAATTTCAAGTATATAACCACCTGGAAGTGGTCTATAATTTTGATGAGTCAGTGAGTCGTAAAAATATGGATTTTCGGACGTCAATATCTCAGAAATGGTAAAATATATATTTATGAAAAGTGGGATTCTAGGTGATCGGGGGTGGAAGGGGGGTCTTACTAGACACACAAAATTGCAAGTGTGTAAGTCAAATAGATTTTAAGTTACCTGACAGACAGCGGAGCGTTAGCAATAGGGTATCAGTTGGTCACCCGTTGGGTGTACAGAACAGAACCCTCAAAAGGGTAATTCCGGCACAGTTGCCAGTTCAGCTGCTCAATCCACAGTGCTCGTAAAATAATTGGTGCCTCTACCGTAGCCTGCGTAGGTTGGCTGATTGGTCATTCATTGATTGTTCCGTCTGTATTCGATAATACAGGCTGAAGAACAAAATCATAAAAACTCAAAGAAAAAATTGGACCATCCGACAGTAAAGAAAACGTGTTACGGGCACCAAACAAAAGAAGAATGAAACATAACTGTAGATTGTACTTAATATAACTGAAATGGCTATTTTATTTCTTTTTATTTTACATTTACATGATAGATACATAGTATATACTATGTCTATAGGCACATCACTAGTTACGTCAAACTTGCATATTATTATGTAAAAACAGGATTCTCTCGACGACGGCCGCACTATACACGTTGATTCAATTGTATAAGTGGACCAAGTAACAGTTAGGTGCATGAAGAAAAAAATATAGATAATTAATAAAAAAAAGTTCGTGTATGTACGCACTTTAGAAGTTATACCTCTTTGGCATTATTTAAAGAAAAAATCTTTTATAGTTAGTTCTGAACAAATTTAAACGGAGTCAAATGACTAATAAAGCATTATACAACAAACTCTACAAATAAAATAAGTATAACTTCAAAAATGAGTAAAAATTATTGAATTTAAATTGTATTATAATATTGAAACGCTTTTAAAATATTTTTAAAATTCATGATCGCAAAAGTTTAGTTTAAAGAGCATTTAGTATTTCTTTTGTATTCAGACGTTAGAGTGTTAGGAGTAAGTACACTACTCGTATGCAGAACTAAAATACTAAGATTTTTCTTAAATTTTCAACTCATTTTCTGTATGTATATAAAAATGTTTTTTTTATTTTATTTCTGTAAGGCAAAAAAAAATTTGCCCAAATTTGCCGCCATAGGCTTTAGACTACTCAGCCTGCTGGTAACTCCGCCTGGCACCCCCTACTAGTAAAGATACATTTTGAAAACTTGCTCACATGCTATTAAAGACATGTATGAAAATGAAGGGGTGGCCTTAACCTCGGGTCGTGTTTGAATTTTATACAAACGTACAAACAAACAAACATAAACCATACAAACGTGGACCACCCTAACATACATACATAGACTGTAAGATTCATAACCCTTTCTGTTGGCCTTTCCGTAATCGGGTAAAACTGAGATTTACAAAATAAGTAAAGGTTATATCTTTTATTCCCAGGAGAGTGCACATATCGGAGGTGACACTGAGCTACCTGAACGACGAGTTCGAGGTGGAACCGGCGTACGGTGAGAAACGCGAGGAGATGCTGCGACAGGCCGGCATCAAGACTTACTTCATCGTGCGCGTTCTTAAACCGGTGAGTTCACTTCACACACGAGTCACTCGTTCGAGCTCAAACTGGTGTTTCGAGGGGGAGCTGCTGTACGGCGGGAGACGCGAGAAGATGCTGCGGCAGGTATGCGGCAGACTGATTTGATTCATCGTGCGCGTTCTCAAACCGGTGAGTTCACTTCACACACGAGTCACTCGTTCGAGCTCAAGCTAGTGTTTCGAGGGGGAGCTGCTGTACGGCGGGAGACGCGAGAAGATGCTGCGGCAGGTATGCGGCAGACTGACTTGTTCATCGTGCGCGTTCTCAAACCGGTGAGTTCACTTCACACACGAGTCACTCGTTCGAGCTCAAGCTGGTGTTTCGAGGGGGAGCTGCTGTACGGCGGGAGACGCGAGAAGATGCTGCGGCAGGTATGCGGCAGACTGATTTGATTCATCGTGCGCGTTCTCAAACCGGTGAGTTCACTTCACACACGAGTCACTCGTTCGAGCTCAAGCTAGTGTTTCGAGGGGGAGCTGCTGTACGGCGGGAGACGCGAGAAGATGCTGCGGCAGGTATGCGGCAGACTGACTTGATTCATCGTGCGCGTTCTCAAACCGGTGAGTTCACTTCACACACGAGTCACTCGTTCGAGCTCAAGCTGGTGTTTCGAGGGGCAGCTGCTGTACGGCGGGAGACGCGAGAAGATGCTGCGGCAGGTATGTGGCAGACTGACTTGATTCATCGTGCGCCTTCTCAAACCGATGAGTTCACTTCACTGAGTTTTTTTAAATTAAAAATTTGAGTGCGTTTGACTGCAACTCACCTGATGGTAAGTGATGATGCAGTCGAGGATGGTACACGCAAACTCAAATAATGCCTATTCACTCTTGTCTTAAAGATCCCCAAATTACAGGAATCGGGAAACACCGACGCAGGAAAGGAGTTCAACTCCTGCGCTGTACGCATAATAAATTCATCGTGTGCGTTCTCAAGCCGCCGAGTATTGATTTACATCACCCCTTAGATCACACCATACGAGTAATTTCCTCAAGACGGGGAATCCAAAGTGGAGCTGGTCAGCGTCGTCATTAAGACCTGCTTCTTCGTACGTGTTCTTAATCTGGTGCGGTGGGATAGATATCCCCCTCTTTGTCTATTTCTTACGAGATCGAGATACCAAGTACGGCGGTTGCTCGATTATCCAAGTTGCAATCACCTTATGATTGTGAAAACTGTCCCACTCTTCTACGAAAACGAAATACATGCCAGAAGTAATAAACTGTACGGCAGCCCGCAATAAACTTTATCGATTTTTTTTTATTAATTTGTTTCAAATTAATTTTGATTTAAAAAATATTTAATTATAATGAATTCATGTAAAATGTTGCATGACCAAATACATACTTATTCGTAATACATGACAATGCAATAGCTCCAACCATTTGTGAGTAAATCGCAAGTTTCAATTTCATTTGTAGGATGTCCATACAAATATGATTTTTCCCAGACCAATGTAATAGACAAACATAAGAAACTCCGACATGCAAAGTTTCACCAAAATCGTTTGAGCCGTTTTTGAAAAACAAAAGATTTTATTTTTTGTTGTATGATAGCTACTCTTCGGTTTGACGGTACGCAAAAACTTTTGGTAATTCCTCGATGAAATAATTTAAAACTCTTATGTAACAAATTTCGTCCCAATCGGACTAAGGATTTAGTCTCCAGAGCCAAGCGTGACGGACGGACGGAATTGAGATGTTCGGTTGTTCGGTATATAGAACACATTTGTGGTTAAGGTGGCCACATACTGGGCAGGAGAGATCTGACTTGTCGTCGACACGAAAGAAGGAGAACACCGGGTGCTGTCCGTGGGAACTGGCCTACTCTTGTCAAAGGTTTCAATGACATTCAATAATTTTATGTATAACTTTTCGTGTCATATTGTTTTCATGTTCTAATGACATAATCTGGTTTATTTCTGGGATTTAATTTTACATTAGTTAACATTTTTCATTAGTTAACATTATTACGTAATAATTGTTTATTTCTTGATTTTTTACAAATGAAATAATGTTATTATTAATTTATGACTATCAGTAAGAGTGTAATTTGCACCTATTTTGAATAAATACCTTGAATCTCACATTTAAAAAAAAAGTGGAAAATCTTTTTTTTTCGCGACAACAATACTTCCTTTATCCTACGTACGTACCGTACTACGGGGTTGAAAAAGTAAAAAAAAAACTTATTTGAGATACTTAACGAAACGTTCGGTTCCGGAGATGATCTCAATGAATTATGAGAAGCTTGAACTTTAACTACATCGTAGAAGTATCACGTAGAAGAAACTCATCGTCAAGTACGAATTCTAATTGTTGTTCCGGCGCGCTAGTCAATTACTAGAAGCACCCTTCACTACATTGTGATAAAAATGTAGCGCAACGTATAGTCAAACTGTAGCAAGCAGAACCCTAGTTCAGGGTAGGCTCGAGCCCCTCGGTGTGGACGTATATATGAGCTGATATGATGATAATGATGATGAAGCAGAACGCAACATGCTCCCACACAATGAGGGTCTCTTCCCAACGCGGGAAGGTTACACCATACTTCACACACGGGGACCAAGTCCGGATTGGTGGAGTACAAGTTTTGAAGCCGCCTATAAGACCTCTGACACGGCTTAACGACTGCCATCCAGTGATAGCAGCTAGTACCGACGGCTTAAAAATGCCTTGCGAAGCCAGAAACGATTGATGAAAATGCCACTATCAGTCAAACCCATCCAGATAATTCCTGTGCTTCTAGTCAGTGAACCGAACCAAGCAAGTCGCACTAAGCTACGATCTCCGACGCAATGGCAATGGGGGGGTTTATGATGGGCTTATTCTTTTTTGTTTTGTAGTTTCCGGGTGACGAGAGGGCCGCGCCCGAAGGCGAGGGGGAAGGCGACGCCGCCGACACGCTTTCCGAGCTGAAAGACGACGACGAGGAGTCGGTGAGTGCACTAGCGGCTGCCGGCGGCGCCCGCCCGCACGCCCGCCCCCGCCCCGCCCCAGACTCCCGCCTATATAGATCACTGGGGCAATGGCGCGACCCGCATAGCCTATTTTAGTTAGTATTAGACGCGCCAGTTGAGGAACGACTCGGAAATGGCAAATTGACTAGGTAGTACGATACGTAAACTCCAACGTAATGACCTTCTCTATATTTCTCCCATTTGTAGATAGATAGATGCGCTTCGTTTTTGTTTCATTTAGCAAATTAATGCATTTTGTATAGGTAGAATAGACTGGAAGATTTCATTAGATCTAACCACTATACAACCCGCGTTGATTGGCAATGTAGGTATTTTACTTTACCTACTTATTACCCGCCTTCAAGAAGGGTTGTGAATCTTAAAGGCTATGTATGTATGTACGTAAGTTTTTATAACTGTCTTTGAGGGTTCTCGTGGTGCGCGAGCCAGGAGCGTGAAAATTACTTACTTACTTTATTCCCACCCCCTTAACTATCCCTGTGAAAAAAATCACGTCAATCTATTGGTCCGTTACGATATGTGCGAGCATGAAAATAAGTTTTCTTCAGATCCTTATCGGGAACAATGACTGGCTATACTAATAATCTAGTACCTAATTAAAAATTTACGTCAATCCGTTGCTCCGTTATGACATTCGTGTCCGTGGAAATGAGTTTTCACCAGGTCCCTCGGGAACAATGGTCGGGCTAAGTAATTTGTAGTCTATTTAATTTCCCATCCCCTCAGCTATTCTCTGTAAAAAAAAACAAATGAGTTTTCTCCTGATCCCCTGGAGAATATTTCCGGGCTAAGCTTATTAGTAGTCTATGTCACTTCCCACCCCCTCAACTATCTCCGTGAAAAAAAAAACCACGTCGATCAGTTGCTCTGTTGCGACGTGAATGAGCGTGGAAATGAACTTTTCCGGATTCCTTGAGAACTACGTCTGGACGATGCTAACTATTAGTCTATGTCACTTATCCCACCCCTTTATCTAACTGTGTGTGGAAAATCTCGTTAATCAGTTGCTCTGTTGCGACGCCGATGTGCACGAGCGTGAAAATGAGTTTTCCCCAGATCCCTCGGGAGCTATATCGAAGCTATATTGATTGATCTAATTGATACTATTTGGTGTCTATGGCACTTCCCACCCCCTCAACTATCTCTGTGAAAAAAAATCACGTTGACCAGTTGCTCTGTTGCGACGTGCACTAAAATGAGCTTTCTCCGGATCCCTCAGGAACTACCTCTGGGCTATGCTAATTATGACTCTATGTCACTTCTCACGCCCACAATTAACTCTGTGCAAAAATTACGTTGATTCGTTGCTCCGCCGCGTCGCGTGGAAATTCGTTTTCCTCAGATCCTTGGGGAACTATATCGGATAATGCTAATTAGTAGTCTATGTCGCTTTTCATCCTTTTAACGTTGCGATTTCTTTTTTTATTGAGTTATAACGCTTTTTCTCTAACAAAATAATGTTATAAAATTTATGGTCTTCTAATGGAACGCACATGCGGGGCGCCAAGTTTTGATTCCAATTCTTACCTGTCTGTGAAAGCGTCCGATTTAGCGCAAGCGCGGTGATGTGCTGGGTTTTGGCGCTATCGTACGTTTTCTTGTACTCAATTTTGAGGGAATTCTTTTTGACTCATCCTTACTAATATTATAAATGTGAAAATGTGTTTGTTACCTTTTCACGCTTCAACGCCTTGACCAATCGTTATGAAATTTGGCATGCAGGTAGCCTGTGGTACGGGGAAGGACATAGGCTACTTTTATCCCGGGAAAATAGCATTATCTGATGCAGTTCCTGAGGGAACTAAAAAAATACTCGATTGTTGCGATTTTTTGCACAGAGATGGTTGAGTAGGTGGGAAACGACATAATTTACTAATCACCCTTAAAGACAGTCATAAAAACGATGTCAACGCGGGCGGAGCCGCGGGAAAAAGCTAGTAATTTGATATTTTATTTAGTAGGTTCAATTCCAATGTATGAGATTAGATAAATTAGAGTATGAAAATGCACATAACTAGGTATTAAAATGGTCATTATGTAACAATTTCATAAACTTCTATACTCTCACCCAAAAGAGGTTGGACAATTAGTTAGGAAATTACTTCACTGGCTCAGCGACCCAAAGAGGATCTTAGCGTCCGACACCAAAAGTCGCCACTCGTCCCTATTCAGCGCCTCCTCACGCCAATTGGGTCTCTGGAGGGCGCTCAGCTCCTTCTGCACCTCATTTTTCCCATTCCAGCGGTACCTGGGACACCGACCGGACGTTTTTCTGTCTATCACGTAGGTACTTACTTATTTTCATGGTAGGAGAAATCTACAGGTACTACGTTGGCGGGTTTTATTTTTAAACCTTTAACCTATTTATCTTTGAATACAAGAGGATCACCAAATTGATTTATTATAAATGGCAGAGAGAACTTTTTGCTTTGCCGATTCGTTTCTCGTTAGTCTACTTGATAAGATGCCCAGCTTTTACTTACGATATCATGTCCAAATCTCTCATTAATCCATCAAGTATTCCGTCCGACATGACTTTCACGTAGGTGTATAGTCCATGTCGATGTAGGTGTTGCTTGCTTACTTTGCATACTACATACATAGAAACGCTTGGACCATTTATCCATAGGTGCTATCGCCGCAAGACGAGCACAAGGACAGCGAGCAGCTGAAAATTCACGCGATGTTGCAAGAGGAACTGGTCAATAGGGACGACGACAAGTAAGTCGATGAAGCAATCTACGCATAATTAATTAATAACACATGTAACCAGAGCTCGTTAGATTACTGAGCTGGAGTGGGGACCTCTGTTTACAGCCAGTAGATAGGTACTAATTCGACTCGTGTTTGGTAGGTAGATCCGTACTGTGTACATGGGTTTTTAGTCCACCCGCCGTGGCATCATCTCACCTGATGGTAAGTGACGCTGATGCCGAAGATGAAAGCGCGCTTTTCAACGCAATGGAGAAATGGTTATCTTCTTTCCATGCCGGAATTCATCAATGCTGTTAATATTAATGTTATTTGGCGGCAAGACTTAGCAAAGATAGTGGTAACTGACCAGACAGGCTTAGAAAATGTCCTATTATACCAACAAAATCCAGTATTACAAAGTTAGACTGTGCCGGGAATTGAACCCGCAGTCTGCCAACAACTCCTTGTGTGAAGCGAGTGGACTCACCACTACATAAAATAAAGGCATTTAAAGACGGTGGTTGGATTTGATAGACTTAAAGAGAGCATAAATGTTTTTTTAACTTCTACTTAATAAAACGAAATAACTTTTGTTCTACAATGCTGAATTCGAAAAAAAATGTATAAAAATAAAACTATATCAGCAAAGTAGTAGAACAAAAAAAAATACGTGTGGCACTCGGGGACTGCCGCGGTAAAGCTATTGCATAGCACTTTTTATCAACTTTTGCAATTTTAATTATTTATTTATTTTTTATTTATGCAGTATTTACCAGTACGATAGTCCTTGGGGCGTGGGATGTTTATGTAATAAATTAACACTAAGAAAGTTAATCATCATCATCATCATCATCATAAGTCATCCATCATCCGTCATCCGTCAGTCGTCATTTGTGTTTGGTCATTTGTCATTCGTCATTCGTTATCCGTCATTCGTCATCCATCATTCGTTATCCGTCATTTTTCATCCGTCATTCGTCTTTCGTCATCCATCATTCGTCGTTCCTCATCGTCAGTCATTCGTCATCCGTCATCGTCATCGTCATTATCATCGTCATTATCATCGTCATCATTATCATCATCGTCATCATCATCATGATGGATAGATAGATGGCACTGTAAGTTTTTTAGAACTCAATATATATATTTTTTGGGGAGTTGGGTTTTATTTTCGTTACGAAGTTTCTTGATTCGGTCCCCTCAAAGCCCGCGATAAAAGCTGTACAATAGCTTAAAGTTATATTGTTCAGTTTCATGAGTAGTATTAACATCCTGTATATAAGTTAAAGTTGCGATTCACGACTTAGGCGTAGCAAATATTGAAATACTCGCAAGAAAGTACCTGTAAATTTAGCTCTTTGGTAGCTAGCTAAGGTTAGCTCAGAATTTTAGCGGATGTGACAAAATTCAATACTCTTTACGAATTGGCAAGTGTAAGGTAATAAATAATACATACTCCCAAGTAATTTATTTTACAATTTAACAAAACATTTAACAGCACAATGTATGCGTCTTTTCCTGGCATATCGACCAAGACTATCCTATTTTAGGCATTCTCTAAATGCATGCACTTTCATATATTTTAACTAGATAGATAATGGCGGGGTATATTGATTGGAACAGTTGTCTCTGTCTTTTTCTTTACGTGTAAAGAGTAAAGAAAATAACCACACTTTTGCACTTTTTCAATGGTTTTTCATTTCAATCAAAAACTACAATGAAAGTATTAATAAATAATAACATTACTCACTTTGTATTGTTGTATATTTTTTTAAATTTATGTTTCAAAATATTAGTCATAACTAGAGTTGAGAGTAACGGTGTAGACCTATCTTCGGGATTTTTTTTCTATCGAGCCAAAACTGCTCAATCGTGTTTCTGATAGCTTTTGACTTTAAGGAATATCATCAACAATAAGAGTACTTTTTCAACCATGGGTTTTCAATCGTTTAGGAGTAAATAACGAAACTCTGTAATATTACCGCCATAAGTACGTAACGGAAATAACGGTTAATTTGGATTCATTAGAAGTTGATTTTACGATATTTTCGTAGTACTACGGTCGTATGAGCAGTTTCATAGTAAGGTTTCATAGTATACCTTGCTGATGAGCTGCATTAGGTATACTATATTCCTGCCGTAGCTTCGTAAGTTCTGGAAAAATAATGAAGTCAGTAGCATAGCAAGTCGGTACTCAGTACTGGTGGTTGCTTACTGAGGCGCCGTGGCGGAGCCGCTACTAAAAAAATTCATTATTATGAAATCAGTGTAGTAAATTTTACCCAATAATTTTTTAAAGATATAAAATTCTAACATTATCTGTTTGCCACAGTAGTTGACTGCATGTACGATTAAATAATATTTCCTATATTTCCTTCCTCCTGAGATTTATATACAACCTTACTACTCATTTAGTTTACTAAAATATCTTCAATTTTTAATTAATTTGAAAAACTTTGACATCACTTCTTCTATTTCAAATATGTTGAAAACCAAATTTCGTTTTTGACAGATGATAAAAGTAGGTATCTCAAAATGAGTACTAGTCAACTACCCTATTCGTTAACATAGTCTGCTAGGGAGATAATATATTCCCTATCCTATATTTTCGCTTATCGTATCAGTATTAAGTAAAATTCTTTTAGTCTAAAAATTTGTTATTTTATTACACTTAAATGTGTTCTTATTCTTCTGTCAAATCGACATCAATATTTTTGTAAGTACTATCGGAAGGCGCCCCTGTTGTAGGTAGTTTATGCGTTTGGACACTACTTTTTAGGGTTCCGTAGTACAACAAGGAACCCTTCGAAAAGTTGGCTTGAAAGTGCCAAATTTTGTTGGAGTTGAGTGTCCCCATCCCCTAACAACTAAACTGCTGCTGTATTTGGAAATTTAAAAAAAAATATGAAAGTAGTCTATAATATATAATAAATTTTAAAGGAAAACTATCAAAGCTAATAAGGCTTTTCTAGTTGACACGCAATAATCGTTCAAAAAATTCGTATAAACAACACTAACCTGCTCAAAAATGTTACTAGCGCGTTTTAGAATATATCAAAATGTAAATAAATCACTATAACAAACATAGACAACTACGAAACCTTGCATTGCGCGTGCCCCGACACGCACTTGGCCGGTTTTTAGTAGTACAAAGTGATTTTCTGTTGAATCGATAGCTATGTTTATGTAGATACTACTGGTAGACTCTCAATTCGTCTGTTCTTTTGCACACTATTATTTAGTGGTATAGAGTCAATCCGGCTAGGCAGCGCGTTTAACGATAGAATTGATGATATAAGTACTTAGTTGGACCAGATTAATTGTATTCACAAAAGGCATGTTGTGCAGGGAGCTGGCGGACGGCACGACGCTCTGCCTGACGTTCAAGTCGGCGGAGACAGAGCGCGCATTCGAGCGGCGCGCCGACGCGTGCCCGCTGGGCGTGGCCGCGCCGCCGCTGCTGCTCCTGCCGAGCGTGGCGGCGCTCGCCAGCTTCGCCGTGCCGCCCGCCTGGTCGCTGCACGCGGTCTACCTGGCCCTCGTCGTGGAGACTGGCCTCGTCAACGTCATCTATTACGCGTATTACAGATATGCGCAGTTCAAGGTGTGTCACTCTGTTAAAGACCTTACTAAAGTATCGGCAGCGCTGCTTTTTCTCTTGAGGGTGGCTTTACCGTTCTGCCCGCCCGGTCGCTACACGCGGTCTACCCGGCCCTTGTCATCGTCGCGTAGTAGAGACTGGACTTGTCAACCGCCTCTGTAACCTGTATAACGTAGTAAATAGGCATTACTGAAGCTGTGTTACTGAAGCTGCTGAAGGAAGACCCCAGTTTCACTGTGCGGACTGCCACCCGCTTGATGGCCTTGTGCGCATGTGCTATGCCTAGATTTGAATGCTCTCTATGTATTTGTATACAAACCGTACATATTATCAGAAAAAGGTGGAGGTGGTGAAGGTATTTAAAAAGGTGGACTTAACTTATACCTGAACGGAACACTTAAAGTAAAGTATTTATATACTACTAGCTGTTTCCCGCGGTTTCACCCGCGTGGACAACGTTTCTATGACTTTTCGAGGGTGCGCAGTGCGCGAGCCGCAAGTGGCTCGCGAGCGTGGTAAAAAGTAGCCTATGTCTGAATCCAGGTCCTAATCTGTCTACCTACTAAATTTCAGCCAAATCCGTTCAGTAGTTTTTGCGGGAAAGCGTAACAGACAGACAGAGTTACTTTCACATTTATAATATTAGTAGGGATACTAACAAATATTATGGACACTCCCTGCCGCGCTCTAGATTCTGATCTCACCCCCTCTTCACCCACATTGATACAGGTTGGTTATAGTTTGGTTCTCGAACATATAGGATAATAGGATATTGCCGGATTTTGTTTGCTCCGTCATTTGTTTTTAGAAATGTCATTTCACGACCGTTGTATGCTTTAAGTGAGAACTGGCCAATAATATGATAAAAATAAGCTAAATCATTTTATCTACTCTCGTATTGTAAAATTCAAATTATACGAATTTATATTGACATACTTTATTAACACGCAGGCGTGTCTATTTACTGCGAAGAGGAGTCCTTTTACCCTGACTCCTACTTTCCGAGATGAATCTATCCAGATCTCCGACCATCTTGAGCTCCTTGGCGTAGATTTAACATCCGATTTGAATTTCGGAAGTTACATTGAATCCAAGGCAAAAACGGCTGCCAAAATCCTTCGTAAGTATCTTCTCAAAGGTGAGACTTTACTTAACACCGGAGCAGCTTCTAATATTATACCAAGCTCAAGTTCGGTCATGTATGGAGTACTGCTCTCACTTATGAGACGGATCGGCTCACTACATGCTAGATGCCTTAGATTCTATCGACCGACGCGCCAGGAGACTTATTGGCGACGAGGAACTTGTATCAAAAAAGCTCCAAAGCCTCGAGCATCGTCGCAAAGTCGCCTGTCTATTGGCAAGTACTAATATATATACTGTGCTATTGGTGTACTACAGGATTCATTTCGTAGGGTGTGCCCTGGAGCTTTACGACCTCATTCCCCCCTCTCCATTTCATCATCGGACGACCAGGCGCGGAGGGCGATTCCACCCCTTTGTTTTTAATGTTTCACTTTTACGCACGAAGCATTTTGCTTCTTCGTTCATTATGCGAACGGCCAAGGAGTGGAATTCCCTGCCGGCATCTGTATTCCCCGATTCGTATAATTTAGGAATTAGAGAGTGAATAGACATTATTTGAGCTTGCGTGTTACATCCTCGGCTGCATCGGCACTTACCATCAGGTGAGGTGCAGCCAAACGCACTCACATTTTTAATAAAAAGAACCATACGAAATTTTAAAAATAGAATCATATATTATATGTATAACACTTTTTCTCCAACAAAATAATGTTCTAAAATATTTTTTTACCATAACGATACAGTGAAGATAAATGTGTAATATATATTTCCTGTGTACATTAAAGTATAAATAAATAAACAAATAGAGGTCACATCCAATTAATATCACCAAGGTAATTCCATCAATTATTTTTCTTCTAATGAAACGCAGGCGCGACATTTTATAACATTACAAAAAAGTTTTTATTCCAATTTTTACCTGTCTTGGTCAGCGCGTATGCACGTTGATGTGCTGGGTTTTGGCGCTCGCTATCACACGTTTTGTTGTACTGAAGCTCTTGGAAAGTTTTTTTTTTAAATCTTTTAACTTTGATTTTTTAGGTAGGTTGTATTAGAATGTATGAGATTAGATAAAGTGTCTATGAAACTGGACATAACTAGGTATTGAAACATATACTATACCTACTATTTCACTGTTTCAAACTTTTATTATGCCAAAAGAATAAAGCCCTTTAAAAATTAGCTCTTTCTACTTCTACATTGATCGAAATTAAAACTTAAACCATTTATTTTATTGAAACAAATATCAGCAAACTCCGATTTTATTATGAAATTCCATTAGCAGATAAGTAATGATATACATTTTTTCACTCTGTTCCAGAAAAAACCTGTCAGCCCGTTTTGGAAGCTGGCATGCGGCACATTCAATGTGTTCATGTTTATTGCGGCTAACATTGCTCCTTTGGTATGCACTCTACTTACATAGCTTGCTTCAATTAAATTAGAAACATTTAACACAGGCTGGTAGCGTCTGAAATTTTCTGAACTATGCGTATTTAAATCTACATCATTATCATATCAGCCAAAGGACGTCCACTGCTGGACATAGGCCTCCCCCAAGAATTTCCATGACGACCGGTTCAGCGCTACCCTCATCCAGCGGCTTCCCGCGACCTTCACTAGGTCATCGGTCCAACGAGTGGGAGGCCTGCCTACGCTACGTTTTCCGGTGCGTGGTCGCCACTCGAGAACTTAGCAGGCCCCAACGGCGATCTGTTCTACGAGATCATCAGCAATCTACAGTTAAAAATAACATAAATATCCTTACGTCGCAGTGATCTGAGGGCTCACAATATATGTTATTTACCTAAAAAATCTCCTTTCATTTGATATCTTAAATTATTGTTTGTTTGCCAGACAGATTTACGAGTATAACGAAAATAATTTTTCACAGGTAATCTGTGGAAAGTATGAGACTATGCTGCAGGAGGACGGCCTCCGGGAAGACGCGCCGGCGCATGGAGGTGCGCGTCGCTGCATACATCCTTCTTATTACTACCACGTGAGCTGATACCACTACTTTCACAACTCTTAGATTACATAATTTAAAAAAAAAACGACTTCAAACGCACTCGAACGCACTTCAAAGTCACCTCGCCACTACGATTTTTGAAGGTTGTTCTCGATTTCAAGGGATGCCATCATCAGATCCTGGTTTACTTATCATGGTACCACCCTAGGCATATGTTCTAACGAAAGCTTCTGAACGGATTTGAGTTAAATTTGGGTTAGAACAATATTTTTTGATATCTACAGGCGTTTTTATCTTGATTTTTAGGGTTGCCACTATAAAAAATCTATTAATTTTTCTCAAAAAAGGCTCTAACGATTTTGATGAACCTTTATAGGTTTTTACAAATCAGCCTTTAATAGATCAGTCACTGTGCGAAGTCAAACAAATAATGGGTGCATCGATGATGAAAACAAAAATATTATCCAATGAGTAGCAAATTTAAAATTTAATAAAAACAGAACTTCATAAAACACTTCCCCTCTTTTATGGAAAGTCTAGTAAAATGCACATATTCCACTAACAGGATCAAGACGAATTTAACGATATCTCGCACTTCAAAATGTATATCCTATGTCACTTACGGGATCAAGACGAATTTAACGATATCTCGCACTTCAAAATGTATCCTATGTCACTTACGGGATCAAGACGAATTTATCAATATCTCGGACTTCAAAATGTATATCCTATGTCACTTACGGGATCAAGACGAATTTAACGATATCTCGCACTTCAAAATGTATCCTATGTCACTTACGGGATCAAGACGAATTTAACGATATCTCGCACTTCAAAATGTATATCCTATGTCACTTACGGGATCAAGACGAATTTAACGATATCTCGCACTTCAAAATGTATCCTATGTCACTTACGGGATCAAGACGAATTTATCGATATCTCGGACTTCAAAATGTATATCCTATGTCACTTACGGGATCAAGACGAATTTAACGATATCTCGCACTTCAAAATGTATCCTATGTCACTTACGGGATCAAGACGAATTTAACGATATCTCGCACTTCAAAATGTATTCCATGTCACTTACGGGATCAAGACGAATCTAACGATATCTCGCACTTCAAAATGTATTCTATGTCACTTACGGGATCAAGACGAATCTAACGATATCTCGCACTTCAAAATGTATTCTATGTCACTTACGGGATCAAGACGAATCTAACGATATCTCGCACTTCAAAATGTATTCTATGTCACTTACGGGATCAAGACGAATCTAACGATATCTCGCACTTCAAAATCCATCCAGCCATCCAAAGATATATGCGTACGAGGCATAAGACCTAAAAACATCACGCTCCTTTTTAACCAACTTCAAAAAAGCCTCCTCCTTATTCTATGTTACACTGTATGTATTTTTTTAAGTATTTCACCGATTTCTCTGTCAATTTTCAAGATTATTTTTTTACTCGAAAGAGTATACTCCCTTAGGTGGTTCCATTGACACCAAGTCAGGACCTGATGATGGAATCCCCAGGGAAATCGAGGGCAACCCTCAAATTTTATGGGCACTTTTCACGTGTTTCATATAAATCTTGTATCATCAGGTCACCTGAATAACCTGAAAGAATACAACTATCAGTCTATCAACTCCTAACCGTAGATGAGTTATACCTTCCATCACAAGCTTATCAACATGAGATACTTGAATATTTTAGAATTCAGGTTATTCAGGTGACCTGATGATACAAGATTTGACTCCTAAATTTTCATGTTGTTCAGATGATGATGGAAGCCACAGGACTCTGTATCGGTTAATGAAACAAATGCATTATGCCTTGATGATATCCTATTGGCGAGTGGGTGATTGGGTTTAACATTGTTAGATAGCATTACTACTAAAAATAAAATAAAAACAAAAGTTGAAAAAACTAAAAACCGTTTTTAAATAGAAATTCGCTTAAAATTATGAAATAATATTGTTATATATAAATAGATGAAATTAAATTAAGCATCAGTGGCTCAACCGGTAATGACTCGGTCCTTCTAACCAGAGGTACCGTGTTCAAATCTGGACGGCCAATGTACTAATGAGTAATAAATGACTTACGTATATTTATTCACCGATTGCTTTAACGGTGAAGGAAAACATCGTAAGGAAACCTGCACACACCTGCGGAGAAACTCGAAGGTTGTGTGTGAAGTCGACCACCTCGCACTGGGCTCGCATGGTCGACTAAGTGCATTTATTATTCCGATTTCTGTGACTAAGGCCCGGTCGCCCTAATTCCGGGTAGGCTCGAGCCCCTAGGTGCGGACGTAATAAATGAGCTGATATGATGATATGAAATTAACCATCAATAACAACAAAATCAAAGGTAGTTACAAAACATATTAGGGGCCTAATTTTTTTTTTGAGGTCGGTGCCAGCAAGTTCATCGAATCTAAAACATTCGATAGGTAAATATACTAACCTCAAAAAAATATATATTGTAGGCATCAATTTGTTCCGTACCTACGTTTGATTTCGCTATTGTTGGTTAATTTCGTGTATTTATATAAAAATACTATTTCATAATTTCGAGTGAATTTCTTTTTGAAGTCGGTTTTCAGTTTTTTTGTGGGCAGTTGTGTAAAAATCCTGTGTAGGTACTTTTCGATAGCAGCATACCTATTATATCTCTAAATACATATACTACCTGTGAGGTTTACAAAATTCTTTATCATTCATCGCAGGTGGGTGCAGGCGCAGCGTGTGGTGCCCTCTGGGTGTCTCCTCTAGGGCTGTGGGCCCGCGGGGCGCTGCTGGGGGCGCTGTGGGCGGCGCACGCGGCGCCCGCCGTCCTGCACCCGGCCCTGCTGACCCCCCGGCCCAGCCTCGACCGCGACCCCTACATGCAGCCGTTGAACATCACCGATGAACAGCAGCAAGTTTACGACACACTGTTAGTTATCAAACCGTATCAAAGTATATGCACTCGCGAGCTTTTTTTTATTTGAAATACTCCAAATCACAATGAAATTATTGCTTTTATTTAATTATTAGCGACCGGGCCCGTGGCTCCACCCGCGGTTTTTTTTCAGGATTACCCGTTGGGCTAATAAAAAATTTCGTCAAAATCTCGCCAGTCGTTTGGGAGTCCATAGGGAACATACACATGCAGACGTACACACATCGACTTTTATGTATTAGAAAAAAAAATAGCTTTTATTTATTCTATAACCGTACTAAGGCGTCGTTTTGGGCAAACTATGTTCAAGTTTTTTTTTTAATTATTCTTGATTTTAACGATTGATGTGCTCTCAAAATAACATCATTCCACCTGATGTTAGTGGATGGCGAAGATGGTAGCTTGCCAAAATATTGCACCCAACTCAGCGAATACCTAACTGGTTCCTATCTATTCATAAACAGGGTGTTAGGTGAAATACACCACATTTTTAGGGAAAGAATGACAATGTACAAATTTTGTTCTACAAAGGTCTTGTCCCGTAAGACTTGCACGGTACGATATATTAATTGTAATTGTGGTAACACTAAAGGACACAAGATATTGTAGGAAGACAATAATGCGCGGAATTATAGTGTTCAACACAAGAATGTCCGATCGGGAATATAATACCTGATAATTGAAGTACTATATAGGACTTTGTTGTAAGACAATAATGCGCGGCATTGTATTGTGCCACACGAGAATGTCCGCCCGGGAATGTACGACCTGATAATTGAAGTACTATATAGGCCTTTGTTGTAATTAGGACAATAATGCGCGGCATTGTATTGTTCAACATGAGAATGTCCGACCAGGAATGCCCGATATGATAATTGAATTACCATATACAGGAAGAGGTCGCGGATTATCAATCCCTGTAGATAGTGGCCGACACGTAAACGCGCAGCCGTTAATGCACAACATGGATACATGTACATAGAACTTCAATAATCGTGTCGGACATTCTCGGCCGGGCAATATAGCACGTTCCGCGCTTATTCCCAGTTGTCACCACTAGCGACGAACAGGATTTTTTTTGGTATACGGCACTTAGTAGAGTGTAGAGTGGAGTGGAGGGAAGAGTTGAGAGTAGAGTGGAGTGGAGAAGTTAGTGGAGAGAATAGTGGAGATAAAAGTAGGGTGTCGAGTACATTGATGAGAGAATAGAGTAGTGGAGAAAAGTGGAGAGTAGAGTGGTGAATAGAGTGCAGTGGAGTAGAGTGAAGGGTGGAGTGGAGTGGAAAGTAAAATTAAAAGAAGTGGTTATAAGTGGAGAAAAATCGTGAAAATGGGATGTCTATACCTACCAATCAACTGATCGATTTGTATAAAAAGTTTTTTTTTTGACTATTTAAAAAAGTTGTTAAGTTTATGGAGTAAAAACTAGGGATGCATCCGATACCGATACCGATATATCGGCGATAGTTCGGGTTTGCCGATATATCGGTATCGGCGATATTTTTATGGCAGATTCAACTATACTTTTCAAATTTCGCGCTTTAAAAATGTAATGTAAACGCGCGTGTTTTCCCATCTATTACGTTGCAAACGAGGCATCTGTCGCATCTGAGAGACTATTTTCCACCGCAGGTCTTATTGAAACAGACTTGCGAAATCGCCTTTGCCCGCAAAACTTAAGAATGCTTTGTTTTTTAAATAAAAATCTTATAAATGTAAATTTTGATTACTAAAACTATTAATTAATTGTGTTTAATTTATTCTACCTTCCTTTTTAAATTCAATAAGCATATCGATATCGGTATCAGTATCGCCGATATTTTTATAAGAGTATCGGTATCGGTAACGTATCGGCAAAAAGGCGTCATGAGGCATCCCTAGTAAAAACCTTCTTAAAATATGCTTTTTGTAACTCCCTGTATATTTGTAGGTATACATAATCCCAAAACACTAGCACAGTCAAAGCTTAGATTTCCATATATTGTAAGTCATAAGTAAGGAGGTTATTCACAAAATCGTTTCCCATATCGTATCAATCAATCCACAAACTAGAATTTCATGACTTGCATAAGTGTATAAAGTTCCATTAGAATAGGCCCATCCATTTTCAAAAAGTAGTAATAGGGATGACGAATGCTAGTCATCTGTGTTACTTTTTATCATCTGTCAAAAACTACATTTTGTTCTAAAGATGTTAGGAATACCTAGGAGTGACGTCATAGTTTAGCAGCGTCATAATATATGTACTCATTTTGTGATTTTGGTGAGTTAAAAATCGAAAACTTGATGAAAAACGAAACGAGTAAGGTTTTCCAAAGTTTAAGTAGGAGGGTAATTTAGTGATCAAGAGTTCATAATTTATTTCTGATGCTGTCGTCACTCCTAGATTTTGTGAATGTGCTCTTAATTTACCCCCCCCCTCCCCCCCCCCGAAATTGTTTACCTTGGACTTGCTTACACGTATTTTGCAATAAAGCTTGGTCTTCGAGTGTCTTAACTGCACGGTGGAACTGTTAAATTTAAAGAAATGTTTGATCTTCCCGAGTTCAAACGACTGTTGTTTACTCTTGCAAAAGATTAACGATGCAATGAAACTAGATTGTTTTCGTTAAGATTATAAGCCAACAACGGAACAGTGTGATTAATTAGGCTAACTGAAACATCGTATTAACTATGTTTATTGGTAATTCGTTTCAGGGCTCTAATTCATCGCGGGCGAAATATAATAATGCTGTTCTTCGTAGTCATCGCTCTTCTGATATTCCACAGATATGTGAGTATACAGTACACTATCTTATGATTTACGAATTAATGTATAGGGTCCTTTCAAAAGGATAAATATTTGAAAGGGAAAATATCCTCTCGCTCCCTTGTATATATGTATACTTGAAATCGCTATCTATGTCCATAAAAATTTAAGCAAATATGACTACGCGTCGACATCACCTGTTAGTACAGCCTACATCAATATTGGCAATCTACAAAACCAGCCCTTATTATAGGCCAATCGTAGTGTATAACAAACTCCCAAAAACTTTAAAATCGAAAGAAAATACTAAATAATTTTACTACAACCTAAAAAACCTATTAATATCTAAATGTTACTACAGTATAAAATAATTTTTGGACGATAAAACATTGAAGTAAAATTAAAAAAAAATAATGAAAATTATAACCATGTAAAATAATTTATCTCGTAACTATCTTCTGGTCTCTTCTTATTACCCGACTGCGCGACGCAAAGGAGGGTAATGTGTTTATTACCCGACTGCGCGACGCAAAGGAGGGTAATGTGTTTATCAGCCTATATATGTATATATGTATGTATGTATGTATGTTTGTTCCTTTGTGGCACTCTAGAGACCAAACGCGTGGGCCGATTTTCATGATTCTTACGTCAATCGATTTGTCTTAATCTTGTGAGTGTCACTAAAGACATGACATTAATCAAAATTCAATATGGCGGCAACCAGACGCCATATTGTGAAAACAAAAAAAGTGAAAGTTGACGAACTATGTTAAGTAGGGTATCATTGAATAGGTATTTGAAAATAAACTTTAGGTTTCCCATATCATTTTTCATTTCGAATAACCATTTTGGATCTATAAAGGTTTAAAGATAGTTAGCAACCATTCTCACTTAAATTGTCAACAATACTTATATTAACAAAGCTGTAATAAAGTTCTTAGGTATATAATCGGTTGGCCCCTGTCTTCTTTATTTATCCATAATTATAAATGTGAAAGTGTGTTTGTTGGTGTGTCCTTCTTTCACGCTGCAACGATTGCAACGAAGCAACAAATCAACGTGATTTTGCACAGAGATAGTTAGAGGGCCTAGCAGTGACATAAATAGGCAACTTTTTACTATCCCAGAAAAATACACATTTCCCGAGAGAACAGCGATACCCAAATTCCACTAGAAGTCTTGGGCAAAAGCTAGTAAATAATAATGTAACGGAAGAACCATAAGTTTACCGCTATTCCTCCATAGATGGCGCCGGCTACCTCATAATGCACCAACGCATAAAATAAATTACATTAAATAAATAATAATAATAACTGTACATTATATAAATTCACATTTGTGTGATAAAAATAATTTCTTTTGACGTAGTTGTGACATCACTGTGTATATTGCGTGTATACCCAATTAACCGCTAGATTGCGCTAGCTGTCGTTTAAATCGCGCTATCGAAATTTCGACTTGGAATCCTTAAGTAAGCCTAGGTAATTTTGGCGATATCTGCTCACGTGATGATAATAATAATATCAAAAATTACCAATTACCAATTACCAAATTATTATTAATGTTTAATTGTATCCACGGTACGGACGGTTCCTTTAATTGAACCTTTAATTTAATTTATTTAAATTTGCTCCTTTAATTTTAGGAAAATTTCAATATAGTGAAATTAGTTAGGCTATTTAGGTTAGGTTTAGGATAATTTAAATAAAGTAGTTATATTATTAGGATTATATTGTTATTAATAAAGTTACTAGGCTTAAACTGTGGTAAATCAGTAATTCGTTGTTCGCTAGTTTATGTTCCTGTTTTGTTGGGGTAGGTACTTAGTAGTCCCCCTATGTATATATTATATTGATAAATAATATTACTTAACAAAAATATTTATAAATAAACAAATAAATAAGAATTGGTACTTCCTTTTCGAGTAGTTTTAAGCTAATTGTACGTAGAAATTTATTTAGGGATTATTATTATTACTAAAAGTTACCTACTTTGCGTATAGTTTGGTACATCAGTATTAGGTTTATTTGCTAGTTAGTTGGTTTATTTCAAGTATCTCTTTTTAATGATTGAAGTCATCCCGTCTACTTCAATGATATTTACTTAATTTAATTTTGGCGAACTCTTCATCTAATTTGTTGATAGTGTAGTAGGTAGTGTATGATTCAGTACATACGGTGTAAGTTTGTTTATGTTTGTTGTATACGAGTATCTAAGTATTATATATACATAAGTCACAATGTTACGAGGTAGAAAACGACCTCGGTCGTGTGCAAATCTTTCTCGTAAAACTAAAAAAACCCGACAAGAAAGTGCACATCGCGAAACTCAGTCTCCGGCATCGCGAGAGAAACGATTGCAACATGTTAGAGATCAAATTCGTCTTAGTAATAACAGCCAATCACCCACAAAAAAGAAAACATTACTGGATGAAGCTTCAAAAAGAATGGCTGAGTATCGTAATAATCGGGAATCTCGTCAAAGTCGAATTAGTAGACTTGATAAACAAAAAACGCAGACAGCAAAAATTCGTGGACTGGAATCGCCAACGACACGATCTCATAGATTGTTGTCTATGAGTAAACATGCATCTCAAGTACGTGACAACGAATCTCCTACAACCCGATCTCAGAGATTGTCGTCTATTAGGACACATGCGTCTCAGATACGTGACGATGAATCACCCACAACGCACTCCCAAAGATTGTCGTCTATGAGGACACATGCGTCTCAGGTTCGAGACGACGAATCACCCACAGCGCGATCCCAAAGATTGTCGTCTATGAGAACACACGCGTCTCAGGTTCGAGACGACGAATCACCCACAGCGCGATCCCAAAGATTGTCGTCTATGAGAACACACGCGTCTCAGGTTCGAGACGACGAATCTTCCACAGCGCGATCCCAAAGATTGTCGTCTATGAGAACACACGCGTCTCAGGTTCGAGACGACGAATCTTCCACAGCGCGATCCCAAAGATTGTCGTCTATGAGAACACACGCGTCTCAGGTTCGAGGCAACGAATCACCCACAACGCGATCCCAAAGATTGTCGTCTATGAGGACACATGCTTCTCAGATACGTGTCGATGAATCACCAACATCTAGAGATCATAGAATTACACGTTTAAGGATGAACTCCCGGCGACATTATCGGCGACAACTTTTCTCGGATGACTCAGAGTTCAATGACTCTATATCACAAATCGCAAATCACGTATGCTACATTTGCAACAAATTGTGTTATCGAAATCAAACGAGATCGATATCAAAAAACCAGTCGAATGTTCTACCATTAGATAGTGCAGATCAATTTATTTCTTGTAATCGATGCGCAACAAACTTATTGAAAAATAAAATACCGCCGAATGCATTTTGGAACCGTATGACGGTATCTACTATACCGCCAGAACTGGAATGTTTAAGTGAAATGGAAATACGTTTGATTTCAAGAATAAAACCATTTCTGAAAGTGGTCCGTTTAGGTGGCAGATTTGGGCAACAAGGCTTTAAGGGCCAGTCAGTTCTCTTTGCCCAGCAAGTAGAGGAAATTGCTGAACAACTGCCAATATCAATTACCAGTGCAGGGATAGTAATAGTCTCAGAAACGTTGCAAAATGTTGTTAATAACAGAAGGTATTTGATTAATCTGACCAAAATCAAACGAGCTCTGCAGTGGCTTGTAGTAAACAATCACTTATATTCCAATGTTCGGCTTAATTATGATACTATCACACAGGAGTTGAATGATAACGTTTTTGAAGCAATCGTATCGCAAACTGATACGTCGCCAGTAATCAGAGAAGAAAATGCCTTCAAACCAATTGGCAATGAAAAGTATATTTTGCGAGGTACCTTTCACCAAGGAAGTGAAAGATTTCACGAAGACTCTAGAGGACGTCAATGTACTGCAAATTCAGCTGCAGCTATTGCATATACTACAACCAAACGTATCAATGCATGGCAACCATCGGATTTGGATCGTATTCTTCTTGCCGGAAACACTTATTACACCCTGTGCATAGAGAGGCTTAATTCTCGTCCGGAATTTCTTAACACTGAAGAATTATTGCCATCAGTTACAATAGCTGATAATGTTTTCCATTTACAAGTTGAACCAGATGTGGTGATTGGAGTGATTAAGCCGAATACACCATCTGAGGTGTTGCAAGGTTACTACACCAGTTTGGAAGCAGGTATAGAATTCTTCTTTTCTATGCATGAAAAAGGAATCATTACGTGTCAAACCGCATATTCTGTCGCTATAATTAAATTTGATAGCAAATATTACATATTTGATTCACATTCGCGAGGCCCTAAAGGTCATGGTGCCCGAAATTGCGGAACTTCCATGGTGATGCAAAGTAATGGAATTCTGTCCTTTTGCCAACACCTGCTGATTTCACTGCAAGTAGGTAGTCGAAAAGATTTGCAATATTCTATCACAGCAGTAACATCTAGTGATACAAATACATTTGAATGTCCACAGCAAGCAGTTGCATCATTGACCGATAACGTAGGCTCACAAATTGACGATGAAATTACAAGCACTACACATTCGCACACGGATATGATTACTACAACATCTTTAATGCCTATAGATACTGATACACCGATGATGACAGATGTACTTAGTAATGTTAATGAAGACAGGCCTATACCGATTCACGAATTGAGACGAAAAACAACTGCGCCAATAAGCATACTTACAGAGCAAAGAGCGGAAGAAATTTCCTGGGTAAAGCTTTTTCCTGATGGAAAAAATGGTTTGAGGGAAAATAGAAGTACTCCAATAACTCCTCTCGATTATTTTCAATCAAGAATAATGTCTCATTACTGGAGATTCCAAAACAATGAATACCTGTTTTATGCATTATCAACCGTAGAATTATACAAGGCTCGGTAAAACGTTTCTGTTTGTGGTAGATTACGGCAAGATGGCGTAGAACCCAGAGATTTAGTACAAAACGTTCATTTGGTTATGAGAAATATAAGAGGTACACAATCGTATTGGCACAAAGCGTACACTGATTTGTTAGCTATGGTAAAAAATTTAGGACCTCCTCACTGGTATATCACTTTGTCTTGCAACGATCTGAACTGGCCTGATATGTTGCGTGCCTTATTAGTAGCTGATGGACGCTCCGAATCTGATGTTGATAATTTAACTTATCAAGAAAAAATGCGCCACATAGAATCATACCCTGTGACTTTATCACGGCAATTTATGTTTAGGTTAAACGCATTTTTTAGATTTCTAAAGAAAGACATTAATCCGATCTTGGCTCGAAAAGTGGAAGATTATTGGTGGCGAATAGAATTTCAGTTGCGTGGTAGTCCACATGTTCATATGGTGGTATGGTGTCAGGACATGCCTTCTTTTGAAAGCCGCGAAGGGATTGAATTAATAGACAGTATAATTACGTGCGAAATACCTGATGAAGAGGATGACCCTGAGATGAACAATTTAGTTAAACGTTTGCAAACTCACAAACACACACATACTTGTTTTAAAAATGGAAATCAATGTCGATTTAGTTTTCCGCGAATGCCTTCAGATGAAACTAAAATTTTGGATGATGACGAAGCTGTACGTAACGGTGGCAGATTCTGTATTTTAAAAAGAGATGCTCACGAATCAATGATAAACAATTATAACCCTAGAATATTGAAAATTTGGCGCGCAAATATAGACATCCAACCATGCGGTTCTGCTTTGGGTGTAGCCTATTACATTTCAAAATATATATCGAAGTCTGAACCGGCAGAAATAACAAGATCTATACGGGAATCCATAAGAAAAGTTCAAGAACGAGGCGGAACTTTTGCAAATCAGATATTTGCAATGCAAAACGCTATTTTAACACATCGTGAAGTGTCAGCAACCGAATGTGCTTATCGTCTCTGCCACTTGAAGTTACGCGATAGTTCTAGAAAGTGCGTTTTTGTTAATATTTGTGCACCATCTCAAAGATACCGTATGTTACGCGTGGATTTTTCAGAAAATACGGAACCATTCAAAAATGTGTTTGATAGGTATGTTTGTCGGCCGCATAATTTGGAATATATGAGCTTAGGTGAATTCGCAGTTCAGTTTGAGACAATAACACGCATTGATATGTCTGAAGATAATCAAGATGCCGATGCTTACGCGGTTGATGATGAGAATGCCGTAACTCGACAGAGAATTATCACGTTATTGGATAATGCAGGGCGAATGAAAGCTAGAACTCGTCCCGCAATTTTACGGACCAGATATTATACGGCTTCTTCAGATCCAGAGGCTTATTATTATTCTCTGTTGGTAGCACATGTTCCTTTTAGAGCAGAAGAAGAATTGTTGGATGGGTTTGAAACTGCAAAAGAAGCTTTTATGACTAAAAGGCATTTACTACGGCCATTACAACATGGCTACAATGCAGAAACGATGTCAATGTGGGAAACCTCATTAAAGCCTCACTTCGCAAGGCTCACTTCGACAGAATCTCATTAAGCCGAACATACGTATACAAATACCAATATGATATCTCCACGACACACACTTATACAAAAACCAAACATAAGGTTCTATTTCACATAAAGTGTGGATGTGTGAGGTATCTGGAAAAACTCAAGTCCATCGCAGCACCGCACACCACCGAATACAGTCTTTTATACGAAGCCGAGGGCTAAAACTAGTAAGATATAAAGCCAATATAATAATATATAAATTAATCGAGTTTCACATACGCGCGACGATGGTTCACGAAAAACTTTAGTATCATCACGATTAATTTGAAAATATTTTAAGAAGTTGTTGTGTTGTTTCGTTTGCTCATAGATTTTCACAGCACTGCTTAAGAGGAAACGCGGGCGCCATTTTTTCCATAAAAATGTAGTCTCCTATTTCCTCCCTGAATAATGACATTAGAGCAAAAATGTTTTTTCCATCAAACTTATATCTACCATGGCCATGCCCGTATATGTTTTGTTTTTTCCCATATTCTAATTATAATAGGAAGTAGGAGCCTTCAAAAACTGAGAAAATTGCCCAATTGAAACGTAATTTTCAGACACCCACCAAAAAAATAATACGCATACAAACAATAAAATGAAAACGTAGAGGCATACGTAAAGCATTTGTTAAATTATTTTTGAAGAAAATATTATTTTTGCTCAATTTTTGGAGGAGGAAATAGGGGACTACGAAATGCCCTTTTGGTCAAGTTTAGTGCCTATTGTCGACCTGCGCTGCAGTTCTCCCTTTCTTCCTGTATTTGCAGAGGTTAGGGGGAGGGAGACGGCAACATTTTATTCAAATGCCTATTTTTTAGACCGCGTTTCCTCTTAACGGCAACATGGTGTAACTCTATTTATAATTATGTTGATGTTTCAGAGCGAGGCGCTGGAGCGCGCGCGCCACTCCCGCGGGGAGCGCATGCGCGCACAGGTACGATGCTATACACGATCAAATAAACCCATTTAAATTAGTTCCTAAAGGTGCTTATCCACCGGCTATGCTTGGATAAGATGAGATGGGCTAGAATTGAAAATTGCGCGGCCCTTTTCCTTAAAATATTTCCATCGCACTTTAATCTTGCGATGTTCATCGCTATCTGGAATTGGGTTTAGATTGCCGAGTTAACATTATAATATGCTCAGAGCAATAAGGTTCAATTTTATACCAAATAATATTTCCATTCGCGCCTCGCACATCCTCGCTCATCTAGACCATATCCACTGAAGATGCACTAGGAGGTTAAATTACAAAATACAAATATCAATTCTCGCTCATAATATCTCATCTCAAATTCGTGTAGTTTAAGCAATGCATGCTGAAATTTAACCTAATTGTGTGTAACAGTTCAAAATAACATAAATTTAGGACCCGTTAACTGGAGGTTATAATCATCGTACTGAACAACTTTCCTCAAGAAACACACAGTCATTCAAAAAAAATTTTTAACCCTCCATACAAAAATGCACAAAACTGCTCGATCAGCTGATTATACTGCTCGATCATACATGAAGAGTTAAATATTTTTTTTGCTATTTCAGCAAACTTGTAGAACAAAAGTTGTTCAGTATGATGAGTAGAAGCCCCAGTTAACGGGACCTACACCAATTTTGTTACACCCTGTATACACGGTATCAAGTAAAATTCAAAATATTTCTTCTTACTGAAACTGAACAAATTTTGTTGAAAAACTTAGCTGAAATAAGAAAAAAAATGACTTCCCATGCAAATTTGGCTAATCAGTTGATCAATTTGTGTGAGAAGTCTAAAATATTTTTACGTTATCAGAAAAGTTTCAGAACATTTAATTTAATGGGTGGAAATCTTCCTAAAATATGCTCTTTTACCTAACACCCTGTGTAAGGTGTTCTTAAAATATCCGCCGACGCGACGCCGCCGGCGCAGCAAGGGGTGCTTCTACTCGTAAAACTCAACAAGTTTTCCTAAGGAACCCATAGTTGTTAGGGGCGGGCTGGTTTCCGCAACCAGGCGACCACTGCGCCCATTTCGCGTGATTGGCCGGCATCACTGCCAGCCCAGCTCCTCCAAGAAGCCCAGTAGCCCCCGTACGTTGCCGACGACTTCCTGGAGCGACAATTCGCATTTTTTAAAAATCTTTATACAAATTGATCACCTGGTTAACCCAACTATGTATGGAGAGTTTTTTTTAGAATTGACTATGGGTTCCTCAAAGAAAGTTGTTCAGTTTTAAATAATTTATCATAATTTATTTGCCTTAAACAGGGTATTAAAAGATCTTACAATATGTATATAGAACTCATGTCTAGCTAGTGTTGGAAATAGCATGCATAATAATTTTTATCTTAGTTCGAAATAATCCACAATCACACAAAATAAGGCCAATCTTAATCCAAAGTAATCAACAAATTTAACAAGTTATTAATATTATGGCAGTTTGTGACATTCAGCCACTTAAAGAGCATCGGTGGCGTAACAGTTACGGCCGCTACCTCCTGTCCGGGAGGTCGTGGTTCGAGTCCTGCCGCGTACCAATGTGTTTTCGAATTTCGATCTCAAATGTACGTTTATCCGACGTTCTTACGGTGAAGGAAAACATCGTGAAGAAACCTGCACATGACTGCAAAGAATTCCGCACTGGGCCCGCGTGGTCGACTAAGGCGCGATCGCCCTAACTCAGAGTAGGCTCGAGCCCCTCGGTGGGGACATGTCATTCAGCCACTCATGTAATTTGATTTTAAATTATCTAATGTTTAAATCCTTAATTTCGTATGGTATTTTGTTATATATGCGAATGCACACCGTCAGGCAACTTTTATCACACACAAATAACCTGGGAGTTTCATGAAGAACTAGCTTTTCCGGCTCCCTGCGAGATCTGGTGCTTCCATCACATGCTCTTTTGAATAGTTCCCCATCTGTCAGTACAAATATGCTAATTTCATAATTGTAGAGCGAGTGTAGCGGCAAAACACCAAGTCTATTGAAGAGGGATCTGCAAGACACTCGTACGTAGGGTGGGATTCCATATATAGCGCGAATACATTGTTTTTGAGCAACAAAGGCTCGATTCATGGCAGTACTATTTCACCAAGCTATAAGATCATAACGTAAAACCATGTGCATGCTCACTTAAATGTTTGTGCGGATGGTGGCGCATCGGGAGCCGGGTAGTTCCTTTCCCTCTAATATGGTTGACGGGAGCGATGGCTGACTCTCGCGTTATACTCGTGACCGGGTGCTGTCCATGTGAACTGACCTACTCTTGTTAAATGCATTCTATGATTTATAAGTATAACTTTTCGTGTCATATTGTTTTCATGTTCTAATGACATAATCTGGTTTATATCAAGTATTTAATTTTGACGTTACAATGTAATTATTGTTTCTTTCTTGATTCTTCACAAATGACATTGTTATTATTATTATATGGGTGTCAATTAAATGGTTAGCATAGTATTGTTATTTCTGTGAGCAGAAAAATATAATCGGTCAGCAGAAATAGCTAATCGGTCAGCAGAAATAGCTAATTGGTCAGCAACTCATGGTCAGCAAACATTTCAAAATCAATCAGCAATTTATGTCATTCTGGATGGCTGTAATTATTTTAAACATCCCCGTACTACACTCTTCCTACAGTGTTGAGTGGTCGACGGAGCCCCTTCGGGGCTCCTACTTCTGTGTTCTCATGTTAAACCTAACACTACGACTGTGCGGGAAGGCGAGCTTTCATCTTATTGTTTCGCATTTAGTTCTACATACCTTTACTTTAGTATTTCAATTGGTTGCGGCAACTGTTGCAGGCGGAGCAAGCGGCTGACCTGCGCCGACGCAACCAGGCGCTCATCCACAACGTGCTGCCGCCGCACGTGGCGCGCCACTTCATGGGCGCGCGCCACCACCACCGCGACCTCTACAGCCAGAGCTACGCTGAGGTGGGCGTGCTGTTCGCCTCCATGCCAAACTTCACTGGTACTTAACTATTTTGACAACGTATTGAGATGGAAGGAAAATGACGGACGCTGACTTTGACTATATCAAGCTGACTTTACCTCCTGAAAGTTATTGATAATTACCGATGATCTATTTATATTATATTATTATTACCGGCCAAGTGCGAGTCGGACTAATTATTAAGAGTTCCGTAGTAATTTAAAAAAATAAAAGTGTATTTTAATAAACAAAATTATATTAACAGTTGGTAACAGAACTTTTTGTATGGAAAATCTATGAACTTTTAACAAATCCAACTGCATATCTAAAGTTGGTCGACTATTACTCCTAAAATAAGAAAGCCTAATTAACCGTGATAGTTTTCCTTTTAAATTGATTGTATTTCGTACGATTTACAATTTTTTTCCGATGTCCTGAAATAACGGTGTAGCTGGTATGGGGGGAGGGACGAGGGGGGAGGGACACTTGACTCGAACAAAAATTTGCACTTTTTTCGCAAACGGATCCCTAAATCGAAAAATTTAAAAAAAAAAACTTGCAGTAATTTGAAAGAGCTATTCAACGACACCCCCCCCCCCTCTCGATAGGGTATGTCAACGAAAAAAAAATCACCCCCTCTTTAAATTTAGGGGAAGTACATACATACATGACTTTACTGTACCTACCACTTTGTCGGCGGGATTAATATGTATACCCATACCAAATTACAGCTTTCTAGTACTAGTAGTCTCTAAGAAACAAACAGACGAACAGACAGACAGACATAGAGAAACTATAAGGGTTCCTTGTTGACAACGTAACCTTAAAAAAGCATTAGGAACTATCAAGCTCAAGCTACGTGACGACTAACACTTTGAGTCATAGGAAAGATAACGCGAGCACCGCGCTACGCCTAAAAAAATATTCATAGGAAAGACATTACCGAATAAAACAGTAAAAAAATATAAAACGAACATCATTCTACACCTAACAAAACAGTAAGACAGTAAACAGTCTTAAGAAAGAGATCAACGCGCACCCCATGCTCCACCAGACACAACAGTCATAGTTACTTCCAACGCGCTCACTATGCTACACCTAACAAAACAGTCATAGTAAAGATATCAACGCGCGCACTATTCTACGCCTTACAAAAAAAGTCATAGGAAAAACATTAACAAGTACACCATGCTAAGAGTAACAAAACAGTCATAGGAAAGACATCAACGCCCGCACCATTCTTCGAAAGCCATAGAAAATATATCTTTTCGCGTTGATATCAAAGCGTCAACAATTATATTTGGTAGCATTTATAACTAGCGCACGCATCGAGACTGCTTTTAAATTTAATTAAAGCTAAGGTTACCCAACCCAAGGGATTAATCGCGCTACTTAAAGACCGGCCTACACAACTTTGCAATATTTTTTCATTGACTAAGAAAAACTTTTTTCCATACAAACGAATAATTTAAAATTACTCAAAAATTATAAAACCTGTTGTTAGGTAACTTTATATATTAGAGCAAAGAAACGAAATGTACTAATAGTAAAATTAAAAAAAAAACTTTTACAAAAACTTGTTAAATTTTTCATTGTACTTATATGTACTTACAAAGTTTATTTATAACCGATCAATTCATTTTTGAGAAATTATAATTATTAGTTTTTATTGATGACGATTTTGCTAGGGAATTTTAGATGATTTTACAAAAAATAGTGCTTAAGGTAGGAATATAGACAAATCTAAGGTGTTATATTAGTCGGGAAAAAGTTCCTTCGTATTATGTATGCAAATTCAAACAGGGCGACCAGAGCGAGCTGCATCTTGATCGTTAAAATTTCTAGACTGGCAACCAAGTTTGTGCTACTGACTGATATTGCATTAGATCTATGATCATCATCATATCAGCCGAAGGACGTCCACTGCTAGACGACAAGTTCTTCGCTACTCGCATCCAGCGGCTTCCCGCGACCTTTACCAGGTCATTATTAGAGCTATCATCATAATCATATCAGCTCCTATATGTTCCCACCGAGGGGCTCGAGCCTACCCTGAAATAGGGCGATCGGGCCTTAGTCGACTACTCGGGCCCAGTGCGGGTTGGTCGACTTCACACACAACCTTCGAGTTTCTTCGCAGGAGTGTGCAGGTTTCCTCACGATGTTTTCCTTCACCGTAAGAGCGTTGTTGGATAAACGTACATATGAAATCGAAATTCGAAATCACATTGGAACGTGGCAGGATTCGAACCACTACCTCCCGCGCGGACAGGAGGTAGCGGCCCTATAAACTTTAGATCTAACTTTAAGTTAAATCTCTAAACAGCACAATTTTTATTCGCGACCTGCGTTGCATTTCTACCTTTTTTAAATGAAATTTCAAAATGTAGCAAATTTATTCGTTACTTTCACTGTATTTCGCAGACAGAAAAGGCAATTGAAAAATGGCGAGAAATTTCATTTTTTATTTTTATTGAAATTTCCGTTGATCAGCATTTTAATTTTATTATAACCAGCCCGGTACAAACAATATGAGCAAAGAGATTTGATTACAAATTTAAACTTGCAAAATACGAAGATACTTTTTCTCCGACCTATTCTGACACTATTCAAAATTTTAATTTGGTCCCATGGGAAATCCGCGTTGACATGATCTCACATCATGGCTAACATTGCTTATAGCTTCCGGTGAATTAACATGTTTCGTGTCTAATTTCCGGTTGCAATCGTAGTCCGTGGCCAACAGCCGGATAAAAATATTACAATTGGGATGACGAATGCTAGTCATCTGATTTACTTTTTGTCATCTGTCAAAAACGACATTTTGTTCTAAAAATGTTTGAAATACCTAGGCGTGACGTCATAGTTTTGCAGCGTCATTTATGTACTTATTTTGTGATTTTGGTGAATTAAAAATCGAAGACTTGATGGAAAACAAAACGAGTAAGGTTTTCCGAAGTTTAAGTAGGAGGGCAATTTAGTAATCAAGAGTTCATAATTAAATAGTAATTTACCCTCCTAAAATTTTGTAAAACCTTACTCGTTTTGTTTACCATCAAGTCTTCAGTTTTTAACTCACCAAAATCACAAAATGAGTACAAAAATGACGCTAAAAAACTGTTTACTGACACGCCTAGGTGTTTCAAACATTTTTAGAACAAAATGTAGTTTTTGACAGTTGATGAAATGTAACTCAGACGACTAGCAGTCAACAGCCCTATTGTATTTTTTTAAAAATTCACAATTGGTTAGTTTTTGGCATCATCTCACCTGATGGTAAGTGACGATGTTGCCGAAGATGGAAGCGGGCTTACTAAGATTCACCAACGCAATGGAGAACTGCCTATCTTATCGTATTCCTAAATACATGACAACATAAGTAAAGACTTCCACCATTTAGATATTTCCTCACTTTCGGCTACCTACATAATCGCTAATTATTATCGAATCGAAAGTTGTTAAAAGCGAAATAAGCACTTACTTAATAGAAATTATTAAGAATAATAACAAAGGTATTAACAACATATCAATTAGCTCATTTTTGGGTTCTGTACTCCCTACGAGGAACCCTTTTACGATCGTTCTGTCCATCCGTCCATCCGTCCATCAAAGACGGTCCCAACGTCATACTTTTACGTTTTTGAACCTAACGGGGTGTGCTAATTTTTAGGGTTCCGTAGTCAACTAGAAACCCTTATAGTTTCGCCATGTCTGTCTGTCTGTCTGTCTGTCTGTCTGTCTGTCTGTCCGTCTGTCCGTCTGTCCGCGGCTTAGCTCAGAGACTAATAATACTAGAAAGCTGTAATTTGGCATGGTTATACATATTACTCACGCCGATAAATTTGTATAATAAAATCTAGAATTTTTTTTTTTAATGATACCGCCCGCCCTACGTGTAAAGAGGGAGTGAACCCTGTCGTGTGGGGGGGGCTCTCGTTGAATAGCTCTTTCAAAACAACTAAAGGGTTGCTAAAACCGTTTTTTTTATTCCGGGACCCGTTTGTGAAATATTAAGCTTTAAAGTGTGTTTGAGTCTTGTATGGAAAGTTATTTTTTTGCGAATTGAGTTGGTTCATTGAATAAAGTTGTTGTTCAGTACGAGAATAGAAACACCAATTAGCAGCTCCTACACCTATTATGTTTTAAAAAAATTAATACTTTACTTTTTAGGGTTCCGTATCCAAAGGGTAAAAACGGAACCCTATTACTAAGACTTCGCTGTCCGTCCGTCTGTCACCAGGCTGTATTTCGTGAACTGCGATAGCTAGACAGTTGAAATTTTCACAGATGATGTATTTCTGTTGCCGCTATAACCACAAATACTAAAAAATAAAAGTTTAAAAAACTTAAAAAACCAACTTCAAAATGAAATTTACTCTAAAGTATGAAATATTATTGTTATACTTAGATACACGACATTAACCAAAAATAACGAAATCAGCGGTGGGTACGAATTAAATTGGGGGCCTAAATTTATTTTTGAGGTCGGTACCAACACACAGTTACTTACGTTTCAAATGTTTTAGATTCGATGGCATTGCTGAAACCGACCTCAAAAAAAATTTTAGGCCCCTAATTTAATTCGTACCCACCATTGATTTCGTTATTGTTGGTTAATGTCGTGTATCTTAGTATAACAATATTATTTCATAGTTAAGAGTGAATTTCATTTTGAAGTTGGTTTTTAAGTTTTTTAAACTTTTATTTTTTATTTTATTTATTTTTTTAGTGATAATACTATCTATCTAACAACGTTATACCCAATCACCCACTCGCCAATGGAACCATCAAACCATAAAGCATGTGTTTCATTAACAGATACAGATATCTGTAGCTTCCATCATCATCTCAACAGCATGAAAGTTAAGGAGTTAAATCTTCCATCAACAGCTCATCTGAATAACCTGAAAGTCTATCGGTCTATACTTACCTTCGTATCTACGCAAAATATTTGAAGAATTATCCTTCAACTCCTAACCGTTAAGGAGTTGTTGATGACTAGCAGACGCCAAAACTTGAATAGTTTTAGGAAATACATGCAATACGTAATATGTGCATATAAAATTTGAGGGTTGTTCTCGATATCCCTGGGATCCCATCATCAGATCCTGACTTTGTGACAATGGGACCACCTCGGGAGTATACTCTTTCGAATAAAAAAAGAATTTTGAAAATTGGTTCACAATCGGCGGAGATATCGCGTAACAAACATACAAAAAAAAAACATACAGTCGAATTGAGAACCTCCTCCTTTTTGAAGTCGGTTGAAAAAATAGAATAAAATAAATATTGAAGGGGCTCCCATACAACAAACGTGATTTTTTTGCTCATTTTTGCTCGATATTGATAACGGCAATAAGTAGCCGCTTGAAATATTCACAGAATATTGAGTTGCACTTAAAATAAATTTAATATTCGCATTCCCATACAACAAACTTGATTTTTATATATAATGGTACGGAACCCTGCGTGCGCGAGTCAAACTCGCACTTGGCCGGTTTTTATTTTTACTGGTACCATCCATACATATAAAATGGATACAAAAAATTCGAGAGCACCCTTCGTTGAATAAGTCTTTTAAAATAAACAACATATTATTATTACGTTTACTGTTTGCAAGATATAGGCCGCCAAAGTCGTTATAAGGTGCAACCAAGGCGTAACAAAACTGTTCAACCTAGAAACTTGAAATCACCTACGATGATCCATGAAGTAGTAGGTAACTATCAACTTAAATAATTTCGGGTACATAGGTACAGTGTTCAAGTTATGCGTCAATGTCTGTTATTTATATCTCATCTGCGCCCCTGGCCCCAAACCAAAGTATATATATTAGTACTAACATACAGTATGGACACTCCCTGCCGCTCTCTAGATTCCGACCTCACCCCCTCGTCAGCCAGACTGATACAGATTGGTTATAGTTTGGCTCCCGAACGTATATAATTTGGCCGTGATATAGTTTGCTCCGTAATTTGTTTTTATAAATGTAATTTCACGACCGTTGTATGCAGTGTCCGGGGTGTGATCAAACTAAGATTTTCTGTACATAGGTACTTTATATGCTTAAAATACACATATATCTAGATACACCTAGGCACATAGTAAACAAACCTGTTCAACACATGAATGTTTGCCCTGAATGGGAATTGAATCCGCTACCCTCTACCCAACAGACAGGAGCGCTGACCACTGGACTATCATAGTTAGAATATCGTTAAGAAAACTAACAAGGCTGAAAAATTTACTTTTTAAAACAATTCTTTACTGTGCACTTTGTACAATAATTTTGGCATGGTCAAAATAAGACGAGTCTTCTATATCTACTAGCTTTTGCCCTCGGCTTAGCCTGCGTGGACATCATTTTTATGACTGTCTTTGAGGGTGAGTGGCGAGTGGTGCGCGAGCCACGAGCGGTTCGCGAGCGTGAACATGACTTTTCCCCAGAACCCTCAGGAACTATATCGGGCTATTCTGATTAGTAATCTATGTCACTTCCCTCCCCCTTAACTAATTATTTACAACAAAATCACTTCAATCCGTTGCTCCGTTGCGACGCCGACGTGCACGAGCTTGGAAATGAGTTTTCCCCAGAACCCTCAGGAACTATTTTAGGATATTCTAATTAGTTAATTGTGTAATTTTCCAACCCCCTCGACCATCTCTGTGGAAAAAATCCCAACAATCCATTGTTGCGTTGGGATGTTAAAGAAATTAACCGAAAGAAGAGTATTTTTTCAGTTCCCTCAGGAACTGCATCGAAATATGCTATTTTCGCAGGATAATAGGTAGCCTATACCCTTCCCTGGCTACCTGCACGCCAAATTTAATCAAGATTGATCAAGGTGTTTAAGCGTAAAAAGGTAACAAACAAACGAACAAATAAACAAACAAGCATATTTTCACATTTATAATATTAGTAAGCAACAAGTAAGTAAAATGCTTATATAGGTGTAGGAGATGTCATCTTTATGACTTCTGATTATTCTGCCTCAAAGTAAGTAAATTGGAATCATTTAATTGTTGCGGGCAGCGCAGAACCGGTCGTCGTGGAAATCCTTGGGGGAAGCCTTTGTCTTTGCGCTGATATGATGATGATGATGATTTATTGCACTACAATGGAGTCTGTAACATTTAGAAAGGAAATATTTTTTTATTTATTTAAAGGCAAAACAACGACTTTTTCGCCGATTTCGTGTACCCGTGATGAATCGAACTCGACTTGTTTAATGACCTGTTTGCGAATAAACGCACATGAATAGGAAGACCAAACAATCTGATAATGTTTATTTATTTTACAGAGTTCTACTCTGAAGAAACCGTCAATAATCAAGGTTTGGAATGCCTACGATTTCTCAACGAAGTTATATCGGACTTTGATTCGGTAGGTACCTAAAGCTGGCTTCTTATGTCACGTGATATCACGAGTCGCGCCGCGCCTGCTGGAGGCAGTGGCTCGAGGCGACTCGGGCTGGCGCGTGATGGCGCGTCAGATCCGCTAAAAGGCGCGGTGCGGGAGCGCTCGTGGAAGCGAGAGCGCGCGCAGGGCGGCGGGCGCGGGGTGGCGCGGGGTGGCGTTCAATGTTTTTCATACAAATCAAGCAACTGATTGTGTTGCTGCGTGTTTCAGTCTGTCATGTCATGGTTTAAGCGGCGTGGAGGGTTAAACGCGCTTCGACGCGCCGTGAGTAGTGTGGCTCGTCCTCGCTCCTACAATTTTTTTTTAACTAAAAATTTTAGTGCGTTTGGCTGCATCTCACCTGATGGTAAGTGCCGATGCAGCCGAGGATGTAACACGCAAGCTCAAATAGTACCTATTCACTCTTGTCTTGAAGATTCCTAAATTATACGAATCGGGGAATACAGACGGGAATTCCACTCGTTGGCCGTTCTCATGATGAACGAAGAAGCAAAACGCTTCGTGCGAAAAGGTGGAACATTGACGAAAAAGGGGTGGAACCGCTCTCCGCGCTCACCAGTCGTCTGATGATGAAATGGAGAGGGGGAATGAGGTCGTGAAGCTCCAGGGCACACTCGGCGCGGCGCGACTTGTGATATTACGCGCTGTGATAATCCACCATATTGCTAATCTATTACGCTAGAATCCGCTAGATAAATATCAACTTCTTTTTTCTTTTAGTAAGTTTTAATACACACTCTTATGTATGAATTCATTTTGCAACTTGGCCGTAATTATGGCATTTTCTCTTTTTAAATTGTACATCTTGCGTTACGAAAATAATATGAATATAAAAGTATATGGTCTGTAGCGCGGCCTTAGAACGGTGCCATCCCATCTGTTTCCGAGATTGTCATAAGAGGCGACTAAGGATTAAAACACCGGAGGATGGGCAGCAGCGCTTTTTCCGCGTACTGTGCCAATACACTGCACACTCCCATCGCCAACCCCCCCTGGCAAGCGTGGCAATACCTCTCCAACTCAGGGAGGCCTATATGTCCAAAGGTGAACAACTTTTGATTGATGTGATGATGGTCACCATCATCACACGCCAAAGCCGGCTGATTAACAACGAAACTTACAACCAGCCACTTTTCTAAGAACAAGATGAACGAATTTGTTAATTTATCCACTAATATTTTTCTTCAACTGTATAAGTTTATCGTCAAATTTCTGTTGCAGCTTCTTGAAAACGCAAAGTACAGCAAGGATATTATTAAAATTAAAACCATCAGTTCTACGTACATGGCTGCATCAGGCCTAAACCCCACTCAACAGATGCAGGTACATTTTACTTGTCAAGTTTAAATATAAAGTGTCAGGTTGGTGGAAACAGCTGGCCGAGCAGGGCCGAAGATCGCGTTCGTTACAAGTGGCGCGCCTTGGGGTTGGGGTAGGCCTAATGTGGAATAATACCCACGAGCTGATGATGATCTATCAAGTTTTCATGTAACTCATTTTTGTTAGTAGGTAGGTAACTCACCTCGTTAATAATTTGGTACGTTGTATTTCCAAGAGCACATTTTTATTGATCGTTGTTGCCAATAGTTTTTACGGTTCCCTACCTACCAGGTAATGAGGCTCTATTAATACGAGTAAGCCTACGCTGTCCACCCTTCTGTCCGTCTGTCGGTCTGTCGTCCGTCCGTCTGTATGACTTGAGTTTTAAAAGGTTGTATCTTTTGAACGGGCTGAAATTTTAAAAGAATATGTGTGATTATGGGGAATTGACTAACAAGTAATAAGAATTTAAAATATGAAAAATTAAGAGACATTTAAAAAAAACTGTTTTAGCTGTATAAAAAGGTAATACATACAAGCGTGAAAGTAGATGCAATCACAGTAGGTACGTATTGAGCCTGAAGTAACACAACAAATAATAAAACTGTTTTAGCTGTATAAAAAGGTAATACATACAAGCGTGAAAGTAGATGCAATCACAGTAGGTACGTATTGAGCCTGAAGTAACACAACAAATAATAAAACTGTTTTAGCTGTATAAAAAGGTAATACATACAAGCGTGAAAGTAGATGCAATCACAGTAGGTACGTATTGAGCCTGAAGTAACACAACAAATAATAAAACTGTTTTAGCTGTATAAAAAGGTAATACATACAAGCGTGAAAGTAGATGCAATCACAGTAGGTACGTATTGAGCCTGAAGTAACACAACAAATAATAAAACTGTTTTAGCTGTATAAAAAGGTAATACATACAAGCGTGAAAGTAGATGCAATCACAGTAGGTACGTATTGAGCCTGAAGTAACACAACAAATAATAAAACTGTTTTAGCTGTATAAAAAGGTAATACATACAAGCGTGAAAGTAGATGCAATCACAGTAGGTACGTATTGAGCCTGAAGTAACACAACAAATAATAAAACTGTTTTAGCTGTATAAAAAGGTAATACATACAAGCGTGAAAGTAGATGCAATCACAGTAGGTACGTATTGAGCCTGAAGTAACACAACAAATAATAAAACTGTTTTAGCTGTATAAAAAGGTAATACATACAAGCGTGAAAGTAGATGCAATCACAGTAGGTACGTATTGAGCCTGAAGTAACACAACAAATAATAAAACTGTTTTAGCTGTATAAAAAGGTAATACATACAAGCGTGAAAGTAGATGCAATCACAGTAGGTACGTATTAAGCCTGAAGTAACACAACAAATAATAAAAACCGGCCAAGTGTCAGAACTGGATGAAAAAACTGTATTTTTCTGTCACTCGCGTGTATGTTTCTGTTTGAAATGAATGGGTATTTTTGTTATACTTGTGCGTAGAGGTGTAGAATTACATGATACTCGGTGCGCTAGTCCTACTCATACTTGGGCGGTTTTTTCTACGCCGCCATCATCATCATCATGTGAGCCGAAAAACGTCCACTACTGGACAAAGGCCTCCCCCAAGGATTTCCACGACGACCGGTCTCGCCCTGCCCGCATCCAGAGGCTCCCATTCTGCCATACTGCTTTGTAATTCTTAAAATTGAAGAAACGAATGAACACCTTAAAGATTACGAGTAGAGCTCTGGTAAGCAACATCATTACCAATCGCAGCCGTCAGACGGCGTGCTGGTGCGCTGGGCCCACCTGGCGTGCCTAGTGGAGTTCGCGCTGGAGCTGCAGCGGCTGCTCGCGTGCATCAACGAGCAGTCGTTCAACCACTTCGTGCTGCGCATGGGCGTCAACCACGGACCCATCACGGCCGGCGTCATCGGCGCCAGGAAGCCGCACTACGACATATGGGGCAACACCGTGAACGTCGCCTCGCGGATGGAGAGCACCGGCAAGGCCGGCTGCATACAGGTGTGCATCCATGTATCCTTCCTTACCTATACCAATGTTATAGGCAATGTGTATAATGCAGGCATTCTACACAATAACTAGGAAATGTATAGAATGCCGGGGTCGTTCAGGCAATGTATGAAATGATATTCAATGTTTAAACTATTTTACATTTTACCTAGGAAATGTAGAATACCTAGGCATTGTATACAATGCCGGTTGAAACATAGGTAATGTACGTAATCGAAAAAATACGTCTGTTTTTAATTTTTTTTGTAACAGAATTTGTATACGTGAGCGATTTCCCTTCTGGCGCTTCGCCGGCCGCTGCCGCCTGAACTTTTTCAGGCAATGTTTATAATGCCTAGGCATTCTATACAATGCCGGATTATACACATTGCCTATAACATTATACTAGTACTAACATACAGTATGGACACTCCCTGCCGCTCTCTAGATTCCTACCTCATCCCCTCGTCACCCGGATTGATACAGATTGGTTACAGTCTGGTTCTCGAGCGTAAAGGATATGGCCGTGGTTTGTTTGCTCGGACGATTGTTTTTAGAAATGTCATTTCACGACCATTGTATGCAGCTATCGGAATGTGCCTATACAATCCGGTATTTAACTACTTAGTTACTAGTCAAATGAGCTACTTCTTGTCGACTAGGTATCAAAAACGACAGTTTGTTCTGAAATTGTTCGTGTTACAGGCACGTGACGTCAATTGCCCAAAAACATTTATTGATTTTTAATAAATATAAAATAAAAATGATGACAAGAGCTTACCAACTGTGAATAAAAATTATATTTAGGGGTAAGTTTTTGTGCTTTTGTTGGAGAAATGCTATTTAGTGTATTAGTGTAATTTACTTTTTGATTCTGTCAAATATACGAGTACCCTCAGAAAGTGTGTCTGTCTGTTTGTTACTTCCTCATGCTAAAACTACTGAACAGGTTTCGCGGAAATTTGGCTAACCTTGAGCTAAAGTAAAGGACGACGAACATAAACATTCTTAGTTCCCTAGGGATCTGGCAAAAAGTTAATTTTCCACGCCTGCGATTAGTAGATACCTAAGGATTTATTATCAGAAGGGATATAAAATGGGTTTATACCTACCTTACATATTCGATATCTTCTATCTACTACGCCGGCCTTGTTCTTATGTATGAACCATTTTAAAGCGAGATATTAATGCAGTGGCGTGAAAAACATGAAGGCTATGTAGACTCTGTGTAGAGTTAAAAAGATTTTGCTCCCTCGAAATAAATCCAATTATTATTAAGTACTCAGTATTAACTTATTAAGGGCAATGGAGCGTGCTATGCTCGGAGTTTTTCTGCGTGGTCGAATCAGAAACGAGGAGATCTGCAGGAGAACTAAAGTAACCGACATAGCTCACAGAATCGCTAAACTGAAGTGGCAGTGGGCAGGGCATATAGCTCGTAGAACAGATGACCGATGGGGCTCTAAAGTTCTCGAGTGGCGACCGCGCACCGGAAATCGTTGCATAGGCAGGCCTCCCACGCGGTGGACCGACGACCTGGAAGCCGATGGATGCGGGCAGCGCAGGACCGGTCGTGGTGGAAATCCTTGGGGGAGGCCTTTGTCCAGCAGTGGACGATTTTCGGCTGATATGATGATGACTCAGTATTAAAAGTTCTTCTCTTTTCTGTGACAGAACTGCAAAACCACAAGGCTCGCTATACAACTACTTTTGCATTATCCATATTTTACAATCAGTGGGACACCATGTATATGAATATATTGCGATACTAGGTTTTTCCCGCGGCTACTTTTTCAAGTAATATTTTTTAATCATTGCCGCGGCTTCGCCCGCGTGGATATCGTTTTTATGACTGCCTTTGAGGGTGAGTGGTGCGCGAGCGTGGACATGAGTTTTTTCAGATCCCTCACGAACTGTAACTATATCGGGCAATTCTGATTAGCAGTCTATGTCATTTCCCACCCCCACAACCAATTTTATACAAATAATCACTTCAATCCGTTGTTATGCCGACGTGCGAGATCGTGGAAATGAGTTTCCTCTAAATCCCTCGGGATTTATGTCAATATGCTAATTAGTAATTTATATCATTTCCCACCCCCTCAATACATCAGTGAGCAAAAAATCACAACAATCCATTGTTCCGTTGTAATGTTAGAGAAATTAATAAAAAAAGTGTATTTTTTAGTTTCCCCAGGAATTGCATTGGACTATGCTATTTTCACGAGATAAATAGTATCCAATGTTCTTTCCAATGACACAGGCTACCTGCGTGCCAAATATCATTAAGATTGGTCGAAGTGTTGGAGCGTGGAAAGGCAACAAACAAACACTTTTTCTTATTTGTAATATTAGTAAGGATGTACAAAACTGGTATATATTCATGAATCAATCAATAATGTGTTAGGGTTTAAGAAATGTAATCGGTCCTATAACGACGGTCCACGTTGTTAAATTGATCCAGGTGACAGAAGAAACGCGTCATATATTGGAGTGCTTCGGGTACTACTTCGAGCAGCGAGGGCTGGTGGCAGTGAAGGGCAAGGGCCAGCTGATGACCTACTACCTGCAGGGCAAACGGGAGACCACCACGAGCAAGCCCCCGGTATGTAACGAGCGAACGTCACGTTATCGTGCTCAGTGCACTGCATAGTATTGTCGCACTCAGTTGCACATACACTTTTCAACCGACTTCCAAAAAGGAGGAGGTTCTCAATTCGACTATACGTTTTTTTTGTATGTTTGTTACGCGACACCTTCGCAGATAGTAAACAGATTTTCACTATTATTTTTTTCTTCGATAGGATATGTTTCCGAGGTGGTCCCATATAAATTTTATCAAAATCGGTGTAGTACTTTATTGGAAAATTTACAAAAAGTAAAAAAAATAAAATAATGCAAAATTGTACTAAGTTGTTGCGATGGAAGTCGGTTTTTTAAAGTGTTTAGCGTTTTCATTTATTAACCAAAACGGAGAGAAGGAGAGACGTGTCATTTTCCATACATTTGTGGCGGGCGGTGCACCCTCCACTACGTCGTCGCACCCACCATAGTTGATGATGTAGGGAAGGGTTCTTTTTAAAAAAAAATAGAAACATCCACCAAAACTTTATTTGTATTAAAACTGATATAAAATGAAATAAACGTGACAAAATTGAACAGTAGACAGTATAGTCTTTGAATGACATTGTGACAATTTGAGAAATAAACAAAATACCAAAAAGTAAAAATTGACATAAAAGGTGATATAAAAACAGGTTAATCGTAAAAATAACCAAAAAGATTGACTTCGTCACACATTAGATCGAAGCGGAGAGGAGACGTACAAGTCTAACGTATAGAAAACACGCACATCTCTGCTCCTCTCCACTTAGGTGGATACCGGTCCTACACATTGATTGTTTGACGGAAACACGGTGGAGTACCTATACCTAATCTTTATATTAAAATAATTGATGAAATCTAATGCGAGTCCGTCCGGCCAATTTGTTTAATTTTTTTTTAAATGTAAGGTATTGATACATAAATTTGTCATATAGCATTAGAAAGCACCTTACCTTTGACCTTTCAAATAAATAAACAAAAAAATAATCACCCCCACTTCACATGTAGGGGAGGTGCCTTAAAAATATTTTTTTTCAAGATTTTATTGAACCACTTTGTCGGCGTTATTAATAGTATGCCTATGTCAAATTCGCCTTTCTAGTATTAATAGTCTCTGAGCTAAGCCGCAGACAGACGGACAGACATGGCAAACTATAAGGGTTCCTTGTTGACTTCGGAATCCTAATAAGAAAAAAAAAACGAGACCTACAGTACTCGCTAATTAATTATCGGGTCGTACATTCACGGGCCGACCCTTCGAATAGTAGTATGTCATCTTTGCCTTTGCCACCACACTAGGCTGCATGGCTATGACAACCTTAGTTTTCGAGAATTAAAAAACGTTCGCATTTCCTGTTACACATTTCCGTCCCATTTCACGAAATCACTCCCACAAATTGCAGGAAAGCGAGAGCAAACATGTTACACATCAAAAAAAAACCATTTCAAGTCCGTCCGGCAGTTCTAACATCCGATTTGTTTAATTTTGTTTTTTAATTTAAGGAATTGATGCACAGTTTTCTTAACAAGCATTAAAATCCCCTAACTTTACTCAAGTTATATCCAAGCGTGATTTTCATTGCTCTCTCTGTTAATATCTCCGGTTCTAGAGTACGTGGTTTGTTTTGGTCTAAGAACACTCGCTGGGCAAGCTCTTTCATTTCAGCTATTGCCCACTTAAATTGGTTGAGTTGGAGGGAAGCTAGATGTGATAATTCAACGCGCATATTCACGCACCGCGCACTCTTGATGTCCACAATAAAAAAATATGCTGCGATCCCCAGAGATTTGTTACCATAGATGGGTTATGCACTAACAAACAACATTTGAAAATCGAAGCCATTTACACACACAATGTTATAGGTAGTTCGCTTCCATTGCACCGAATGCTACAAGAAAAGAGATGCCAATTGGCATCTTTTTTTTGCTTCACTTTTTGGATGCGCGTAACCTATCTACCTCCCCTTATATATAGCATATCTCTGGCGATCCCCCTCGTTTTTCTTTAGAACCGATTATACGCCCAATTATTTTAACACTTTTTAGATTTCCTGAAATAGCGGTTTAGCTGGTAGCGGGTGGAGAGTGGAGACATGAACCCTAACAAAACTCACCACTTATAAACTTTATATACAGGGCGTCCCACGGCTATGCCACATGGAGGGAAAGTACCTTGAATATTGTAGATGGAACATTTTACTGAAAGAAGATATTATTTGTATTTAAAAAACAATTTTAACTACATTCATAGATTTTTTTATTAATTACATGGTGGAACTGGGAATCGAACCCTCTACACGAGAAAAAAAAATACCCTGTAGCTTCATCATACAGATCGAAAGACTTCATCATAAGGATTATTTTTTGCTAAATAAAAATCAGAAATAAATGGAAATAAAAGGACGACCATGAATTTTAACATTTTTAATTCAAAATTAATCAAATGAATTTATCAAATGCTCAACATTAGTCTCATTCTTTTCAATACAAAGTCGCACTTTTGATTATTTCGCTCGCTGACGATTTTTTGATCATGTTATGGTGGATGCTTAGAATAATACGTCTAAGTTCTGCTTGCTGCTTTTCGAAATTAATGCCGATTTCTTCTTCACCATCCCTTACTGAACTTTTAGGATTTGCCTCACAGTATAACAAAATGTCGAGTTCATCGTCAGTGTTTATCATTTGGTGAGGCGGTAGTGGTAAGCGATGATCGAAACGTCCTAAATTTATCAGATTATCCACCTACCGTTTCATAATAAATCATGATGGTGTATTTCAATGAGGATATCTTTTACGGTACCATTGTAAGGCTAATGTTACGTTTTTCTGCTTCAAAAAGTAGGCTTCCATTAAACCGAAAGTATTTTGATTCGCAATGTTTATGTAACAAATTCACAATACAATGCAAAAATCCTAAAATGAAAATCACAGAAACAAAAGAATAAAAAATTGAAAATGGAACACATTTTTGAATTATTTCTTTGCGACTTTGTATTTAACAGAATAGGACTAATTTTGAGCTTTTGATAAATTAATTTGATTAATTTTGAATTAAAAATGTTAAAATTCATGGTCTTCCTTTCATTTCTGACACTAAGTTATTTAGCAAAAAATAATCCTTATGATGAAGCTTTCTAATCGGTATGATAAAGCTACAGGTCATTTTTTCTCATGTAGCGGGTTTGATTCCCGGTTCAACCATGTAATTATTAAAAAATCTATGAAAGCAGTTAATTTTTTTTCTAAATTAAAAAAATGTCTTCATTCAGTAAAATGTTCCATCTCCAATATTCAAGGTACTTTCCCTCCATGTGGCATAGCCGTGGGACGTCCTGTATAGTTATAGAATTATTTAGCGGAAAATTATCTTAGCAAACCCTCAGTAATTTTAAAAGATAGATACATCGTAAGTCGGTAAAAGGACAAAAGAATCACCCTCACTTTACATGTAGGGTACCCTTAAAACGAAACTATAAGGATTCCTAGTTCAAACTAGTCAACTAAGGACCTCTTCCTTTTTTGAAGTCGGTTGAAAGACATGTTTACATTGCACAATATAAATTATAAAACTTTGGATGACTAGAAACCTATGGATGTTAACTATATTATATCTATGTTACGGCTTGAACCTGAAGTGCGGCTACGCCTAGTTTTAGCCGGTTAGAACTAGGTATAGCCATTTATTGTTGGTTAAATCTAGTATAAGCCTATTGTTTTCGGGTAGAACTAGGTCTAGCTGGTAACATTCCGGCTAGATCTAGGTCTAAACAAACCCTAGTGGCTAGTACTAGGTTAAGCCAATATCATGCTGGCTACAACTAGATCCAACCAAAAGTAAAGTAAAGTCGAAAATGGTTATTCTTGGTTTCTTCTTCTGCGAAGCATTCTGCTACCCATGGGGGGACAAAAAAAAACTACGCTCGCTCATTCAAGCACGCCAAGCGAGCGATATTAGGTTGATTGATTATACAGTCAAAGAGCCTCGCGAAGCGAGCCTTCCTCCCCCTGGGTAGCAGGAAAAGCGAGTTAAAAAGGTGACGAGTTAGGAAAGTGTCGCCTGTTACACGTTCGAAATTGTTTGCATCTAGTTTTATCCAACACGGATTGCTTGGATAAAGTTGTAGCCAGTATGATATAGGCTAGACCCAGTATCAACCACTAGGGTTTGGTTAGACCTAGTTGTAGCCGGAATGATACCAGCTATAGTTTTACCCGAAAACAATCGGCTTATACTAGATTTAACCAAGAGTAAGTGGCTACACCTAGTTCCAACCAGCTAAAACTAGGTGTAGCCGCACATCGGATTCTAGCCGTAACATCTACATTTATTTACAATTTTCTGATATGTACCATTACAGCTACACAATGTCGACCCTCATCACAACAAACACTATCATCATTAACAACATGTCTCGTATTTACTTATGGCAGAGAAATTCATCGGTTGCAACGATCACAGAAAAGAAGACAGGGGAAGATTGTCATGTTGTGTTGTGGAATGTAGTCCGGCAGAAGGAGTTGATGACGTGGACAGTCTACCCGGACAGGCCGAGTGTCCCACAATCGCCCTGAACGGGAAGGCCGCCCAGGTCACCTCTTATACACCAGCAGCCCTCAATCTACATTAAAATAAATAATGATCAAAATAATAGTAATATAAAAAACACAAAGGCCACGACTTTTCTTCTTTGGTTGTCAGACCACGACACCGCTCAAATTCTACAATTTTCTGTACGTGGTAAAAATAATATTACGAAATAGATTTATCAGTTCAAAAGAAGTTAGTCACAGGAGAATATAAAAAAGCTCCAAAAATGTCTGGATAACATAGCATAGCAGTCGAAATATATTTGAAAACTGACACAAACATTACTTTCAATAATTTCTATGAAATGTTTCAATTGTTTTATAATCTCTCCTTTCCCATCATATAAGTTAAAACAAAAACAAAACCATTTTTGAATTGGATATCAAGAAGAAGTGAAGGTTTAAATTTAAGAAAGACATTGCAGAGAAAATTTTCTTCCTTTCCTACGAAAACCTATTTATTCCATAACCGGGATCAAGAATATGACGCTGATATGTAAGTTTCATATTAATCGACACGCGTAAACCGTTTCATCTTAATATTTTGAGCCATCTCAGAGATACGGTTTTCTGGATTTCCTGTAGGAACCCTTCGATTGTCCAGGATAAAAAATTGGAATAATGACTCTTCATGATATAAACTTTATATCATGAAGAGTGATATTTGGATGATGATGATACTTTATATTATAAAGTATCATCATCATCCAAATATCACCAAAATCGATTAAGTGGTTTTTGCATGATGAAGCATTTTATAAATTCACCTTTTTGTCATTCCTCCGGGAACCGTTGACTTTCCGGGATCATCATTATCATCATATCAGACGAATGACGTTCCTGCTGGACAAAGGCTTCCCCTAAGATTTTTCACCACGACCCGTCCTGCGCTGCCCGCATCCAGCGGGTTCTCTCGACCTTCACCAGTTTGTCGGTCCACTGAGTGGAGCCTTTCTACGCTATGTCTTCCGGTGTGCAGTCGCCACTCGAAAACTTTACTACCCCTATGGTCATCTTTTCTGCGAGCTTTTCCGGGATCAGAAGTATTTATTATAATACCTAGACGTTTATTGTAAAATCCTGCTAAGTTTAAATAATAAATGTATGCAAAGTAACCGACATAGCTCGTAGAACAGACGGCCGTTGGGACAGTTAATTCTCGATAAGCGAGCACGCACTGAAAACGTAGCGTAGGCAGGCCTCCCACTCGATGGACCGATGACCTGGAAGACCTTTGACCTGGTGATGGTCGCGGGAAGCCTCTGGATGCAGACAGCGTGAACCGATAGTCATGGAAATCCTTGAAGGAGGGAGGCCTTTGTCTAGCAGTGGACGCTCTTCGGCTGATATGATACATGATCCGCGTACATAGAAACTGACAAGATTTCCAAAAAATATGTTTGGTCTCTCTAACGGTTACCCATGATAATTATTTTCACAACATATTTTATATACAGACACGGCCTCATCACAATGTTATTAAGTGCCTACCTATATGAAGTTTTATTTTAGTTTTAAAAGTACTAATCGTCGTGTTTTTAAGGGTTCCATATCAGAAAAGGAAAGAAGGAAAATGATTTAGTTGTCCATCTGCCCGTCCGTTTTAGGAAACGCGTAAAGAAATCAAGTTGAAATTAATATCGAATACCGTACCTTGGAGCTGTTAAAAAATTAAGCTCATAAAGTTATCGCGATCAAAATATATACGGCTACTCGTATTTATGTCGCATATTTCACAAAATCACAAGTAAATCGAAACCTATAGGGTAAGTACTTCCCGTTGACCTAGAAGCATGATATTTGGCAAGAAGAAAACCACCTTTTTAACCGCCTCCGTGACGTAATGGTTAGTCCATTCGCGTCACACCAGGAGGTCGCGGGTTCGGTTCCCGGCGGGGTAAACTTTGTAAGACTCGATTTGGTTCGTGGTAGGGCATTTTCATAGCCCCCCTGGCTAGCTACCACCATCTTATCTAAGTCTTGCCGCCAAACATCAGTGTTAACAGCATTGACGTGTTTCGGCTTGGAGATAGGATAACCAGATCCCGATTGCGTTGGGGAATCTTGATAAGCCCGCTTCCATCTTTGGCATCATCGTCACTTACGAACAGGTGAGATAATGCCAAGGGCTTACCAATTGTAAATGAACATCAGTGTTAACAATATTGATGTGTTCCCGCTTGAAGATAAGATAGCCAGTTCTCCATTGCGTTGGGGAATCTTGGTAAGCCCGCTTTCATATTCGGCATCATCGTCACTTACGAATAGGTGAGATCATGCCAATGGCTTACCAATTGTAAATGAACATCAGTGTTAACAATATTGATGTGTTCCGGCTTGAAGATAAGATAGCCAGTTCTGCATTGCGTTGTTGGTAAGCTAGCTTTCATCTTCGGTATCATCGTCACTTACCATCACTACGCTAACCAATTGTGAATAATAATAAAAAAAAGGTCTCACAGCACAACTAAAGAAAGAAAAAATCTGTAAATGGTTATTTTTTAATTATTTCACATATAAAAATATTGTTTCACGATTACAAACTTACAATTGCAGTTGGAGAATGGACCGTAACGTACATCGATGTATGCGGGAATATTTTTGCAACTGAAAAGTGTGTCCTTCAATCTTCAGTTACACAACAATGGTCGGTGCAATTACCTCACGCACGACTTGGTCGGACTTGCATTAAGGGTCCCGAACCGAATGTTTCTGTCGGTCTTGTTCATGTTCTTTTATATTGAAATGAATATCATTATTGTACCTACTCGTTGATGTGATTAGGGTTCCGTAAGCAAAAGTGTGGTGTAACGGAACCCTCGCTCGATGCGCGAGTCTGACTCGCAGTTGGCTAGATCTGGATGACTGTGTGATGTGGATGTCCCAATTTGTGCCATACACCTATTCACCTTAAAATTATTATGCATGAATTTTTTTATCATTTAAAAATGGAACGAGATGAGACCCCGGAAATATACATCGGTCACTATCACTGATCAGATATATAAGGTTGGATTGGAAATGTGCGCTGGTCAGGCGCGCCTCAAGTATGATTAGACATTCCTACCTAACCGAAGCACGCGTTCATACTTTTTATTTGCGTGTGGTTGTGTGTAACGTACAGACTCTCGAAATGGTGTGAGACACAATTGCAGCCCTGTGTTCTAAGTGTGTTTTGTTTATTAGTGCGCGCAATTCGTGTATATGTAATATTAATGCTTGTGTAGTGGAGTTGATAGTTTGGAGACAGGCGGCGACGCTGGTTTTCAAACAAAAGTGTGACTATTGCCAATCCAACCTTATTTATCTTATCCGTGGTCACTATATTTAATCCCCGAATATGTATTTCTATGTTCCGTTTTTATAAAATTGTTGCATAAGTGAATTGGTTTTTGTTAGCCGCAGGAGGCGGGAGGCGAGGCAGGCCCCGGAGACGCGCTGCTGGCCAATGGCGACGCGACAGCTGCCACTGCCAACCACTCCAGCAGCGCCAAGCCCTCGCCCCGGCAGCTGCCCGCCACTGACGCCGACGCGGATGTGGGCCGACCTCTCCTGTCCTCATAAACATGGTTCCTCAACTCTCCTAGTGTACGATCGACTTAAAAATACTTACGGCATTTTGAAGACTAACAGTCATTTGAATTATTTTTAATCAACTATCAAACACGACATTTTGTTCTGAAATTGTTCGTGTTAGATACAAGCGTGTGACGTCATTGTCTTTGACGAAATAATTTAGTAGTTTTAATAAATATAAAAATGAAAAACAGATTATGTATAAAATTGTAAATAGATTATAATATAAAGTCGGTAAGTTTTTGTGCTTTTGTAGGAGAAATGCTATTTAGTAAATAATATTTTTAATTTATTTTTATACTGTCAAATACCCTATTATAAAAGCTATATTTACTTCTACATAGTTAGACAGATGTAGAGACCTCTATTTCATGGTTTAGTTGCATTTAAGTTTATTTAGGCAAAGCTACGTTTAAGCGGGTGCTGTGAAAAATGCGTATGATATTAAAGTGCAAGATCCAGTGACCTCAATATTACCAAAGAATACTAACACGTTACATAGCCTCAAAAGTGGCTTGTAGTTTAATTAAAACACTTGCATAATAACTACTCCTTTTCAAACACTTATGTCCATCCCCTACTACTCTATGAGTGCGAGTAGCACATGAAAAAAATCAAGGGGGGATGGGAGTTCAGTTCATGAAACTGAACAACTTTACTCAAGAATCCTCTACTGAATTAGTAATAAAAGAAAGTTATTTAGTAAGACAAGTCCAAACATTATTTCTGTGGTGGAGTATAGGTTTCCTTGAACTGATTGGCTGATTTTTTTTTACAGGATATTTGTTACTAGCTGATGCGTGGTGCGATATACAACCTTTCCCATTTATCCTCTTTTTATTAGTGAAAATCGTTTCAAAATCCGTTTAGTGGCTTAAAAGACGTAACGGGAAAAACAGACAGAGGTGACAGCGACTTTGTTTTATACTATGTCAAGATTTTAGGGGATTTACTAACAAACAATAAAAACGAGTAAAACAATAAGGGGATATTTACAAGAAATGTGTTTTTATAAGTTTTTTTTGTATTTGCTCTATCGTAAAGACGGTTACATACAAGCGTCAAACATGGTGTATATATAGTACTAACCCTGAAGTTTAGTAAAACCAATTTAAATGTTAATAACCCCACTTCTGGGGCACAAATAATAAAAACCAGCCAAGTATAAATGAACCGTACTTGCGTTAAGGATCCCAACCTCAATAATAACAAAACTTTTAAGCTATTGCATAGCTTTTATCGCGGGCTTAGAGCGCGGCGACCGAATCAAGAAATTCCGTAACGAAAATAAAACCTAACTCCCCCCACTCCACCTACAATGTAGCTCAGCCGAGCGTAACTTAACGTTACCGCGTTCTAAAAACTTACAGTGACATCTATTAGCGATTTGCGGTACTAAAAGGACTTAGTCAATTTTACTGGTGTAACTTTCTTAGTGTTAATTTATTACATAAACATCCTGCACCCCAAGGACTATATGGTACTGGTAAATACTGCATAAATAAAAAATAAATAAATAATTATAATTGCATAAGTTGATAAAAAATGCTATGCAATAGCTTTACCGCGGCAATCCCCGAGTGCCACACGTTTTTTTTTCTCTCGCTGTCGTTGTAATCTTTTCATTGAAATGAATAGATATTATTGTTGTACTGTGTACCCGTGTGGAGGGGTGTGGTGGGGTGGTGGTGTGGTGGCGTGGTGGCGTGGTGACGAGGTGGTGCGGAACCCGCGCCTGCGGTGCGGCCGTTGTTAATGTGATGCTTTGATAAACTTTTCAGCAATAACGTACTCCATGCAATCGTGCTTTACTAAAGTAAGCTGCTACTCGTAATAAAAAAAATGAACGGTTAATATTTATCGACGAGTGTATCATTTAACTTAACTGAATAACTGCCTTAATTTTGTTAGGTAACCTTTATACAGGCTGTAACGAAATGTTAGAATAGAACCTGTCGACTAATCAGCCGATCGATTTGTATAAGGGCGTGGAGTTTATTATTGTCTGGCTGTTTAAAAGTTAATTGATGGCAATTGATGTCTATGTCTATGAACTATTAATTAGGTGAGGGGACGTACCCATACTACGTCACCCAAATTTTCAAATTTTACCCCCCTCGGTGACCACCCGTAGTATATACCAAGACCTCCCCTTCTAGTTTACACGTAGTTATTCAAAATATGGTTTTATATCATTTTCTGCACATAGAAAGTTTTAAAAAAATTGCTCAAATTTCGTCTTTATTAATACGGCACGACGCTTGCCTCCTGATGCGAAGAGTGCGTGCATGCATACCTACAATTAAAAGTGACAAAAAATTATCAACAAGAAAAAAACTTGTGTAAAAACATATTGTTACAGGAACACAATTTACAAGAGCAAAAATATTTTTGTCTTTTATTCTCAATTATTATTTTTCATCTCAATCATCTTCAACGAACACGTGCCCACCATTAATCCACTCGGACACATCAGAGAAAACGGGGGCGGTAGCATTTATGGTACTTTTTTGAATAATCAATATGAAACATAAAAAAACCACGAAATTTATTTTTTGGGTAATAAAAGAAAAATTACAAACTCCGCGTCCCGGTTCATTAGTGTTACCTGTGAGTAAAAAGCGCTGAACGCTGCGGGCCTGAATTTTCCCTAAAGAATATTGACTACGTGACAAAGACGTAAGCCCCAGCCGCCCCCCCCCTCCCCTCTGCCCACGCCCCTGTGACCAAGCGTGGTAATTTGTAGACCCTGAAAGGGTCACGTAGTATGGGTACGTTCCCTAAGTTCAGTTTGATGAGTTGAAGGCCAAGTTAACGGTTTCTGCATCAATTTTGTTACACGTTTGTAGGGTTAGATATTAAAAACAATTAAGTATGACCTCTTCAATTCAATTGTATGATTTTTCATTAAAATACATTCGGAGTACTATTTCTTCCTAATAATAATAATTTATCAAGTGTAATTTCAGGAGCTTGGATGTATACTCGTTATATTGAAATTCTAAATAAGTACCTAGTTCTACTGTACCTACTTTGTGCCAATCAAAAAATACAAAATGAAATCAAACCATTCAAAAATTTAATAGTTTTAACATTAGATGTAATGCGAAGCGTGTATTATGTAAAAGTTTTACCAAGATACTAACATACACATTTAGTGAAGTAACCCGTGAAAAACCTATAAAACACGACGTGAAGTAATCTCCTTTGTGTACATTATGTGTTTTCTTGATTGAGGCAAACTTTTTCAGTATAATAAATCGGAATATTTAAATAGGTCAGACCGAATGGACCAGTGGTCGGCTATGCCGTGTGTCGTGTGGTCATGGGGTCGACCCACTCGCAGTGCAAACATTCGTGTGACGAATAAATTTGTGTGCTCTGTGTCTGGGTGTTTAATGTCTGCATGTGTATGCATCATCATCATCATCATCATCATCATATCAGCCGAAAAACGTCCACTGCGGACAAAGGCCTCCGATGGTACTCAATGTGTATGCATTTTAACGTATTTAAATATGTTTATCAATCCTATTTTGGAGCCAAACGACCGTGTGTGATTTCACCCGTAATATAATTATATATCCCTTGACCGTGTATCTCATTTACTTGGGGTCGGCCTTCCTTGTCTTTCTTTTCCACTGTGCACGGTTTTGTGCTGTGCTGGCGTCTAATTGATCATCTTTTACGTCTCTCTCGACCGTTGTCAGCCAAGTGGAGGGTGGTCTTCCGCGTCCTCGTTTCGTCACTGGCAGGTTTAAGACGAGCTTGATTACGTGATATTACGTCCCTGGACGTGTCCATACCATGGAAGGCGTTTTTTCTTGACCTCATCACCTATGGGTGCCACTTAGAAACTTCCTCTCACGTATTCATTGCGGATGTAATCTATAAGTGTGACACCAGCTGATCAACGTAACATGCGTATTTCTGTAGTATGCAGTTTCTTGAGGTGATTTTAGTGGTTTACGACCGTAGAAGATTACAGTTTTTATTGCAGTTTTGTACATTTTGTCGATCGCACATCACGCCAGTCAGCTGTCTCTATTTTAACCAGTCTGTTGTTGTTTTATGCCACATCACTGTCGCTCTTTCCATCCTTACTGATGAAGACCTCAAATATATAAATTGGATTACTGTTAGGTATCTGTGTGGTACTCTAGTAATCTTGATGTTATCAGGGTTTTGTGGTTCTATAAAACACGCATCTCTGCTCTGTTTTATTCCTACTAATCTTTTTTTCTCGAAGGTAATCAACAGCTTACAATAACTTTGCCTAAGTTCGGCACTTCTGCCCGTCATAGGACCCACGCACGTTCCAGGGAGCCAATCGCAATGACACGCATGAGTTGCATGGACCGTGGCATAACAAAGACGCCCTAATATTTGTGCTCGATCTCAAAATAGATCGAAATGTGTACTTTCATTTTCGGATAGGAATATAGAGTATTACGACCGGTTGCCTTCTGGCGCTAATACAGTTATCCTCCTGGAGGACTGTGAGTTCTGCCGTTGGGCCCCTGAGGCCTCTTCCGCCACCATTTCTATTGCATAACCCTGCCCAGCCATACAACACCAGTACGAGTATGATCTTTAGGACTCTATTAAGTAAAGTTGGCTCACTAGTGGGTTTGTGCCTCTTCTACCTGTTCTGCCGTACCAGTGGATACCACTTCCGCGTGCACAGCTGTTGAGGTCTTCATACGTAACCCTGGGCGAGGGTTGCGCAATATACCCCGCGGTACTGGGTCCCTGTTCGATTTTAGCCACCTTCTGACTCCTGCTTACTGAAATAACAGGTGCTCAACCCCACGACTAGGACGCGCCGGACAGGTTTTACCCCAGTAAAGGACAAAGAAGGTGACTGTTCTCCCTAGAGCCGGGTTAATGATCTCGACCCGGGACCAAGGGCTGATTTGTCCCCGAATAATAATAATTATCATAAGCAACATGTTTATTATATAATCTTATATGGATTTTGTATGCCTTTAGCGGGGCCTTTTGTTTTAATAGTTGCCTATGTGTAGGTGCGCCTACGCGAATAATTAATTGTCGAGTGAAAGTGTTACGTTAAACGTTATTTGCAAATAGATCATAAAAATTTAGTATAGTTATAGAGATCTATTAGTTACGTAGGTATAACGTTTAACAATAATGAATGGTTGTCTGTACTTGTAGCTACTCGAATAGTACTTAGAGGAATAACGACACTAAAATAAAATATAATATCTATATTTTTAGTACACGTGCAATGTGCATAGTCAGCAAAGGAGCAACAAGTCGTCTACGTGCGGGAGGCGTAAACTGTTGTGCAATATTTCAACTGTAGTTTTTACTCGTGAAACTGAACATTTTTTTTAAATAATCATAGTTTTTCATGGGAAGTCCAAAATTTTCTTTATATTGCACTATTTTCTAGTTTAATTAATGAGTAATTGTTAAAATTTTGCCAATATTTTTTTATTACCTGTATGTACCTAAGTATCTAAGTACTTAAATATCTAATACTTAGTTAATTAGATAGTTAGGGACATACATTCTTGAATTTCCTGCCTTTATATTTCATATATGATTTTTCAAATCTAACCTTTTGTATGTAGTCATCATAATCAGTGTGCATCTATAAGATAGCTATACGAAATTCTGAAATTAAAATTTTAAAATACTACTTATTTTAACGTAATAAGTAAAAACTCAAATCTTTACTTTATGAAGTCTTTATACATTGTATTAAACACTCCTTACCTATTTTAAGACTCTCATACATAGAACAATAATAATGTTCGACTTAGATTTGATAAGAATAGTGTCGACTACCTAGCCTACCATACAGTAGAGTACCCGCGTACTTTTTCCACCACTTCCGCCAAAAAAGAGGGGAATGAGAGGGGAGTAGTAGGGGGAAACTTTTTTCCAGTATTCAGGTGCATAATATGTAAATTATTCAGAAGTTACTTCCATAAAAGGATTGTTTTTTTTGTATGGAGGCTGGCGTAGTGACATATATTAAACGTAATACTGCGATATTGAGACATTTGGACATAGAGCGTTACGTTACTTAGATGTTTTGAGTTAAGGCACTAATTTTTTTAAATCTCTCAACTTAGTAACGTCACAGTATTAAGGCTATCAGTGACGCTTTAGGTCAAAATGTCCATGTCGGTGGCAGATCGTAACAATCTGGCAGATCGCGTTCTGCCCAGGTATTCTCGGGCAGGTTGTAAAAGGTCAGTTACTTCATCGTGGGGCTCCAAAAAATACTAAGGTTCATTAAGCTTAGCATATCTCGTGCTACCGTAGAAAATATCAATGTTGATATCATTGGTGTGTTCCGGCATGAAGATAAGATAGCCAGTTCCCCATTGCGTTGGGGAATCTTGGTGAGCCCGCTTCCATCTTCGGCAACGTCATCATTTACCATCAGGTGAGATGTTGTCAAGGGTTTACCAATTGTGAATTTTAAAAAAAAGGTGCCCCGCGCGGGGCTCCATCGACTTAGTATTATTCGGAGCCCTGCGATGGAATGCCTTTTACGAGCTGTCTGAGAATATGGTAAATATCGCGATCTGCCGGATTCTTACGATCTACCGCCAACATTCATATACTTTTAATATGTAATGTACTGCACCCCTATCGAAATATACAGGATGTAATAAAATTGGTGTAGGTCCCGTTAACTGGGGCTTCTACTCACTGAACAACTTTTGTTCTATAACATTGCTGAAATCGCAAAAAAATACTTTTCATACAAATCGATAGCTGATCGACTATTACGTGCATTTTTCTAAGGAGGGTCTAATTTTTGTTAAGAATTGACTATGGGTTCCTTGGGGAAAGTTGTTCAGTATGATGAGTAGAACCCCCCGTTAACGGGTCCTACACTAATACACACTAGGTATACGTTTAATCGTGTTCAAATGATTCCGAAAAAACACATAGTTATAGCTATGCCAAAAAGGTTTGTTCCCCCTTTCCAGAAGGTTGGTAGTAGCATGTATATGTCGCCGTCATCTGGTTGAATCTGCTATTGAATGACTAGCGCGTTTATTGAATGACGAGATTCAATTGAATCACTAAAGGAAAACTCGTCAAGTTGTTGAATGTAACGTTCAACGTCTTGACTGAAAGTCATTTAGCGAAGTTAATATATGGGATACTCCGAATAAAAACGGACGATTTCTTCTTCTGCGAAGCATTCTGCTTTGAGAGTATAATCAATCAAACCTGACCGAACCTAATATCGCTCGCTTCGCTCGCTCATTTACAGTTTTTTCAGAAAAATCTAATTTTTGCCAACTCCCTTTTCGCTGTATGGAATTTTACGTTCACAATGTAAACAAGAATACTAAGTTACAAACCCTAATTCTCACAAATAAACTAAACAATAACTATGAACTAAATTTCAATTACCTGACTGGATCTACGTCCGCTCTGTTCAAAGGGCTATGTTACAATCAGCTAACTAGTTGAACGTTGAATGACGCTTGTTCAATCAACGTTCCGCCTAGTGATTCAATTAAATCCCGTCATTCAATCAAATAGCAGATTCAACCAGATGACTGCGACGTATACATGTGCAAGTGAAGTTACTAACGCGAGTGTTTAGTTATTGTTCAGGTAGCACAGCGCAGGACCGCAGCAGTCGCATGCGCGCGCGATGCGATGTGTGTTACACAATAGCGCACGCCATGCGCGCATCGCGTCGAAGATAAATCCGCAGTGTACGTTGCCTCATACTTTCTTACATCTTCGTATATTTTACTGATGACGTAGCTATATTGTGATATTTATTATTAGGGATTTATCTGTGTTAGCCATGAATGAATGTTGCTTAGAATAAAAAAATTAAGCGCGAAGCACAGTAGAGTGAGACGAACAAAATCAAAATCTTTTGCTTATCTGTGCTAGAAGTAAAAAAAGTAAGTAGGGTAGATATCGTGAAGTTTGTCAATATGTAGGTTCATTTAAATCTCAAGTCATTACTTTGACATTCCGAAAGTTATTAATTTAATTTACCCTTCAGCTACGTAGTAAACATGAATGTAAAAACCTGCATATACAGGGTGTAACAAAACTGGTGTAGGTCCCGTTAACTGGTGCTTCTACTCATCATACTGAACAACTTTTGTTCTATGAATTTGCTGAAATCGAAAAAAAAACGGGTTGCACTCCGGGAGTGCCGGCAGAAGTGAAAACTTGAATATTCACGTTGTGCATTTTTGATATTTTGGAATGGTTAGGGAATAATTTTGCACGAATTGCTTTGATTATCAGTATAAAAGTACTATCATTTAAGTGGTAGAATACAATATTTATTTATTGCGCTATCGTACAAACATGACAATTTATATTACATTAAAAAGTTTATATCTCAGAAAAATCAACAAAAAAAAAACGGTAATTTAAAAAACTAAAAAACCCTACTGCGTTTCTGTGTAATTTGGAAATTAAAAACCCTAAAACAAGAAAGTCGTCATACCCGATTGCACTTAACTTAAGAAAAATTGTAGCAGTCGGGACCCATTCTAGAAATGGAGGCATAGTGAATTGAGAGCACATACCTACATAACATTGCAGATTACTCCATTATACTGACTAGACGGCTGACTTTCTAGAATGGGTCCCGACTGCTACAATTTTTCTTAAGTTAAGTGCAATCGGGTATGACGACTTTCTTGTTTTAGGGTTTTTAATTTCCAAATTACACAGAAACGCAGTCGGGTTTTTTAGTTTTTTAAATTACCGTTTTTTATTTTATTCATTTTTTAGTTTAATTATTGAATGAGTTTGTATAGAACCTATATACACATGACACACATTAACATTACGCAGATTATTAACTTATCAGTTGATATAATAATACTCTCGTAAACGTTGAAGCTCTATAAAAGAATTCTGATCGTGTGGCCGATTGAAAAGTTTTTTTAGGATCAAGTGTACAGATGACCAGTCCAGCTAATGTTTTAACTCGACTAAAAGCTACATATGCTTGAATTTCAGCAAATATATGTGAGCCGAGGTCTACAAGTGTCAAATCGAGTGTAGTACCCTGAAGTTTGTGGACAGTTATAGCCCAACTTAGGATTAAGGGCAACATGCGTCAAAATCAATCGTACATGGTTCAATCCGTATACGAACTCATGGTTGATATTTTTATATTGTGCGATCGTCAACAAATACCGCTTGCTGTAATTCTCCGAAAAATCTGCTATTTTGTTTTTTTATATTTTGATATACCCAGTGTCATTCTCAAAGTTAATACGTATCTAACGAAACCCCTCAAGCTAAAATCCATTGAGCCGTTCTGGCTGCAGAGCGTGCCAAACATTTGAATTCGGCGCCAAAAATCCGCCATTTGTTTTTTTTATTTTGATATACCCAGTGTCATTCTCACAGTAAATACGAATCTAACGACACCTCTCAAGCCAAAATCCATTCCGCCGCCGCCGTTCAGGCTGCAGTGCGTGCCAAACAATTATACATACATACATACATACATACTCTCGAAAAACATAACCCTCCTTCTGGCGCAGTCGGGTAAAAATCAACTCCATCCATCTTACGAATTTTCGATCAGGTCACGTGTCCTGACGCGAGTTTAACATTTTTACCCATTACAAAACAAGTGCACAACGCCGCTAAAGAAGTTTTCTTTACTCCATCCGTCTTACGAATTTTCGATCAGGTCACGTGTCCTGACGCGAGTTTAACATATTTTACCCATTACAAAACAAGTGCACAACGCCGCTAAAGAAGTTTTCACTACTCCATCCGTCTTACGAATTTTCGATCAGGTCACGTGTCCTGACGCGAGTTTAACATATTTTACCCATTACAAAACAAGTGCACAACGCCGCTAAAGAAGTTTTCACTACTCCATCCGTCTTACGAATTTTCGATCAGGTCACGTGTCCTGACGCGAGTTTAACATTTTTTACTCATTACAAAAAAAAGTGCACAACGCCGCTAAAGAAGTTTTCACTTCAAAAATTTTACTCTTCATACAAATCGATCAGCTGATTGACCAATTTTGTGCATTTTAGTATGGAGGGTCCAAATTTTTTTTGAGAATTGACTGGGTTCCTTGGGGAAAGTTGTTCAGTATGATGAGTAGAACCCCCAGTAAACGGGTCCTACACCAATTTTTTTACACCCTGTATAGATTTTATGATGAACATTGTACGCAGTGGCAGCGTAAAGGGCGGCCCGCCCCGGCGGCGAGCACCCGGGGGTGACTACTTAAGTACCTACTTGCGAAGTTTAGCTGGTAGCCAAATTTGATAATTCGATGGAATATATTAGCAAACTCATCTAAAAGATCCCCTTGAAGGCTAGAAACAAACTAAAATTCCCGGGCTCGCTTCGCTCACTTAGTCTCACTATCGACTCACATTAGACAAATCGACGTAGACGGATGTAAACGTAGAGCGCCGCTCTCTACTTACCCTTCGATCATGGTAATGGTTGACTCGTTGTCAAGCAGTTTATGCCCGAAAATCAATTTTATGACCAGCAGCGTAATCAACAATTGTGTAGTGGTGGTATAGGATGTCGCCGCCATTTTGTTTTTTCCGTCATTCCTTTTTTGAAATGTCATTTCTGGCCCGTTGTATGAAGTGTCCGGGTTGTGATCAAGACCTTAGCCAGGAGTTTTCTACGGGAGGACCTGAAGAAAGTTCCTGCCTACGGCTTGCTTGTTTTATTTTGAGGGTGCTTGGTAGAAAATCACTCATGCTACGCCGCCACTGACTGTACGTTGAGACATAAATAACTAAGACTTTATTAGCCTAAGTAAAAATAGTTTAATGTATGAATAATAGCTATTTAATTATTCATAATTAGTATTCTTACATAGTATTTTATTTAATTTTAAAAGCTGTCTACCAACACTAAAGTAGTATTTATTAGGAGAATCTTGACGTGATCTTTAGTATCAAAATGGTGTCGTTCTTAGTACTTAGGTATCAAAAAAGTAATAATTAAAATTGATTAAAACATGCTACTTATAAACTTTACACAGGTGTAGTTTTCGTAAAAACCTCCCGACTCGGGGATAATACACCCGATTGATGTAAAAATTACATTAAAAAAACTATATCGAATTTTTTGTTGGACTTTTGAACTTAAAAAATAAAGACTGTTAGTCCATTATATTTCTTAGAAAGGTTATATTTTTGCCATCAGTTTCAGAAGTTTTTTTTTGTATAATTCAGGCTGTGTTATTCCACAATTTAAACTTAAATAAATTGGAGGGTAGCACGTCTACAGGGATGAGAAAAGTAGCATTCAGTAGCAGATCGTTGCTGATTTTTTGATGCCATGGTACTCCAGCACCCTCATTCGCAACAGAGGCTGTTCTTTCAGCTAGGGTTTTTCCAGAGAGTTTATTTTCAGGAGAAATAATAGGCGATCTCGCTGGCCACGAATGGTCACCAGAGCACCATTCGTGGTCACCGAGATCGCTTGTTTTGACTCCAGTTAGCTATTGCAATGGGATTATTCTAAATCATTTAATATACCTTTTGCAAATCTGGGCAAAGATCTGAAGGCAAAAATTACGGAAAAATTAACAGCCCTTGCACACAACGTATTTTATGTGATTGTTACATTTGTATCAATACGAGCCCGTGTATGATACTCGTCGTCTATGCGCTTGCGCGTTCGTCTGGTCTGCGTATTTACGCACCTGCAAAGTTATATACTGCCTGCGATTGAAATACGTCATGTGCATGGGTGTTAATTCCATCTGAATTGGCTTGCAAACTCAAGGGTCGTTTTGGGTACACATGTGTTGGCGTAGTAGAAATCTCGGCGACGCGATTTTTAAACATAAAATTTGTGTGTAAAACTTTCATTTTCTGTGATCATATTAAGTACAATAATTATTTTTCATTTGTTTTTAATTATTTTATAAAGTTTGAATTATTACCTGTGACACCCTGTATATAAGTATGTAGCATGAAATCTACTTAAATAGTAACTGTAGGATTTTCAGTGGTGATATTATGGGTAGATACAAATAAAAATTCGTACCTTTTAGATCTACCTACTTATTTATTACAGATTTATAATAGGAATTTTATTTTTCTTACTAGTGTTAATATCTTCCTGTGATTTGTGGCTATTATATAAATATTTTATACGTGTTCTAGCTCAATTCGAAGGTTAAACCTCTCGTGGCTATAATTTTATTAAATAAAGGAAGTACATGAAACTTTTGAACTTTTTATTAACCACTTACAATTTTTAGGTTCAATCAAAAAATGCGTTAAAATTGTTCTCCGGAAAAGTTTTAATTATACTTTGGAATTATATTTTTCAGTCAAGCTTATGAGACTTTTTTGAAACTTCACGGAAAGCATTATTGCATTAAGTAATAAGGGTGATCGGGCCTTCAGTTGAGCGTGAGTCGACCACGCGGGCCCAGTGATTCACCATTAGCCCTGATTAGGTGATTGCTCTAATTCAGGGTAGGCTCGAGCCTTATTATGTTTAGATAGAAGAAGAATTTAATAATGATGAATAATCTACTAGCTTTCCGTTACAGCTTGCCAGGTGATAGCGTAGCTCAGCTCATTATCATCACCTAATGACCCCAAAAGTCATCCATTGCAACATGGCTGAGTGATGATTAACTTTATGCTTTCCACAAATTAATTACCTACTTACCCGTTATACGTAATTACAACGAAGGAATGTTACCAATTTTCTTCACAAATCACACGTTCGTAAATTATGTAATTTGAATATTATCTATATTTACTTAACGATTTGATTACAGAAATTTTGCGAAAACTCTATGCAGATTTTTTTAATACTGTCACCAGCAGACCACCACAAAATGGTTCGATTTAAATTGGATTGGAAAACCTTGAACCGACTCTATGACTTTCGTGTTCCGGCGCCGGCCTAGCTCCCAAGCCGGAGCACAGCGGCACTGGTCACCAGCAGTGTAGGATCCAGCAGGCTCAGGGCTCAGGTGATTCACAGCTGATCGCGAGGGTGCCGGCAGAAGAGGCGCCGTGCGTGAGCGGGGCGGGCGGGGCGCAGATTGAGGCCACTATTTAACCGCACCGCGGTCGCGCAACGACCTGTTGTGATCCCGTCATGGCGCGATACGCCCGTGTCGCTACTTTGGTCGCGTGTCTGTTATTCGCCTGCGGTGAGTCCTAACCTTTATCATACGTCTCCAGAAGCCGTCCATCTCGCGACGACGACACGAAGTGATACGACACCTCTAAACCGTCAAAACAGTGATTGGTCAATACCGAGTGCCACACAAGTGAACAGTGATTAAGTTGGTCCAGACGCGATAGCTGTCGAGTGTTGAGCGAGCGCGGCATCGTCGTCGTCGCGAGATAGACTGTATCTCCCCACACAGGTACAGTCGAGTTCGTTATATTCGAGCATGTTCATGAATCAATCAAAAATGTAGTATATAGGCATGGTTAGATTCATAAAGCTCCAAATAGCTTTGCCTTATAATGCCTTCTAAGATTGTATAGAACTTTATGATCATTTAAAGGCTTACAATATTTTGAATCATTGGCCCTTCCTGCCAATACAGTAATAGTGAACTCGACTGTACCCTGTGCAGACACTGCAGACAATAAATACGTGATTTCCTTGCATGGAGCAGCGGATATCGATAATGCGCTGCTTCAAGGATACTCTCAAACGGAGTGAGGTGTCAAATTGAATAGGTGATGGAAGCAGCAGTGTTGCGAAAATTAAAATGTCAATTCTACATAACTTTGTTGGGAATACTTTTAATAATATTCATGATTTCATATGTACTTACTTCCTGTTTTAGTTGTCTGTACTGTGTACGATTGAATTTATCGTAAAGAATGTTATCAATTTGTCTGTTTCTTGGCTTTACTGTTTGTTTTTATTTCACTGATAGATTCTACTCTCGAAATGTACAAAAAAATGCAATGCAGAAAGTTATAAGGCTCTATGAGACTTACAATTGCATTGCAACACTCAATTTCGGCTATACTAAGTAGTAGTTACTGCAAGTGCATTCTGACACCGCAACGAACTTTCACATTCGTGTGGCGTAGTGCGGCTGCGAGCTGCGGCGCGCCGGCGCGCGCGCAGGCAGGCTGACTGACGATGACGCTACGTCTTATGACTTCATATTCTGTTGTAGACTTCGATTTAAGATAACATCAATAACCTAACCAATTTAATTAAAACTTAAGAACTCTTTTTTGGGCAGTGGGGTAAAAATGTCAGTATGCTATGTCACTCAGGGGATCAAGACGAAAACGACACTTCGCACTCCAAAATCCATCAAGCCGTTTAGGCTACAGGAGTCTGTAGCTGATGAGTATCAGCTAAAGAAACAGACATACATACATTTATCCATACATACATACATACATACATACACCCGATAAAACCGGTCAAGTACAAGTCGGACTCGCGCACCGAGAGTTTCGTAACACCATACTCATCATCATATCAGCTCATATACGTCCCCACCGAGGAGCTCAAGCCTACCCTGAATTAGGGCGATCGGGCCTAAGTCGACCTTACAGTGCGGGTTGGTCGACTTCACACACAAGCGTAGGTGGCGTAATGGCAAGGGCCGCTTCCTCCTGTCCGGGAGGTTGTGGTTCGAATCCTGCCACGTACCAATGTGTTTTCGAATTTCAATTTCATATGTACATTTATCCGACGCTCTTACTGTGAAGGAAAACATCGTGAGGAAACCTGCACACGCCTGTGAAGAAACTCAAAAGTTGTGTGTGAAGTTGACCATGCCTCTGGATAATTAACCCCAAAAAAAACCGACTTCAAACAGGAAACTAAGGTTCCCCTCGATTTCTCTGGGATGCCATCATCAGATCCTGGTTTCCTTATCATGGTACCATCCTTGGAATATCTCCTTTCCAACAAAAGAAGAATTATTAAAATCGGTTCATAAACGACGAAGTTATCTTCGAACACACATGAAAAAACTTATACCGTCGAATTGAGAAACCTCCTCCTTTTTTGAAGTCGGTTTATTAAAAAATATGTCCACGAGTACATATAACAATGAAACCTATTCATTTTAATCAAAAGACATCAGCGAGAGGGACAGTAAAAAATGTTTTTTTTTAAATTCGGAATCCTTAAAGCGAGTTCAACTCACACTTGGCCGGTTTTGTACTATTTTTTGTTTAACTTTACGTAGCCACAGTACAGCCACACCAAGTTTGTTTAACTTTACGTAGCCACAGTACAGCCACACCAAGTTTGTTTAACTTTACGTAGCCACAGTACAGCCACACCAAGTTTGTTTAACTTTACGTAGCCACAGTACAGCCACACCAAGTTTGTTTAACTTTACGTAGCCACAGTACAGCCACACCAAGTTTGTTTAACTTTACGTAGCCACAGTACAGCCACACCAAGTTTGTTTAACTTTACGTAGCCACAGTACAGCCACACCAAGTTTGTTTAACTTTACGTAGCCACAGTACAGCCACACCAAGTTTGTTTAACTTTACGTAGCCACAGTACAGCCACACCAAGTTTGTTTAACTTTACGTAGCCACAGTACAGCCACACCAAGTTTGTTTAACTTTACGTAGCCACAGTACAGCCACACCAAGTTTGTTTAACTTTACGTAGCCACAGTACAGCCACACCAAGTTTGTTTAACTTTACGTAGCCACAGTACAGCCACACCAAGTTTGTTTAACTTTACGTAGCCACAGTACAGCCACACCAAGTTTGTTTAACTTTACGTAGCCACAGTACAGCCACACCAAGTTTGTTTAACTTTACGTAGCCACAGTACAGCCACACCAAGTTTGTTTAACTTTACGTAGTCACAGTACAGCCACACCAAGTTTGTTTAACTTTACGTAGCCACAGTACAGCCACACCAAGTTTGTTTAACTTTACGTAGCCACAGTACAGCCACACCAAGTTTGACGCTTGTCTGTGTTGCCTTTTAAACTTTTTAGATTCCTTTCTTGTATGGGGGTCATTATTGGTTGGGAAATCCGCTTTTATAATACACATATTTGATATTCTGTAAAAAAAAACACCCGGCTACATAATACAGTTCAAGATACAGGCCTTTTAATAGGATCCCTTTGCACCCTTTAGGTGCCAAACCCTAACAAGTAGTAATGGAAGTGAAAGAAAGAAAAAAAGTTCATACCCGATATTGATATAATCAAGTTTTTTTTCTTCAATTAAATCGGAATGTAAGTACTAGAGTACTAGGAATTCTGGACCAGGCCCCTACCACCCTGCGGGAGCCCAAAGTTGGAAATGGCGGACATTAATTATTAAAAAAAAAACCCATTAAAAACAATGGTTTCTCCCCCTATTTAAATCGTTTGCGCGTGGTCCTATTTCAGAGATAGGAATTCCAGACAATTTTGGGTTTTCCGCATCCTGTTCCAGAACTCTCGCTATTCCTGCTATTAACGGGCGTTGCTCCATAACGCTACCGAATATTTGGTCAGGTTTTGCATAATTGTTATTTATGAATACAACTGGTACTTTCATTTTATATTTTACTCAGCCATTTCCCTTATCGTTTTTTTTGGTCACGATAACTAGTTTTTCAGGCGCTATAAGTATGTACATAGCGCAACCACTTTTAGCATCAGAGGGTTGCCATTTATCCTCTCAACCTAAATTTATCCATTTCCGTTATCGTTGCCAGATTTGTCATGACCTCCTAGTCTATATTACAAATGTGTTTGTTTGTTTGTTTTTTAACTTTCATTAAAAAATAATTTTGATTATTTTGTATTCTTCTCAACAAACTTTTTCATTTGATGCCGAAGATGGAAGCGGGCTTATCAAAATTCCTCAACGCAATGGGGAACTGGCTATCTTATTTTCAAGCCGGAACACATAAATGCTGTTAACACTGATGCTTGGCGGCAAAACTTAAGATGACATAAGATGGTGCTAACTGGCCAGGCGGGCTATGCTGCCCTACCATCAACTAAACCGAGTCTTACAAAGTTGACCTCGCCGGGAATCGAACCCGCGACCTCCTGGTGTAGAGCGAATGGACTAGCCATTACGCCACGAAGGCGGATAAAATAAATACTTTTCTTAAAGCCGGTTATTCAGTTGACCTTGACCTATCTAGAATGCATACGTTATAATAGGTTATAATGATTATGAGCACTTGACATGTTTTTGGTGCTAAGTATAAATTATATTCATCATAAAACAAAAGATATGTTTCACAATATTTGTCTGCCACTGGCCTTGAAGATGATTGATTGATCATGATCATAATATAAATGAATAGGTGCTTACTTTTGAACAAAAAAGTTAAACAAAACAAACTTATGTAAGTAGGTAGGTACTTGGTACTGCAACAAATTTTATTTGGAATTTTCCACTGGTCCATTTGGCCTCTCTGTTATTTTTTGTCTGTGCTGTGCTAATATAATAAATAACGTATCTATAGTAGCAGTTAGTTTACAAGCTGCAATTTTATTTTCACGTCGGTGACGCAACGGCAAGGGCTGCTACCTCTTATCCGGGAGGTCGTGGTTCGAGTCCTGCCACGTACCAATGTGTTTTCGAATTTCGATTTCATATCCGACGCTCTTACGGTGAAGGAAAACATCGTAAGGAAATCTGCACACATCTGCGAAAAAACTGTGGATGTGTGTGAAGTTGACCAACCCCCACTGGGTCCGCGTGATCGACTAAGGTCCGATCGCCCTAATTCAGGGTAGGCTCGAGCCCCTCGGTGGGGACGTATATATGAGCTGATGTGATAATGATGAATTTTATTTTTAGTGTTCCGTATCCAAAAGGTGCCAACAGGACCATATTACCTAAGCCTATGCTGTCAGTCTGTCCGTCTGTCCCTCTGTCTCACCATTACAGGGCTGTATCTTTTAAACCGTAATGTAATGCTCCAGCTTCAAGAGAAACTAAAAGTTTTAAGACTAGAATAATATTTATTTTAACCTCTCGCCGGTACGAGCGTCCTTAAAACAGAATTCCCATGTTAAGATTTAATTTTGTACTACTCATTCTATGGCTCTTACGGTAATACATACAATTATTAAAATTGGTATGGTTATACATAGATCAAACACTAGAATCAAAAAACAAATAATAAAAATCGACCAAGTGTGAGTAGTACTTGCGCTTATAGGATCCCAAACGGAATAATATATAACATACCTATATTATGTTGATTCTTTATCAAATTGTTTTTCGCACGCACTCAAATTTTTAATTAAAAAAAATTAAACCTGAATCATGACATTATTTGTAATATACAATAAGTTTTTTTTTACTATTTAAAAGTGTGTGTAAACACCTATTTAAAATAAGTTATTTTGATTTTGACATTTTTAACTGTCGGTTTCATTGATGACTTTTATATATTGAAATAAATAAATAAATAAATAAATAAATAAATATTCTGGGACAAATCACACATAGTCATCTGGCCCCAAAGTAGGATTCCCTGTGTTATGGGAACCAGAGACTGATATACATACTTATATACGTTTAAATACATACATATATAGATATTTAACACCCAGACACAGAGCAAACAAATCTGCTCATCACACAAATGTTTGCCCTGGGTGGGGATCGAACCCACAACCCTCGGATCAGTAGTCATGAGCACAAACCACTGAGCCACCGAGTCAGTCGAAATATCTTTTATGTTGACGTTTTAGGGTTACACATCCAAAGGCGTGGTGGTACAGAACCCTCGGAGCGCGAGTCCGTCTCGCACTTAGCTTTTTAAAGGTTCCGTACCCAAAGGCTGAAGACGAGACCCTATTACTAAGACTTCGCTGTCCGTCTGTCCGTCTGTTTGTCTGTCCGTCTGTCACTAGGCTGTATTTACCGTGATAGCTAAACAGTTGAAATTTTCACAAATGATGTATTTCTGTTGTCGCTATTACAACAAATACAAAAAATTAGAAAAAGTTAAAAAATAAAGGGGTTCTCCATACAAAACACGTGTTTTTTTTAACGTGAAGAAACTAGAGTCATCTAGTATGATGGTACGGAACCCTCTGTGTGCGGCGCTGACTCACACTTGGCCGGCTTTTTATTGACTGTGAAGCAATGAAGTGCCTACATTATACAAACTGATTAATTAGTTAATTTAAAAGCTTATCGACTCAAGTTGTAGGATTGTGTAGATAAATCAGGTCCTTGACATTATAGTTTTGTAAACAAGTGTCTTATAGTGAGAGCGTCGGTGGCTCAACCGGTAACGACTCGGTCCTCCTAACCAGAGGTGCCGGGTTCAAATCCGGACGGCCAATGTACCAATGAGTTTTTTGGAACTTACGTACATATACTCACCGATTGCTTTAACGGTGAAGGAAAACATTGTGAGGAAACCTGCACACACCTGCGAAGAAATTCGAAGGTTGTGTGTGAAGTCGACCAACCCGCACTGGGCCCGCGTGATCGACTAAGGCACGATCGCCCTAACTCAGGATAGGATCGAGCCCCTCGGTGGGGACTTATATGAGCTGATATGATGAAACAAGTGAGTAGCTTTTTTTTTATTATTCACAATTGGTAAGCCCTTGGCATCATCTCACCTGATGTTAAGTGACGATGATGCCGAAGATGGAAACGGTACCTTACCAAGATCCCCCAACGCAAAGGAGAACTGGCTATCTTATCTTCAAGCCGGAACACATCAATGTTGTGTACACTGATGTTTGGCGGCGAGATTTAGATAAGATGGTGGTAGCTAGCCAGGCGGGCTTAGAAAACGCCCTACAACCAACCAAACCGAGTCTTTCAAGTTGATCCCACCGGGAATCGAATCCGCGACCGCATGATGTGAAGCGAATGGGCTAACCATTACGCCACGGAGGCGGTTAAAGCTGTTAGCCGGATCCGCTTGTTGTTTCTCTGGTAGCGTCGTGTCAACTAGAAGGGACCGTGACCAAAGAAGGAAAGTCGAGAGGCAGCGCTACATATTAATGAAGGCAATACGCACACTCGCCTCGTGCCGTGGTGGCTTCGGTATGCGCACCACGGCCGCGCGGCCGCACGACCGCACGGCCGCGCCCGGCGGCGGCGGCGGCGGCGGGCGGTGTCGACGGCCGCTCGGCCGCACTCCACACTCCTAACTGTCTATTTCCCATTAGCATTCCAACTACAAACCTTCCCCTACACCAACTTCTATTGATTTTTACTCTTTATCCTTACTAATATTATACATGTGTTTGTTTGCTTGTTTGTTACCTTTTCACGCTTCTACGCCTTCACCAATCTTCATGAAACTTGGCATGCAGGTAGCCTGTGTCACGGGGAAGGACATAGACTACTTTTTATCCCGGGAAAATAGCATAATCTGATGCAGTTCCTGAGGGAAGTAAAAAAATACTGGATTGTTGTGATTTTTTGCACAGAGATGGTTGAGTAGATGGGAAACGACATAATTTACTAATCACCCTTAAAGACAGTCATACAAACGATGTCCACGCGGGCGGAGCCGCGGGAAAAAGCTAGTAAAATATAAAAATTTGCCGTCCGCCCGCGGCTACGCCCGCCTTGTTTTTGAATTTCCCGTAGACGTTTTCCCGGGGTAAAAAGTAGCCTATGTTCTATTCCAGGACCTAACCTATATGTATACCAAGTTTCATCCCGATCCGTTCAGTGGTTGAAGCGTGAAAGAGTAACCAACATCCATAATCGTAACGAAAGTTATACAATATTATAATATGATCCATAAGCTTTACTACGCATGTGTTAGTTTCTTCCATGTAAAAGACATCAACGCGAGCGGTTTTTTAGTTCGTAGTACCGATCAAAGAGAATATAAGTCACTACGTTTAGAGCGTTTATTAAATACATACGCTGTGTGATGTACAGAGGCCAGCACATCAAGCTAGGCACTTTCGACTTTGTACCGTTCTTATGCCGTACGCGTAAGGATCAGAATCACACTACGAGTGTCTAGCTTGATGTGCTGGCCTATGTACATGGGTAGGTAACAACGCGCCATACATGAAATATGCGCTCTGTTTCCTCGAACATGTTTTATTCTAATTATTCGCGATTTAATTGTCTTAATTACGTTCCTTACGTGTTGATCTTATTATCCGTAACGTACACGCATTCGCATCACGTTGCTGGATATTTTGGTAAATAGAAAAAAAACCGGCTTAACCTTTAGATACGGAACCCGTGATATAAATTACAAAACAAAAGATATCGACGAGAGCGACGGTAAAAAATGATTTTATATTCGTTCCTTAGCTTGAGTACAATTCATACTTAACCATTTATGAATTATAGAAAATGCAGTTGAACGCTTGTATGTACAGCCGTTTTTATAAAAAAAAACTTGGAAAGCATGTTTCTTGCATGAGAACCCCAGCAGATTTTTAAAAAAATGTTTTCTTATTTGTTTTAGTGAATCCGTCACATTAAAACGCATTCTTTGAAAATTTCAACCGGCTACCTATTAAGGTTCAAAAGATACAATCAGCAAAAAGTTTGTCTTTCTCACTCTCGCACGATTTTTAACTTGCCATCCCGCTTAGAAGTCACAGCGGGGCTCAAAAATAAAATCATTGTAATAGTATCTCTCGGTGTCCGACCGAGGTATTAAATTTTTCAAGTTGTTATTTTATTATATCAGCTCATATACGTCCCCACCGAGGGGCTCGAGCCTACCCTGAATAAAGGCGATTAGGCCTTAGTCGACCACGCAGGCCCAGTGCGGGTTGGTCGACTTCACACACAACCTTCGAGTTTCTTCGCAGGCCTGTGCAGGTTTCCTCACGATGTTTTCCTTCACCGTTAAAGCAATCGGTAATGATATGTACGAAAGTTTTGGAAAAACTCATTGGTACATTGGCCGTCCAGATTTGAACCCGGTACCTCTGGTTAGATGGACCGAGTCGTTACCGGTTGAGCCACCGACGCTTTTTGAGCCACCGACGCTTTATACATACAAGTTGTTATACATGAATGTAATTTTAAAAGTAAATTCACGATTTTTTTATACAGGTATTTACGAGTAATCGTATTTTGACCTAGAGTCAGCCCTCAGTAAGGTAGTCTATGCTGTCTTAATGGTTTTCAAGAATTTTTAACCTAAGCTTAATTCAGATAAATCATTTCTAAATGTTTATTTTGCTTCATTGCGTCTCTTATAGACCAGACAGACCGACAGAGTAAGTTTGGTTATTATAAGATACCGTTGGGACCCTTTGGGTATGGAACCCTAAAAAGTAGTAGTAGTTTGATGCTAGAATTACAAATATATTTTTAATTCTTTATTTATAATACAGAAACGAGGAAATCCGTAGGAGAACCAATACTAAGCTCTCACAATTACTAAACTTAAGTGGCAGTGGGCAGGGCACATATCTCGTAGAACAGACATTGAAGTAAGCTCGCTGAGAACAGATGTCCGCTGGGGCAGCAAAGTTCTCGAGTGGTAGTCGCAAACCCAAAGACGTAGCGTAGGCAGGCATCCCACTAAATGAACCGACGACCTGGTGAAGGTCCCTAGAATCGAGTGGATGCGGGCAGCGCAAGATCAGTCGTTGTGGAAATCTTTGGGGGAGGCCTTTGTCCAGCAGTGGACGTCTTTCGGCACTCTCTCTCTTGTCGTGGGGCACAATTAACCGTGCTATCCAAGGGATAGACGGCGGCGGCGGTTGCCTGGTGTTGCACTTAGCATCACCCACGGTCACGTGTAGGCCGTAACTAATATCTTATCTGTGGTAGGGCATTTAGATTTACACCTACTGACGTATCTTTCGGCTGACATGATGATATATAAGGTCTAACAAAATTAGCTGAAACTATTTTAACTGGTGCTTCTCCCCTTGAAACTAAACAACTTTCCCCATGAAACCCATAATCAAATCTCAAAAAAAAAATTTACTTCCCATACTAAGTTGGCTGATCAGCTGATCGAGCTAGTATGGGAAAGCCAATTTTTTTTTCGCGATTTGACTATGGGCTCCATGGGCAAAGTTGTTCAGTTTCATGGGTAGAAGCACCAGTTAAAATAGTTTCAGCTAATTATGTTACACCTTATATAGGGTGACTTTTAATTAGTTCTTGATAGCAAAGAATATGAATGTACTCGTGATTATAATCAACTTTTCCAAAGAAACTATATGTCAAATATCATAAAAAAATTTTGGTCCTCGATACACAATAAGTTATCAAATCGGCAAAAATGTATAAAGGACCAACAATTTTTTTTCGTATATTTGGCATATAGTTTCTTTGGTAAAGTTGTTAGTAATCACGAGTACATTCATATATCCCTTGCTATCAAGAACTAATTAAAAGTCACCCTATATAATTATATATTATTTTAACGTTTTTTTTTCATTTCATTATTTTGTTTTTTAATTTTAGTATTAACATGCTCGTTTGTAATTTAAATCAAACTATCATATACCTACTTAAGCTTACACGTGGTAGATCCGGGTCTCAGAGAACTGGTTCTTAGTTTTAATTTCGAGTGACGAACACAGGAGTGTTCGTAGTAGGGTACGATACGCTGTTGGCTCTTCTGCGTATAATAATTCACTTATGATTTCAGACTGTAAGCACAGATGATTTTAATATCTTTACGTATACATTCGCAAGAAAGACAAGACATTTGGAACATGTTGAATTTTTATTATTTCATAACTACTGAACTACTTTCTCCGAGAAACTTGTATAAATATTTTTGGACTCGTCATGTTAAATAGATGCAGGTTCAAAATTTTTAACGAATCGCGCGTAGGTACAGGATCCTTGAAAAATTTCATGAGCTGAACGCGCCCTATTTTTTTCAGGATATTTAAATACATCTATACATTTGTGTTTTTTTTTACTTTATTCTAAAGCGTAAAAGATACGTAACCGGGAAACTGTCTGTTGAACCTTCTTTTTATGGAAACAATTCCTAAAAATAAAAATAGAATTTTTTTTGCGTGTGTACTCAGTTCCGGAATTTGGCAAGAATCAAAGTCTCACAGCACAAGTAAGGATAAATCGTATAATCATTTGAAGTCATCAAAAATTAAAATGTAAAAATGTAATGTAATAAAAAATATTTTTAAATGTACCCTTGCGCTAGAGCATCGCCGGCCCCGTGATTAGACCGAGGTATTGGAGAACGGTGGCGTAACGGCTAGGGCCGCTGCCTCCCGTCCGGGAGGTCGTAGTTCGAATCCTGCCACGTACCAATGTGATTTTCGAATTTAGATTTCACATGTACGTTTATCCGACGCTGTTACGGTGAAGGAAAACATCGTGAGGAAACCTGCACATGCCTGCGGAGAAACTCGCAGGTTGTGTGTGAAGTCGACCAACCCCCACTGGGCCCGCGTGGTCGACTAAGGCCCGATCGCCCTAATTCAGGGTAGGCTCGAGCCCCTCGGTAGGGACGTATATGAGCTGATATCATCATCATCATTGGAGAATATTTTTTTTAGTGCAAAGTTCAGTTTCACCTTCAATCCGGTTGTTGTTCTCGTTGATATTTTTAGGGTTCCGTAGCTCAACGTTGGTGGAACGGAACCCTGCCCTGGGCGCGCGAATTTAACTTGCACTGACCCCTTTTTTTAACCGAATTTCAAAAAGTATAGGTTTTCAATTCCAAAACCAATTTTCATAATTGTTTTTTTATTTGATAGGGCATGCTTTCAGGTTGGTGCCATATAACTTTATCAAAATTGGTTGACTGCTTTTTCAGAAAACTAACAAAGTTAAAAAATGTTCTTAAATTTTAATAGGTTATTGTGATTGAAAACCTTTAAGGGAAATTTGTCCAGTGTGATGAGCAGAAACCAGTTAACGGCCCCGGCACCAATTTTGTGCTTCGCATGTTTGCGTTTCTTTCCTATAAAGTATAAAAGATATCAACGTAAGCGGTTTCATATTTTCGACATAGCGAAAGACATTTAAGTGATTCTTCGTGAAGTTTTAACCTATTAGCACAGAAGAAACAAGCTATTACTTAAGCGTTTGCGCGATCACCACTCGAGTGAGAGTTAGGACATCTCATCAAAATCTGAAAATGACTTAGGACATATCTATGACATCAGAATGTTTGGGACATTTGCGAGGCTTGCAATACTCGCGCGCATTAGGACAACGCATTTAAAATTTTAAACTCGTGAAAGTCAATAAAACTGCCACAAGTCTAATGTCACAATCGTGTGAAATACTTCTATTTTATTTGTCTTTTTACACTCATTGTAACAGTAATAATACCTACTTAGATTCAATTACATACTACAACATTTAGAAAAAGTAATAAGCATATTGATGGCTTTGTTCGAGCGGTGGGATTACAACACCGATAGGCCACATTGTAAGAGAACAATAAGGGCAGGGACGTGTGAGCAGGCTTCGGCGCAAGCGCAGGCACGGTGTGCAATACCTAGAGCAGGAGTCAGTCTCGTGCTCAACCTTCGTGCAGGGCCCGCGTGGGGTCGCGGGGTGAATCATCTACACGGCGTCTCTCGCACGAACAAAGCCTGCTGCCTCCGTAACTCAGAGGCAAAGTTCACTGGCTTTACACAGGAGGTTCGATTCCCGGCGGGGTCAACTGTAAGACTCGGTTTGGTTGGTGGTAGGGCATTTACTAAGCCCGCCTGGCTAGCTACCACCATCTTATCCAATTTTTTCCGCCAAACATCAGTGTTAACAACATTGATGTGTTCCGGCATGAAGATAAGATAGCCAGTTCTCCATTGCGTTGGGGAATTTCGGCAAGCCCGCTTCCATCTTCGGCATCATCGTCACTTACCATCTGGTGAGATGATGCCAAGGGCTTACCAATTGTGAATAAAAAAATTACTGATCAATTATATTTTTTACCTAGTCAATAGAGCTATTAAAATACCAGTTTCGCGACATCGTCGTGTTGATATCATGTTTATTATAAAATGTGGGCCAGATGTGGTGGCACGCCTGACACCAAGGAACTGGACTGCGTATAATTAAGACAGCTAGGTTAGCTAGCAAGTTAGATAATGTTGCGAGAGCTCGCTTCCTTGTGTTACGCACCCACGCGTTCAGCCCGACTTCTTACCTATTATCTTATCTAGTAGCAAACATTACTCAAGTTCTTAATTGACAAAAAAAGACAATATATATGTTTACAAATCTATGCTGTGGGAATGCGAATATTTCACATAAGCATCTTCTCAACAATTAAATGCAGTTTTCTTATGAATAAGAACAACATACAGTTAAGAGTCTCCAGGAGGCTCGAGTTTCCATACAAACGTAGTTCGCTTTAATACAAAAACTACATGCCAGATTGAATCCAAACTTTGCAAATTTATTGAGAGACACATATCGATGTTTGTAATTATTTTTCAAATTACTAATATAAAACGGAAAAAAATAACAGCAGTTTTGAACTTTCAGTACAAAACTAAATTAAGCCTTCGTTTAGTTACGTTAAAATTCACTACGATGAAAACTAATTACAAACTCGATATGTGTCTACTCGATATATTTACAAAGTTTGGATTCAATCTGGAATTTAGTTTTTGTATTAAAGCAGAACTACGTTTGTATGGAAACTCGAGCCTCCTGGAGACTCTTAACGTAGTCAAAAGGAATGTTATTGATTCGTGAATATGTATGTATGACTAGCTTTATGTAACGTATGACACCTCCTTAATTTAATTTCGAATCAGAACGAGTTCATAATGAGCGGCTAGTTCCAAACGACTAATTTGAGATATCCTGCAACACTTAAAAAGCCAAACTCAAGGGAATCAACTATTCAATAACCTTATATTAACAACTTTACACACAAAGGCACAAAATGCTATGCATAACATAAAAAATTGTAGATAGAGGAGCTCCGAAAGAGTTGTCCTTGTCACTCACCCGAGCGCCAAGCGCCAAGCGCTAACATTTCGAGTTCAGTCAAATGTCACGTTCGCTCAACTATGACATTTTCTCATAAACTTTATTTCTAGTTCAAAAAGTCACTAATTAAATTATGAATACTATAGCGTGCTCAATATAATATTATAACTGGTTATCTAGTTACATAAAGAACAGTTACTTTTGAGCGTACTAGGTATGCAGTATGCTACGCTATGTATTTCGTTAAAGGGGGTTAAGACACTGTATATAACTTTAGACTAGCTTTTGCCAGCTGCTTCGCCCGCGTAGATATCTGTTTTAATATGACTATATTTCAGGGTGCCACGTGCACGGTGGCACACCCTGGACACTTCATACAACAACGGGCCAGAAATGATTTTTCAAAAAAGCAATGACGAAACAAACAAAATTGCGGCGAAATCCTATACGTTCGACAACCAAACTATCATCTGTATCAATCCGGCTGACGAGGGGATGAGGTCGCAATCTAGAGAGCGGCAGGGAGTGTCCGTACATACTGTATGTTATCACTAATATACGTACTTTGACGGTGGCATAAAAATATGTAGCCAATGTGTTAATCCAGTGATTGATCTATCCACCTACCAAAATTTCATACAAATCCGCTGAGCGGTTTAGGCGTGAAAATGGAACATCCATACTTTCGCGTTTATAATAATGATGATGAAACAAAGGCGATAAAAATATGAAGAGTAAAAGCAACAATTGTAAGTGTGTGTATTGTTTGCGTAGTGGCCGGCGAGGGGGAGGGAGAGGCTCACCGTCGTCACCGGTGGCGGCGGCAGGCGGACGACTCGGCGAAGAAAGACGACAGCTTGGAGCAGGAGCTGTGCAAGGACAAGGACGCCGGCGAGTGGTTCCGGCTGATGACCGGCGAGGGCGACAACTGTCGCGACGTCATCCAGTGCACTGCCTCGGTCAGTACCTACCTACCACTTACACAATCGCTTCGCTGCCACACAGTACTACATAGCTTCCTACTGTGTATTATTCAATAAACAATTATTATCATTTTCTTGTTCCGTACCTCTAAAGGTAAAGCGGAACCGTTATAGGATCTCTCGTGTGTCTGTCTGTCAATTTGCTCCGAAACTACTGGACCGATTGAGTTGAAATTTAATGCACATATGGAAGTTGGGGAGCCAAAGACGAACATGTAACGTAAATAAATGAATTTAAACATGTTACCACTTTTGGGGGGTAAATTAGAAAATTTTAAAAAGTTATGCAAACTTTATAGTGTGTGTGTGACATATCAAATGACTTGTTTTAAAAATTTAAAATACATTTTTTTAAATGATTTGAGGATAAATAAATTAGAAGTTATTTAAAAAAAGAGGCAAAAATTTACCATTCTCCCTCTTATCTCCGAAACTACAGAAACTAAAATCACAGTATATTAGGTTGAATACATATATTACAGAAAAAACCTATGAGAAAACCTAGTCCTTCCGTTCCCACAGAAAAAATGAAATTTCCAAGGTCCAGAATAAGTACACCCCTATTTACTTAGACCAAAGTATGTACTGAGAGGTCTTGTTCTGTTGTAGTGAAAGTTTTGGTGCCGAACCATGTTTGTGTGACCCCGAGACGCACTCGGCTGGTTTTTTTAATTTAAATTCACGATACTACTTCGTCCTTTTGAAGAATCCTTCCTGCTCTCTGTGGCAACTGGTCGGTAAAGTGCAAGACACCAGTGTATGAAATAACTCTATAGACACATGGACTTAGAAATATATTTTTTTTTTTTGTGTATTGCGTGCAATATTACTATATTCCTCCGTATCAGCCTGATAGAGGTCCTACATAGGATAAGTGTTATATAAGTAGACAGGGCGACTATCCATCGACTCGATGGTTGCTTAACACAACACGATAAGTGTGTGTCATTTCATTACTTATTCATTGCACAATAAACTCTGATATCCAATCATCTGAAAGGCTTGCTTAAGCGCTGCAAGCATTAACCACTGCCAAAGTATATATTTTAGTACTAACATACAGTATGGACACTCTCTGCTGCTCTCTAAATTGCGACCTCACCCCCTCGTCACCCAGATTGATACAGCTTGGTTACAATTTGGTTATCGAACGTATAGGATTTCGCCGCCATTTTGTTTGTTCCGTCATTCCTTCCTTCCTTTTTTGAAATGTCATTTCTGGCCCGTTGTATGAAGGGTCCAGGGTGTGCCACTGCCACTTCTGAGAGCTATGACAGTTATTTTGGTTGTCCTACGGATCTCCTCATTTCTGGTCATTTCACTTAGGGAAAAGCCGAGCATAGCTCCATTGCCTTTTATGAGGTCCATATTAAGCGACCATGTCATCACTGGCAATAATTTCAGATATGCCTGGCTTAATCACAAGCGCGTCTGACCTTCGAACTCATAAGACGTTCTTGCCCTTGACTTCACTGGCCCGCCCACCCTTCACCTCTATTTTTATAATAAGTAACTAACTATACGTAACTTTAACTCATTTTCCTCAGCGTTATTCGGCCTGTGCTGTGCTGGGCCAGGGTACGTTTTTATTTACCTCTCAGCAAGAGTGTCTTCACTATTACATAAATATTCTTCTTCTATAGCTAATTTGTTGCACTACGCTACACTATATCAATCAGTAAATAAAACCGGTCAAGTGCGAGTCGGACTCGCACATGAAGGGTTCCATACCATCCGTATTAAACACGTGTCTCCTTCCTTTTAATTTTCATTGCTTTTTGAATTTTTATTAGATGTTGTTATACAGGCAATATAAATACACACTCTGTGACTCACTGTGTACCTATTACGGTTCATGAAATTTAGCCCGCTGCGCTGACGGACAGACAGAGCAAACGAAAATCACGTTTCTTGTATGGGGGCATTCAAGTGATACACGTTTCAATTCGTTTTGACTCATTGAAAACTACCTATTGCTCAACATAAGAGAAAATTACAGGTACAATGATTGAGGAAGTTGTACATTTAGGCGGTGTTATCGCTAACAAGCGATCTCTTCCAGACAAATTTCTTTTTATTATTACTTATTGTTTTAAATACACACTCTGTGAAAATTTCAACTGTCTACCTATTACGCTTCATTTAATACAGACAAATGGACAGCGGAGGCGTATTAACACTAGGACACACTCTGGAAACTTCATACAACGGACCAGAAATGTCATTTCAAAAAAGGAATGACGGAACAAACAGAATGGCGGCGCAATCCTATACGTTCGACAACCAAACTGTAATCAATCTGTATCAATCTGGGTGACGAGGGGGGTGAGGTCGGAATCTAGAGAACGGCAGGCAGTGTCCATACTGTATGTTAGTACTATTATATATACATACTTTGACTAGGGTCCCATTGGTCACCCTTTGGGTGCACGGTACCCTAAGTTATAAATCTAAAAAACATTCGTGGAAACCATCGTACAAGCCTGCAATGAATAGCCATTCATTATTATTTTCTTTTACGCCAGGGTATCCAAGCTATCCGTTGCCCAGCTGGCCTGTACTTTGACATCGAGAAGCAGACCTGCGACTGGAAGGATGCCGTCAAGAACTGCAAATTGAAGAACAAGGAACGTAAAGTGAAGCCTCTTCTCTACACGGACGAGCCCCTTTGCCAAGATGGATTCCTAGCCTGTGGAGACACGACCTGCCTCGAGCGCGGCCTTTTCTGTAACGGCGAAAAGGATTGTGCTGATGGCTCAGATGAGAACTCTTGTGGTCAGTACAATAAATAAAATAAATAACTTTTACTGTTGATAATGCACAATACACAGGGAGACGGATGAAATAATGTATTACGCAACGGAACTTGAATGTTTCCTGGTGCGAACACAGAACTAGCGTGAAATATTTATTTACTAATCGATTGACCTTAAAAAATAGGATAAAAACGCCTCTACTTAATCCCACACTCAGTTATTTGCCTTATCAAAACTTGTTTCCCATCAAAATACATTAAAATTTCTTGAAAATTGATGCGCCGATTCTACTGAAATTTTATATACAAATTGATATAAGAAACATAAAAGTTTAGTAGTCATTTTTGTACAGGAAAAGTAAAAAGCAAGACACGAAATTGTAGGGAGTATATTGACTATTGTTTTGAAAAATTATACTTGGGTACCTGCTTTCTAATTCTAAAATTTACTCATTTTTTTTAAATAAAGTATTTTGAAAAAGAAGTACACGCAGTACCTATAATTTCGTGTCTAGCTAACGAGTTCAAAATTTAATGAGACTCAGCCCATCCATTTTCAAGAAGTTTTAATTTTTAGTGAGTAGAGTAACAAAGTTTCCGTAATAAATAAGGCCAATAACAATAATGAATTTACTCAGCGACATTCACGGTCGTACTACAGAGCAAATATCCTGAAAATCTCTTATCAAAATTATATTTAGAGCCGCTCTAAAGCCTTTCACTACCTATATTAAATAATATCTTAATCATCATAATATCAGCCGAAAGAAGTCCACTGGACAAAGTCTTCCTTTAAGGATTTCCACGACGACTACACTATATCTAAATGTATATGTTATATGTTAGTTCTAATGTAATTGAGATTACAACCTACCAAGTTTAAGAGGATTGTGAAGCTGCGACTTTTCATACAGACGGCATTAACGTATTTCACCTCTTATATGTCAACTTTTTTTGGAGCAGTTTTCGATAGGTTATCAGTCATATTAAAAGCTAGGCTTATACGCTTCGTTTTTAGATTACTGATTATAAATAAGTTTTGTATGAAAACACGTGAACCACAATAAAATTAAACTAATTAACTTTATCGAAAAAACAAAAACGTTTAAGCCTAGTTTTTGTTCTGACTGACAACCTATAAAAAATTGGTTCAAATCGGTTAACATTTAAGAGGTGCAAAATCGTTAACGTCGTTTGTATGAAAAGTCGCAGCTTTATAATCCTCTTAATTATCTTCTTACAAAACTCGAAACTACAATGAACTTATGTCGCTGATTACATTTATTCATAAATTATTTTCCGTGAGGATTAACTTAATAATAGAAATACGTACGTATATCTAGGAGTGTGCAATGTAAAGCTGGAGTACCTACCAAAGTTTTTGTAACTTTACATTACTCACATGATAAAAGCCTATACTTTTAGTTTTCATGTTTATAAATATTGGATAATACTATCAATATGCTTTCGATCTAATTTGCACTCGTTCAGTTGATCGTACCTAATGTGATTGGGCTCATTGACTTGTTGTCAGTCGAAAGTATTTCGCTAAGGTAGATACTTACGCATTTAGTATACTGATTCAAAAAGTGAAATCCAATCATGAGCCTGTGGCAGCGATTTGATCGAGCGAAAGTAACTACACTGGTTCCGACGCGCGCGCAGACACCCATGCGCTTATGTTTACTCACACGCCGATCGTTTATCACCCACCGATAAATTAACATCACACTAGCACAAACGGATATTTTAAATCCACCTCTAAATATTGATAAAACAACATTCTTTAGCTCCCACCTTTCTCCACAAGTTTCATTCTGAGAGAAATCCACTAATAATCACTTTACTGACTGTATAATTTTTCGTTTAGATATCGACAACGACCCCAATAGAGCGCCCCCGTGCGACCCGTCGCAGTGCACGCTGCCCGACTGCTTCTGCTCCGAGGATGGCACCGTCATCCCCGGTGACCTGCCCGCCAAGGACGTGCCCCAGATGATCACCATCACCTTCGACGACGCCATCAATAACAACAACATTGAACTATACAAAGAAATTTTCAATGGAAAACGCAAGAACCCCAACGGTTGTGACATCAAGGCCACCTATTTCATTTCGCACAAATATACAAATTACTCGGCCGTGCAGGAGACCCATCGCAAGGGACATGAAATCGCTGTACATTCAATCACGTGAGTTGTTTATACCTATCATACTGGGCTTATTTTTATGTTTATTTGAGAAATGTTAACTATTTTAATTTCTTTCTAAGGCACAATGATGACGAACGTTTTTGGAGCAATGCCACAGTTGACGACTGGGGCAAGGAAATGGCAGGCATGAGAATCATAATTGAAAAGTTCTCGAACATCACCGACAACAGCGTGGTCGGCGTGCGTGCGCCCTACTTGCGCGTGGGAGGCAACAACCAGTTCACCATGATGGAGGAGCAAGCGTTCCTTTACGATAGTACCATCACCGCTCCGCTCTCAAACCCTCCATTGTGGCCGTACACTATGTACTTCCGCATGCCTCACCGTTGCCATGGAAACTTGCAAAGCTGCCCGACTAGGAGCCACGCAGTTTGGGAAATGGTCATGAATGAACTCGACCGTCGGGAGGATCCTTCAAACGACGAATCAATCCCCGGATGCGCCATGGTTGACTCTTGTTCAAATATTTTAACTGGTGACCAATTTTACAACTTCCTAAACCACAACTTTGACCGTCATTACGAGCAAAACCGTGCTCCGTTGGGTTTGTACTTCCACGCAGCGTGGTTGAAAAACAATCCCGAGTTTTTGGAAGCATTCCTGTATTGGATCGATGAAATACTCTCAAACCACAACGATGTATACTTCGTAACCATGACCCAAGTGATCCAGTGGATCCAGAACCCACGAACAGTGACAGAAGCCAAGAACTTCGAGCCGTGGAGAGAGAAGTGTGCGGTGGAGGGGACTCAGGCGTGCTGGGTGCCGCACTCGTGCAAGCTCACGTCGAAGGAAGTGCCCGGCGAGACCATCAACCTGCAGACGTGCGTGCGGTGTCCCGTCAACTACCCCTGGTTGAACGACCCCACGGGCGACGGCCACTACTAAGCGCTAGATCTCAGCCTGAGTGCTCTCCTAGTTGATAAATAATAAATTGAGATTGAGGGATTACGCGGACAACATATTCTAAGTTACGACAAAGTAGCTCGCCAACTCGCATGGAAACAGTAATACTTACACACTTAAAATATGTTTTCCGGTAGTTACGAAGTGTATCGGGTTGTAATAGCCCGTTCTGTAGTCTTAGTACCTAAGTAGGTACTACATAATAATGTGTAATATAGACTCACATAATTTAATAGGTCTGTTTTATACTTTTGTGTGATTTATGTATGATACAAATATGTGCGATAAATTTTAAAAGAAATATGAAATTAATAATTTAAATTGTCCGATTGTTTAATTTTTGCCAAGTTCCCAAACTGTTGAATAAGATGTGAATATGACAAGTTAATCCTAATGCAGGGTAGGCTCGAGCCCCTCGGTGGGGCGACGCATATGAGCTGATGTGATAACAAGTTGAAATTTTAAAACTAAACACTGGATAAGTACCTTTGTCTGTCTGCCTGCTTACATGACATATTTGAAGTACCTAAGTAATTAAAGTAAGTATGCACATCAGAAAAACATGAGACAAATTTAATTTAATTAAACCATACAGTGAAAAGGTGGCCTTATTGCTTTTAGCGATTTCTCCCAGAAATTAATGACTAAAAATTCTAATGACTAGACATTAAAGACGACCGTTTCTAGTTTAAGGAACCTACTTAATCCTTTATGGGCTATGAATGACTTATGTAAATTATTTCTAATAATACACTTAATTCCACTGTCTTATAAATTTGATAGCTCTTTGATAAATATTGAATAGACAAAAATTAATAAACAAGCTTTAATTCTATAGGAAGTTGTACTCTTTACTTATTCGTGAGAACCAATCTTAAAATTAGTTTTTCCGTTACCTACCTTTAACTTGAATGGAAACTTAACGTCCAGCGACGTGAATGGATACCCTCTGTTCGTACTCCTTAAATTTCCTATTATTATACCTACTTATAGTATTCGCATTCCTGTACAATCGCAATAAAAGTTTTGGTCGTCTATCGCATTACCTAGTTTGTCGCCCCCATACAAATCAGCTCGTCATAAGAGATGAATAAAATTGTCCGTCGCATTACCTCGTCTATCGCTCCATACAACTATGACGAGAAAAGCGATGACAATTGTTTTTCTTACGACGACACTCATGTTACCCTGGGCCTGGCTGCCAGGTACGCACAATGTAAACATTATAAAAGGTTTGAATGCTTTTCGTTAAGTGCTGAGATGTTTGTTATACGGGGTGCAACAAAATTGTTGTAGGAGCCGTTACCGGAGGCTCCTACTCATCATACTGAACATCTTTTCCAAAGAGACCCACAGTCGATAAGCAAATAAAAAAAAACTGTTCATACAAATCGTCCAGCTGACCAGCCAATTAAGTGTATTTTGTAAAGAGCCTCGATTTTTTTTGTTTATTGACGATGGTTTCCTCGGGGAAAGTTGTTCACTGATGATGAGTAGAAGCCCCAGCAGTCAACGAGTTTTACACCAATTTTGTTACGTCCTGTATAAGGCTAATGGCTAACAAACAACATAGCCATTAGTCTTTCCAAACACGTTAGGTGGATATCCAAAATCGCATGCAGAAATCGTCATGCCACTAAAATAAATAGCCTCAAGCTTTTTAAGGAATTCAAAAAAAAACAAACGTTTCAGAGGATATTGACCAGCGCTTTGTTCCGAAACATATAAATATCCGTACCTGTCAGGATACTAAAATATATGATCATCTGACTCTTTTGGGTCCGTGTGCTGTAGGAACCATCACGATTATGTTTGTCGTAAGTGGAAATCTTACATATTATTATGCTGGGACACTTACCGATAGAAACAGAATGATCCTGAATTATAAGAGATTTTTAAACAGGTTTCATTCATTACAGTTACAATCACTTTGAGAAACTTAACGTACCTATTGTACCTACATTTTCATTCAACCGACTTACAAAAAGGAGGAGGTTGTCAAATCCACTGTATGTTTATTTAGTGTCTTTGTAATGCAATATCTTCGCAGATTGCGAACAGATTTTCATGATTCTCCCAATGTGGGACCAATATAAATTTTATCATAATCGGTGTACTTCTTTATTAGAATACTAGTGGATGCCCGCAACTTCGCCCGCGCAGATCCCGATTTTTGCGGTTCCCGTGGGAACAACATCTACCTGCATGCCAAATTTCAGCCCGATCCGTCCATTGGTTTGGGCTGTGCGTTGATAGATCACTATGTCAGTCAGTCAGTCAGTCACCTTTGAGTTATATATATTTAGATTAACAAACACCAAAAATAACAATGCAAAATTATACAAAGTTGTTGCATTAGAATTCGGTTTTTTTAACGTGTTCAGCGTTTTCAATTATTGTTTTACAAAGTACAAGGTCAGCTTATCAGCTTGCGCACTAGACACGACTACACTAACAATTCGGATTCTATGTGTTTAAAATTTTTAATGGCGCATAAAAAGCACGTTATAATTGTTCTCCACTTTTCAAGTAAACGCCAATTTTTACTGGAGTTTCCATACAAATGTTATCGACGTAGCCGATTCATTTATACGGACATGTGTTAAAAAATTGTTTTTTATTTAAAAAGAGTTAGAATAAAAGTTGACACATTTCATCCGAATAATGACGAGGTTGTGTTCTTAGTCCCCATTAAGGGTCCCCCCAGGAGGCTCGAGTTTTCATACAAAAGTAGTTCCGCTTTAATACAAAAACTACTTACATGCCGGATTGAATCCAAACTTTTCAAATATATTGAGTAGGCACTTAATTAGTTTTTTACTGAAAGTTTGAAACTGCTCTTATGTTTTTCCGTTTTATATCAGTACATCGAAAACTTATTACAAACATCGATATGTGTCTACTATATTTGCAAAGTATAAATAAATTGAATATTTGCAGTTTGGATTCAATCCGGCATGTAGTTTTTGTATAGAAGCGGAACTACGTTTGTATGGAAACTCGAGCCTCCTGGGGACCCTTAAAAACTGACTTTCCACTTATCTATTTATACAAGGTAATAATAACATATTTCGATTTGTATAGGTAACAACTAATGCCCGATATTATGTGTAAATTACTATTAATTGATACAGTAAAAAAAAAGCGTCGGTGGCTCAACCGGTAACGACTCGGTCCATCTAACCAGAGGTACCGGGTTCAAATCTGGACGGCCAATGTACCAATGAGTTTTTCAAAAACTTACGTACATACTTACCGATTGCTTTAACGGTGAAGGAAAACATCGTGAGAAAACCTGCACACGCCTGCGAAGAAACTCGAAGGTTGTGTGTGAAGTCGACCAACCCGCACTGGGCCCGCGTGGTCGACTAAGGCCTAATCGCCCCTCGATGGGGACGTATATGAGCTGTAATGACGATACAGTAAAAATGCAAAACAAAAAACTGCGTAACCGTAGATAATCTTCTCATAGGAATGTAGAGCTATTAATTAACATTAACGATCATTTACTAATGAATGCCAAACGATTTAAAAAGATTGCTTTACATCCACTTTTTCTGATATCGGCCCACCGATTATAAAAAAAAATTCTGATTTCGAAGTACAATTAGGTCGCGGAAAAAGTTTCTTCGTATTCTGTATGCAAATACAAACAGGGCGAACAGAGCGAGCTGCATCTTGAAAGTTAAAATTTCCAGACTAGAAACGCATGAACCAAGTTTGTGCTACTGACTGATACTGCATGAGGTCCATGAACTGCACACATTTTATCCGCGGCTTGAGTTACATTTTTACATTATTTAAATAATCGTGGACAGAAAAAACAACTAAAATTGAGAGATTTTTAAAATTATTTTTATTAAAATTTCTAATGTTTACCATTTTATTTTTTTGGTTACTACCAAAGAGATTTGATTACAAGTATATACTTACAAACAAAATACTAAGAAACTTTTTCCCCAGGCTACTCGTAATAATAAAGCTTGTTACACAGTTAAATTACAAATTCCTCTAAAAAATTCTTAATTCCACGGAGAGCATACTTTCTCGCAGGCGCATCTAAAACTCGAGGTACCACCGTTTTATCACTCTTTTATTAGCTTCACCTGTATGTTTGTATGTAACCGACTCCTTTGAACTCGATTTTGACCCACTTTAAACGGACAGATTTAATTCAAACTTTGTAGACTTATCAAGAATTAGGAACAATATAATAATTTCATAAGTTTCAACTAAAAAATAAAAAATAAATAGAGTTTAAAAAAACTAAAAAACACGCTTTTTACTTTAAAGGTTGCTCGATAGACGAAAAATATGGCACAGAGCGCCCCACGCTTTTTCACAATAATACTAGTATTTTTTGTTAATTATTATTTTCAACTTATATTAAGAATTATTATTTACTTTTTAGTCTGATGTACTTTAAAAGCGGTTTTTTTTAGTTTTTTTTTTAACTCTATTTATTACTTTAATAGAGCCACAAAGGAGTGAAGAAGGCATTGTGATGGAAAAAAAATCGAAGTTGAGATTTCGAAGTTGATTGATTGTCATACACTAATGGAATCTAAATAAACTGTAAGGCACACTACACACTACACTTTCTCGACAATTTTTTTTCATAATATTATTGAATCCTACTAGTATAATAAACGCGAAAGTTTGTATAAGAATGTATGGATGTAAGTTTGTTACCCTTTACGCAAAAACTACTGAATCTGGATCCGGATCTGGCTGAAATTTGGTAGGTAGACAGATTAGGACCTTAATTAACACACAGCCTACTTTTCTCCCACGCTCGCGAGCCGCTTGCGGCTCGCTCACTGCGCGCTCTCGAAAAGTCATAGAAACGTTATCGACGCGGGTAAAGCCGCGGGAAACAGCTAGTTAAAAAATATTTTAATAATTTTGATGAGTCCATGTTGCACGACCAAATATTGTATACTTATTCGTAACCAAATATACACTTATACATTACAATTCAATAGGTTTATTTGTAGAATAACCATACACATACGATTTTCCCAGACTAATGGGTACTACTATGTAACAGACAAATATAAGCAACTGCGATGTGCCAAGTTTCAAAGTAATTAGAGCTGTTTTTGAGGAAAAAAAAGGTAACATTTTATGACTCGGTTTGACGGTACGAAGAAACTTTTGATAATCCCTCGATGAAACAATTTAAAACTCCTAAACTCTTGAGGCTTGAGTTTCCATACAAACGTAGTTCCGCTTTAATACAAAAACTACATGCCGCATTAAATTCAAACATTGCAAATATATTGAGTAGACCTTCGACCAAATATAATGGACCGGCCCTATCCATACATTAATCTCATAAATGAGTCAAATAAAACTACACGCAAACACACACTATATACTACAGCGTCTCTTTTAAATAGAAACAATGACAGAGGTAGAGAGACGTACTCGGAATGTATCACGAATGAGATAACAAATTTCACTCACGTTGACCTAAAACCGATTAAGGGAATACTGATCGACTGAGACGAAATGCACGAATTCGCTCATTCTGAAGGCAAAAAAAACGGTTGTCTGTAAAGTCGGTTTACGGAGGATAGTTTAATGTGACAACGTCATTACAAAACATTGATGAAATGATTGCATACTTACTTACGTTACAATGGCTTTATTTCCCTAAACAATTGAATATATGAAAAAATGATTAAAAACATGATATTTTTTTATTAATAAGCTTATTTCATACCATAACAAACTCATATCTCATCTTCTAGCTCAATTGTACATTTTCATCCATTTTAAATATAATGTTAGCCTTTTAAATCTATACTTATGGCAAAGTTTGTGAGTTTGTTTGTAGAAAGTAATCTCAGGAACTACTGAACCGATTTTTAAAATTAGTTTTCCAGTAGAAAGCTAAATTATTTCGACAGAGGCGCTCGCATCACTCACCCTCAAAGACAGTCATAAAAACGATGCCCACGCGAGCAAAGCCGCGGGCCAATGCTAGTGTTGTATAAGTAGGTATATGTACATCATCATACAACCATTTCGTATATTACCTACCTATCACATAATTTTAAAAGAATTGATGACATCTAATGAGAGTGCGCCCGGCCTTAATTTAGCATTGAAAATCACCTAACTTTCGCCCTGTTCAAATAAAAAAATATATAAAAAAATGTTCGAGTCATCAAGCATTAAAAATCACCTACTTTGGCCCTTCCTAAGTTATCAATTATCATCATATCAGCCGTAATGTTAGTTATACCCAAAAGCAATTTTCATAGCTTCCTTTTTTTATTATATCCGGTTCTAATTTGAAGTACGCCGTTCGTTTTGATCTAAGAACACTCCGCTAGAACAAGCTCTTTCATTTGAGCTAATGCCCGCATAAATTGGTTGAGTTTGAGGGAATCTAGGTGTGAACATTCAACGCACAAATTCTCGCATACTACACAACATCGATGGCGAGCCGCTTGCGGGTCGCCCACCGACCATCGACGTAAACTGCTTGCGGCTCGCCCACCGCGCACCCTCGATATCCTTAATAAAAAAATGGTGTGGAGCAGCACGGGTCCTCCTCGTTAGATATTGATGCAATTCTTTGTGGTGATTACATTTAGAGACCTTTTGAAGCGTTAGATGGTAAGCCGCTGGACGCGGGCAGCGCAGAACCGGCCGTCGTGGGAAATCCTTGGTCCCGGCCTATGTCCAGCAGTGGACTTTCTTCGGTTGATATAATGAGGAAGGGAAGGGAATTATAATAATATAGTTTTGGAGTAATATTCTAGGAGAAAATTGTTAAGTTTCATGAGTATTAAATAAGTCTATTCTTAACGGCTTAGCGATAGAAGCGGTCAAGTAAATAAAATTTTCTTCATAATAAAAGTAAAAAAAAACTTAATGCGACTTCGAAAAGAAGTTCACTAAAATTATGATTTAATACTTTTTAATACTCGAAATTTACCGATAATAATGAAATCAAAGGAAGGTACGAAATCAATAGGGATGACGAATGCTAGTCATCTGATTTACTTTTAATCATCTGTCAAAAACGACATTTCGTTCTAAAAATGTTTGAAATACCTATGCGTGACGTCATAGTTTTGCAGCGTCATTTACGTACTCATTTTGTGATTTTTGTGAATTAAAAATCGAAGACTTGATGGAAAACAAAACGAGTAAGGTTTTCCGAAGTTTAAGTAGGAGGGCAATTTAGTGATCAAGAGTTCATAATTTATTTCTGATGCTTCGTCATCCCTACTAAGGGCTTTACTTTTTTTGAGGTAGGTGCCAGCAAAGCCATCGAATCTAAAACATTTGACTTTTCTGAAGTGCTGGTAAAAATAAATTGTAGGTTCCTAACTTGTTCAGTACGTACCTTTGATTTCGTTATTAGTTAATTTCGTGTATTCATAATATACAAAAATTGTATTTCATAATTTTAAGTGAATTTCTTTTTGAAGTCTGTTTTTACTTTTTTTTAGTGATACTGATAATGCTATCTAACAACGTTACCGTCCCCCACTAGCCAATAGGATATCATCAATGCATATGTTTCATTAACCGATTCAGAGTCCTGTGGCTTCCATCATCATCATCTCCGTAGCATGAAGGTTAAGGAGTCAAATCTTCCATCATCAGCTCACCTGAATAACCTGAAAGAATACAACTATCGGTCTATACGTATCTAAAATATTTCAAGAATTATGCTCCAACTCTTAACCGTTAAGGAGTTGGACCTTCCATCATCAGCTCATTGACATGAAATAATGACTATCAGACGTAAATACTTACATCATCATATCATATCAGTTCACATACGTCCCCATCGAGGGGCTAGAGCCTACCCTGAATTAGGGCGATCGGGCTTTAGTCAACCACGCGGGCCCAGTGTGCGTTGGTCGACTTCACACACAACTTGCGAGTTTCTCCGCAGGCGTGTGCAGGTTTCCTCACGATGTTTTCCTTCACCGTAAGAGCGTCGGATAAACGTACATATGAAATCGAAATTCGAAATCACATTAGTACGTGGCAGGATTCGAACCACGACCTCCCGGACAGGAGGCGGCGGCCCTAGCCGTTACGCCACCGACGCTTTTTAAATACTTTAATAGCTTTAGGAAACATAATAAAATTTTGAGTGTTGACCTCGATTCCTCTATGATCCCATTACCAGATCCTGACTTGGTGACAATGGGACCACCTCGGGAGTATACTCTATCAAATAAAAGAATAATTTTGAAAATCGGTTCACAATCTGCGAAGATATCGCGTAACAAAAGCACGAAAAAACATGCCGACGAATTGAGAACCTCCTCCTTTTTTGAAGTCGGTTAAAAGTCAAGCACCAATCGGTAGCGAGTAGCGAGCGACACGAGATTAATTTGGAGCTCCCGACTCGGAGGTTTTAGCTTCAGAAAGCTATGTATTGCCTAAGCTCATTTCTGCATCATAATGTAGTCTTTGTAGGCTTGCCATTCATACAGTTTTTCGGTAACATAACCACACCTTTGACACTTCTTAAAACGGGCCAGAAATTACAATTCAAAAAAGGAATGACGGAACAAACAAAATGGCGGCAAAATCCTATACGTTCGACAACCAAACTGTGATCATCATGTCAGCTCATATACGTCCCCACCGAGGGGCTCGAGCCTATCCTGAATTAGGGCGATCGGGCCTTAGTCGACCACGCGGGCCCAGTGCGGGTTGGTCGACTTCACACACAACCTTCGAGTTTCTTCGCAGGCGTGTGCAGGTTTCCTCACGATGTTTTCCTTCACCGTTAAAGCAATCGGTAAGTAGGTATGTACGTAAGTTTTTGAAAAACTCATTGGTACATTGGCCGTCCAGATTTGAACCCGGTACCTCTGGTTAGATGGACCGAGTCGTTACCGGTTGAGCCACCGACGCTTAAACTGTGATCAATCTGTATCAATCTGGGTGACGAGGGGGTGAAGTCGCAATCTAGAGAGCGGCAGGGAGTATCCATATCCATACCATATGTTAGTACTAATATATTATAAGGTCTAACAATCTAGAGAGCGGCAGGGAGTATCCATATCCATACTATATGTTAGTACTAATATATATATAAGGTCTAACAAAATTAGCTGAAACTATTTTAACTGGTGCTTCTACCCATAAACTGAAAAACTTTCCTCATGAAAGTAAAATTAAAAAAAAAGAACTTTCCATACTAAGTTGGCTGATCAGCTGTTCGAGTTAGTATGGGAGAGCCAAATTGTTTTTTGCGATTGGATTATGGGTTCCATTGGGAAATTTGTTCAGTTTCATGGGTAGAAGCACCAGCTAAAATAGTTTCAGCTTATTTTGTTACACCTTATATATACTTTAAAATAACTACACAGGTAATTGTTACTCGTAGTTCTTACAAGAATATGACGATGTTATGAGTAGGTATGTATGACGCACGCTATAGCATGCGTAACCAGAAGACAATGGGACCCCCAGACGTGGGGGGGTGGCGGCGGGCGGGCGGCGACACCAACACTCCATTCTCCCCTGCGTCGTCTGTGGGCGCTCGGTTGCACATCATCACCTTCGATCTTGCAGCCACCACGCCACCGCGCCACCGCACTGCCAACAAAAAACTTTCCATTCAATGTAGCAATACTGAATATACATAGCGATGCAAGTAACAAGGACAATAAAAAAACAATTGTGCGCTATTGTTAGCAGCATCTAAATAAATAGAGAGTCGAGGCACGAACAGTCGAACAGCGGTAGATATTAGGCATGGTTGGAAAAAGCGCGATGCGACGCGACAGTGAAAGCAGTGAGAGTGCTCGCCTCGGCCACCGACTGCTTGCTGTGTCATTTGACTCACTTGTCACTCTATCAAAATGTAATTTCCCTCACACACCCAATGCTAAAAAAAACAATTTAACGTGTACTTATTTTGAGGATTGTAACTATATTCATAATACATTTTTAGTGTAGCTCTTGTCCTTCCTAATCTTAACTTAAATTAAGAATCTAGTAAGAATTTATCTTCGAATCTAAGAAATGTAAGCGAAACCAAAGAAGACTTTTACCATAGTACAAAGAAAGAATAGTGGGTTATCTTCATACAATGGTACATCGCGCAGTTTGTATGTGTGTGCGTCAGTACGCACGCACGAACAAACAATAATAAATAAAAACGACTTATTTTCATTTACTAACGAACTCGTTTTTATCATTTTAGTGTACGTGCGTGCCTACTGACGCGCACACATACAAACCGCGCGATGTACCATTGTATAAAGATAACTTATTACCTTTTTTTACTATGCTTTTACTACGTAAAAGAAGGTTAACTCCGCAAAATCATTTGAATTAATGGCGACTCTTGCTACGACACAATAAAGTGCAAATTAAGGTCGTACAGCGCTAATTACCTACAGTTATATTCACCTACAAGTTGCCTCTCTTTCTATCGCGTAAGTCTTATCTCTTCTGACTAGTGAATTTGCCCCATTCAGGGGGCCGCGCGGCGTAGACGTTAGTACTAATATATATACTTTGACAGGCCTGGCGAAACTAAGTACCCTTGCAAATAAATAAATAATATTTTGGTAGATAATGGTGTCGATTCTGGCAAACACATACTAAAACTAAACTAATCCTAAAATTTCTTAAAATTAAGTTTAGGAAGTTCATTTTGCTATTCTGGTTTCACCACTCTACTATATTTAGACCGTAATTTGACACGTCTAAAATGATTTAAATTGAATAGGTTTTGTGTTGCCATTTTTAAGAAACCAAAAACAAATGATCGAATGAAATCGTGTTTATTTTTTTTTCAGTCTCTTAACGTCTCACGGGGACAAAAGCCCTTCCGAGACAATCCCCATTTATTTAATCTATATTCGTTTTTTGATTTGTAATACTAGTGCCAGTACATTACACATCTTCTCTGAAGTTCTTGACAGCATTTGCAGCATAAAATCGTGACCATAGAAAACAAATTGCAATTTTCGGGATAAAATCTTTTTGACAATCAACCAGTGATGATTATACTCTTTGTTTCTATTTGGTTATACTCTATGTCTTCCTGACAGGAAGTTCCTGTTGGAATTTGGATGGAAAATTTTGATAAGGAGTTGGCCCAGAGACGCAGGACGATGCAGAATATGGAGATTCGTGAAAGGACCAACAAAAAACAATAGGAGCTGCTAGTAGAGCGGCTCCATGCAAGCTCACAACCAACATATTGAGGCGCTGGATGCCACGGAAGAGACAAGCCGTTGTAGGCAAGATGCCAGCAAATGTGAACGAAGCTTGGCTCACGCTGTGTACTGAACGCAACTTGGTTGAATTTTTTGTGCTAGAAATGGGTGGGTCAGTTTGACATTAGAACCATATATATGCAGGAGCTCCGCATGAGCCTTTACCTAATGAGAAACACACAGCATCCCAAACCCACAACTAATCGCGCAGTAATTTTACACAAGAAGTAACACAGATTAGGTGGTTGCCAAAATCCTTGTTCTGTGAGCCTTGCGACTAGCTGTGTTTTTTAAAATTCTACAATTGGTAAGCCCTTGGTAAGTGACAAATGATGCTTGAAGACGGAAGCAAGCTTAGTTATTTGGAGACAAGACAGATAAGATGGTGGTAGCCTAACCATGCGGGCTTAAAAAAATACCTAAATGAACTACACTTGTACATTAAGACTCCACCAGAAATCTACCCCGCAACCTCTTGCGAGTGGACTAAACCACTTTGCTGTGGAGGTGGTTAAAAAGGCTGTAGCAAAGGCAGTCGTTTTTTTAATTGAATTGCTTTGTTTTGAATATCAAAACAAAACAACATAAATTGAAACAATGTTTTAATAATGGACTTGTAATACATATTTTAAAAAATTTCAGGAAGTTAATAAGAATTCTGCGGTGGCGGTACTTTAGGAGAATTTAGTAGGGAAAATAAATAGATGTAACAGGGGTATTGATGGGCCACTTTGCCACTAACGCTCACCTCTAAAAATTTGGCCTGACAAATGACCCGACCTGCAGGGCCTGTGGTGAAGATACAGAATTAATGGAACACTTACTGTGTCATTGCGATGTCCTGGCTAGCAAGCATATTATGTACCTCCTAGGTGATGGCTACCCAAAACAAGCACCTTCCAATCAGTGGAATTGCTGCAGTACATCTTTGAGTAGGTTGAGGTGCAAAGGTTATAGGGGTAGACACAAAATAGATGTGGATGCAGTTGCACAATAGAGGAGTGACGGCATGTAAGTGAATCTGTAATGTTTTGTAAGGATTTCCATGACGATCAGTCCTGCGCTGCCCGCATCCATCGGCTTCCCGCGATCTTCACCAGGTCGTCGGTTGACCGCGTGGGAGACTGCCTACACTACGATTTCCGGTGCGCGGTCGCTACTCGAGAACTTTAATGCCCCAACGGACATGTGTTCTACGAGCTATGTGCCCTGCCTTCCCTGAGCCTGTGTAAGATATCAACCGCAACATTTTAACTAATATTACAAATAACTCCATCTGTTACCTGGCTTACCCATAAATCAATGGCATTGAGATAGTAGACTGTGTAGGTTGTCTTTTTTATTACACTAATTATTATTAAAATGTAATGGGCGAGCAGCTAAATAGCTGAAATGCCTGTATCTGTGTTGGTATATTAAAAATAGAAAATGTCTCATTTCTATGGAAAAATTCACAAAAGGCTACAATTGCACAGGGCATACAACTATTATTCTTATATATAAAATTCTCGTGTCACAATGTTCGTTCCCGTACTCCTCCGAAACGGCTTGACCGATTCTCATGAAATTTTGTTGAGCATATTGAGTAGGTCTGAGAATCGGGAATCGGCCAACATCTATTTTATTTTAGGGTAGGGTAGGGTAGGGTAGTGTAGTGTAGTGTATTGTATGTAGGGTAGGGTAGGGTAGGGTAGTGTAGGGTAGTGTAGTGTAGGGTAGTGTAGTGTATGTAGGGTAGGGTAGTGTAGGTTAGGGTAGTGTAGGGTAGGGTAGGGCAGTGTAATGTAATGTAAGGTGGTACGTAGTTCGCTGGGACAGCTAGTATTTTTATAAATATTTGAACTGCATATTCTAGAAAGCATATGTGTCTATTATTAAGGGGACATACTTTGATGTTCAGTTTACTATTTAATCTAGGTTGTTTATAATATTAAGTTTTCTCAACAGATTTGGGATGTTTGGGTGACTGAAGTGAAAAACAAGGCCTGGAAAGTGAGGGCACACATGGCAGCAACTGGTGGAGTGGGGAGCACCAATAACAGGCTTGTAAAAATGCAGCTAATTTGGCAAACAAACTTTACTCATGGGGTGTATGATACGAGCGGGAATATTTTTTCTTGTAAATGTGATTTAATAATAAATATTTGATTGTTTGTTAAAAATTGTTGTAAATGTGGTTTTAATGTAAAAAATTATATGAATTTTAATATGCAGAGTTTTTATTATTTAAAATTATTTCTTATTATACTTTCTCTAATATTATGGGCATCAGCGAGAAAGCCAGCAGGCACTGCTTCTACTCCTATATTAGCGTCGTCGTTGTCGTCATCTTCATCATCGTCTGTAATAAAGAAAAAAATAATTATAGATCACTCTTGCTTTCCTGTCTTAGAGGATTTTTAACTACAAAATTTTGGGGGCTTAAAGAGTTATTCCACCGCCAAAAGCTCAGCTCTTAAATACAACAAAGGATGTGAGAGTTGCTGCAGGAGGTGAGGGCTAGTGGTCTGCTAGCTACAGGTAAGGGATGATGGGCTGCGACACGAGGTGAGGTCAAATGATCTCTTAATTATGCAAGAAAAAAATATATTGTTGCGAGCGAAGGTCATATGAGGACAATAAACTTGCAAACTATTAGAAAGTTGGAATTAATTTCAATTATCTTTATTACTTTTGGCATAATCTGTTTGTAAACTGTGAATCGCACTTCAAAAATACTGCAATTCATCACATCTGCTTATTGGGAACAAAAAAAATGCCATGTGGTCCCTATGTCACGAGTATAACTAAGGGTTAGGCTTTGTGGCTGGTGAGTGCACAGTAGGGAGGGTTGGGGTACACATAACCGGGCTGCCATACGGGGAGAGCCTCGGTCGACAGTATAATCATCAAACCTAACATACCCATTTTTGGATTTCGTATGCCAGCCCGGTTATGAACACCCCAACCATAGGGAGTGCTACGATACCCGTGTCGGGGTCACACTATCTGTATAAAAATTGACATAACAGCAACTCCTTTTCCTACTTATTCCATGGTTTCAGTGTATTGTGATTTAAGCGATGGGCAAGTTCATTACCTACAATACTTTTGAATTACCTGATAGCACATCAGAGAAATAATTGTAGAGGACACAACTTGCTTTTATAATTTTAGAGGCAGTCGGTGGTTCGAAATAGAGGGTGCGATTCTTGTGCAGACACCTAAATTTGTTTTTAAGGCGTCCATACCACATCTCAACAATATTTCTGGTGTTGGTATGGCAGTCGTTGTACCTCACTTTGGCTTTACTTTCTGGGCTTGATACTGTTGTTGTTGTTGTTAGGGGCGGGCTGGTTTCCGCAACCAGGCGACGACTGCGCCCATTTTGCGTGTTTGGCCGGCATCACTGCCAGCCCAGCTCCTCCAAGAAGCCCAGTGGCCCCCGAAGATTGCTGACGATTTCCTGAAGCGACCTCGGCTCACCGAGGTGCAGGACCCTGTACTGTGCTAGCTCCTTGAATCCAGTAGGATGTGGGCAGCAGTCTCCTCAGCCTCCATGCACGCTCTGCATAGTGGGCTGTCGGTGATACCTAGAGCGAATAGGTGTTTATTGAAATGGCCATGTACAGTAATAGCGGCTGTTACCTTGTGGAGCTGAGCTCTCCCAAGCCTCAGGAGCTTCTTAGATGAGTCAGGGTTAGTTGTCGGCAGGGCCAACCTCGCTTGCCTGCTGGTTTCCAAACCGGACCAGTACAAATTGTGTTCATTGCCTCAGGGTGGACCGCAGCCAGCCAGATGGGAGGGGTATTATAGGTTTCGGTCCCACGGCCATATTATTATGCTCTGACCCTCTCCTGGCAAGCTCGTCCGCCGCATCGTGGCCGCACGAGTTGCTGTGCCCTTTAATCCATTGCAGAGTTACGCCGCCGTGGTTACATACCTCTGTAACTTTTTGTTGGCACTCCTGTATAAGCCCCGATGTAGTCATGTTGCTCTGCAGGGCCTGTAGTACAGCTCTACTGTCAGACAGGATGCGGATGGGGTAATCACACACTTCCCTTGCCGCAATCGCTTTTTAACCGCCTCCGTAGCTCAGAGGCAAAGTTCACTGACTTTACACAGGAGGTCGCGGGTTCGATTCCCGGCGGGGTCAATTGTAAGACTCGGTTTGGTTGGTGGTAGGGTATTTTCTAAGCCCGCCTGGCCAGCTACCACCATCTTATCTAAGTCTTGCCGCCAAACATCAGTGTTAACAACATTGATGTGTTCTCCATTGCATTGGGGAATTTTGGTAAGCCCGCTTCGATCTTCGGCATCATCGTCACTTACCATCAGGTGAGATGATGCCAAGGGCTTCCCAATTGTAAAAAAAAAAAAAAAAGCTGCCCTCATGATGGCCATACACTCAGCCTGAAAGCCCGTGTTATGTGCACCAAGGGGGTTGGCTCTCCTGATGTTCAGATCCTCGGAGAAAGCCTGGTGCCAGAGCCTGTTTTGGAGCCATCGGTGAATACTTGAAGCTCTTTCAGGTTCTGGCCCTCCCAGGGCTCTTCATAAAGTTGCACCATGTATTTTTTATCAAAAACATACCGTTCGGGGATTCTACCATTAGTAGCTGCGAACAAAGGCTCCTCTGCGATGATATCGTACAGGAGCTCAGTGTGCATTAGTGCTCCAAAGGGATAGCAGTTTTAGACGGGCTGCCACCTTGCTGCTTCCTGTTGGATAAACAGGTGCAGAGGCGGCAGGTCCAGAAGGGTCTGGAGGGCTGCAGTGGGAGTTGTCCACATGCAGCCCGTCACAGCCATGCCTGCCATTCTTTGGAAGCGTTGTAGTTTACTCACGACCTTAGATAGCTTAGTTCGTGGCCACCAGACTACCGCTCCGTACCTTACCATTGAACGTATCACCGCTGTGTAGAGCCATAGCATAATCTTTGGTGTAAGACCCCATTTCCTACCTACCATTTTACGGTACTGCCACAGGGCAATAGTTGCTTTGTCTATTTTCTTGATGAGATGGCAACTCCAGTTTAGTTTACTGTCAATGTAACACCTAGGTACTTGACCTCCGTTGACAGGTGAAGTTCTGTTTTGAAAAGTTTAGGTAGTAGGTAGTTACCTAAGTTTCATTTATTGGTGAACAAAACTAGTTCAAGTTTTCTTCAGGTTCACAGATAGTTTGTACTCGGTGCACTCGGATACTGGTGTAAGCCATGGTTGGAGAGGGTACCCCTTGTCGCCTGTAATAACAAAGCATATTTGATTAAATATATAAATGTTTGTAATATTTTTTTTTTAATGTGGAAGTTCCAGCACATATATATGTGGATTAGGTACTTACGCTTCCTTTGCCATGTTTTTCCTCTGTGGTAGCAGGGAATTTTATGTATTGGTGAGCCAGCTCGCTGACAGTTGTGTAGAAACATTATTTACACATCGGCTTACCGATGGTGGGCCCAGATCAATTAAGCTGTTTTCCCCTACATGGGCTTCAAAGCTTCCCTGGGAATAAAAATTCAAAGCAGCAAACACCTGTTGAAAGATTAATCTCTCTTAATACAGAGACCATTTCAAAAAAGTTCAGTCATCCCCTGGGACTATCAACTACCTTGATATGCTTCGGGTTTTGGCCTTCATCTAACTCCGAGGCAGCATCTTTCGGGCGGGAGCCTAAACAATATGCGAAACTTTGTTTCTGTGAGGTCAAACGCATTTCTTAGTAGGTACAAGCAGTCTTTGGTTTCTGAAAAAGTACAAGATCAATTGAAGTAAATAGGACAAGAAGGACCACTGTATACATCCATATAACAAGCTAATTGATCTCTTTTACCTTTACGTAGCATCTGCAACACCAGCCAACACCATTTAATCATCCATTTTTTCTTCAAAAAGAATCCGATATACAGTTTTTTAACACTTCAAATCACAGAATCCAATAGACTTACTTTAAATTTTAGGTTAAGCGTCAAGTTTTACGTGCCGTCTAAACTAAACTAATTTTACCTAATTTTAAGTGAGAAACGTCAAAACTTTGACCGCCAGAATAGAATAAACTGCCTAAATCTAAATTAAATTCCTAATCCTAAAATTAGAAACGTCAAAATCAGCTGACTTGATTTTAAGAATTAAACGTCAAATTAGAATGGACTGCAGAATAGCAAACCATATTTTGACGTTTCTAAGTCTAAATTTACGTAAAACTAAATTTAGTCTGTCTGCCAGAATCGACACCAATACCCGCTCTTATTCCTCTACGATACCACAGTATTACTATATGGCTTACAGTAGCGCAACGCCTTTGATGTCGCACGATGCCGCCACCGGCGGCGTAGGCACTAGCATACTAGCCTGTAGCACAGTATTACGAGATGGCTTACAGTAGCGCAACGTATTTGATGTCGCACCATGCCGCCACGGCGTAGGTACAGTCAGCGACAACGGAGCCTGACCACCTTTAAGGTCAATTTTGTTTGCAGTGTCTTGGAGCAACTTTCGTTGGGCCCCGCCTTGCTTTTTTTCCTCCAATGGTCATTCACCCTTAACCATAACAATATGTATCTCAATGACAACCACAAACTTTTTTGAACCTATTCAGTTATTTTTTTATTAGTTATGCAGTTGATCATAAAGTATTGTTTAGGAATAGTTTTGTTTTGTAGAAATATAAAGTTACGAGATTGTGTAAGGAATTGGTTATAATTATACTCAATTAACTATCTTAAATAAAAGTAAGTAGTAGTAGTGTAAGTAGTAGTCACTAATAAGTAATATTTTGACACTAGCTTTTGCCCACGGCTTCCCCGCGTGGACGTAATTTTTGTTAACGTCGTGAGAGCGAGTGGTGCATGAACATAAATTTTCTCCAGATCCCTATCCCAAATCGGGCTATTCTGATTAGCAGTATATGACACTTTCCACTCCCTTAAAAATTCTATACAAAAAAATCACTTCAATCCGTTGCTCCTTTGCTCCGTTGCGACGCCGCCGACGTGCGAGCGCGAGCGTGGAAATGAGTTTCCCAGATCCCTCAAGAACTACGTCAGGATATGGCAATTAGTAAATTACTAGCTTTTGCCTGCGGCTTCGCCCGCGTGGACATCGTTTTTATGACTGTCTTTAAGGGTGATTAGTAAATTATGTCGTTTCCCACCTACTTAACCATCTCTGTGCAAAAAATCACAACAATCGAGTATTTTTTTAGTTCCCTCAGGAACTGCATCAGATTATGCTATTTTCCCGGGATAAAAAGTAGCCTATGTTGTTCCCCGTGACACAGGCTACCTGCATGCCAAATTTCATAAAGATTGGTCAAGGCGTTGAAGCTTGAAAAGGTAACAAACAAACAAACACATTTTCACATTTATAATATTAGTAAGGATTTTACAATTTAATTAAACTACTTATTAATTTAGACGGCAAATTATTTTTATAAAATCTATTCACTTGTCACAAGTAAATATTCGAATTTGATTTGGCTATTTGGCGATTTGGCTAATATTATAGCCGCGGTTCCTTAAACTCACAATTTCGCTGCGTTGCTTTGTGTAAGATTCACGAAATTCATAATGCAAAAGTTACTGACGAGTCATGGAATTGAAAACAATTTCTAGGAGTTACTAACGCGAGAATGTCACAAATGCAACGGATGCAACAGGAACTGACCAGCAGTGACCTGGCCTAGCTTATTCAACAAAAGGCCATAAAACAATTATTTCACACAAAAAAAAAGGTTGAAAAAGGTCTAATAGTATTGTAATTGGTCATCAGAATAATGGGCGGGTCTGGGCCTTCTAGCTGCTTGCAAGGAAGTTTGTTTTGAAAGTGGTCAGGCTTCGTTGTCGCTAATAGTACTAGCAGTACTAGCCTGTAGCCAGCCTGGCAAACTTGCGGAGTTGAGTTTGCCAGGTTGTTGCTCGCCGCCCGCTGCCCCGCAAGTCCCCTTCCGTTGCTGTGCGTAAGTACATTCGTTGCACTACTGTAAGCCGCTATATTGTAATACTGTGGTATTACTATTTTCAACCGACTTCCAAAAAGGAAGAGGTTCTCAATTCGACTGTATCTTGTTTTTTTTGTATGTTTGTTACGCGATATCTTCGCAGCTTGTGAACCGATTTTTATGATTCTTTTTTTATTAGACAGGGTATGCTCCCGAGTTTGTCTAGTATAAATTTTATTATAATAGGTGAAGTGCTTTATTAAAAATTAACAAGAACCAAAAATAATAATGCAAAATTGTATAGAGTTGTTGCGATGGAAGTCGGTTTTTAAGATGTTGAGGTTTGTCAATTATTTTATTCGCAATTGGTAAGCCCTTGGTATCATCTCACCTGGCTATCGTATCTTCATGCCGGAACACACCAATGATATCAACATTGATATTTGGCGGCAAGACTTAGATAAGATGGTGGTAGCTAGCCAGGCGGGCTTAAAAATGCCCTACCACCAACCAAACCGAGTCTTACAAACAGTTTCAGTCAATTGCGCATTACTAACAGTTTCCAGTCCATTCTGTCAAATAAACTTCCTCGTCGCTATAATCACTCATTTTAGGTTTTTCACTTTTCAAGTTTCTTGTTTTTAACAACATGACGTGAAAAGAAAATGGCGCGAGCAAAGCAAATAAAAAAAAAGTACACCAAGAAGGTTCCAAGTCTGAGTTTTTCACAAATTAAAAAAGATTGTATGATAGATTCGGCACCATGGAGGTAGAAGTAAATAGGTTTAAATAATGTTTTAACTTCACAAACTTAGTGCACACGATGTTCTAAATTCAATTTACTTTACCCTCTAGCGAATAAAAACGGCTTTTGCACTCAGATATCGAAGAGCAAAAATACAATTTCCAAGATGGGGGGATGAAAAATATAATTATCTGTAGTCCTAGATCAAGTATCAATGATCTGAGTTAGTAGTACCTACCTATAGAGATCACTTAGGAAACGTAAACAGGAAATGAAATTATACGAGGTCGAAAGCGATAGTTGACTGACAGTTATAGTATCCCTCGGTACTTACCACAGACACACCCTGAACACTACATACAACGGGTCAGAAATGACATTCCAAAAAAGGAATGACGGAACAAACAAAATGGTGGCGAAATCCTATACGTTCGACAACCAAACTGTAACCAAACTGTATCAATCTGGGTGACGAGGGGGTGAGGTCGCAATCTAGAGAGCGGCAGGGAGTGTCCATACTGATTGTTAGTAATAATATACATATCTACTTTGCCTAAGATCAGTAGGAAAAGCTACGTTGCTAAGAAAGTCTTTGGTTGTTATTTATTCAGAAAGATGTGAAGTGTCCGTCCACGTACAAATAGGTTTATAAAACCTTTTAAAAAGTACCTAAGTACTTACAATAAATTTTCCCATTTTGAAGTACACTATAACTGTTAGTTAACTATCGCTTTTGACCTCGTATGCTTAGTTTCGTTTCCTGACTGCGTTTCCTAAGTAATTTTTATTATTCCTATCGTCTCTACGGGTGCTACAGACTCAGAGATTACTGATTCTTGACCTGAGGCCAGAGACTACAGATATTATATTTTTTGAAGTCTGTAAACGTTTACCAACCAATAAGCCATCAATCAGTCAAAATCGTGTGAAGTGTTTCTGCATATGAGTACTCTCTTCAACTTTGTAGTTTTGTAAGTGGAATATTTACATGTAGGTCATCATATCAGCTCATATACGTCCCCGCCGAGGGGCTCGAGCCTACCCTGAATAAGGGCGATCGGGCCTTAGTCAAACACGCAGGCCCAGTGCGGGTTGGTCGACTTCACACACAACCTTCGAGTTTCTCGCAGGTGTGGGCAAGTTTTCTCACAATGTTTTCCTTCACCGTTAAAGCAATCGGTGAGTATATGTACGTAAGTTTCGAAAAACTCATTGGTACATTGGCCGTTCTGATTTGAACCCGGGACCTCTGGTTAGGAGGACCGAGTCGTTGCCGGGTGAGCCACCGACGCTTCACATGTAGGTACGTAGGTATTAAGCAGTGCTAAAACGAAAATTGACTCTACCAAACTAAATATTTTAGTGTTTTCTAGTTATACAGGGTGAAACAAAAGTGTTTTCTAGTTATACAGGATGAAACAAAAGTGTTTTCTAGTTATACAGGGTGAAACAAAAGTGTTTTCTAGTTATACAGGGTGAAACAAAATTGGTGTAAGACCCGTTAACTGTACTTTTATTCATCTTCGCCTCGTTCAACTTTTACCTACAGTCAATTCGCAAAAATAAGTTAGGACCCTCCATATAAAAATGGCCAAACAGCTACCTAATCGATTTTCATTAATAGATCAATTTCTTTTCGAATTAACCGGGGTCTAGACGCAACGTGGTCTACAGAACAGGTATATGAATAAAATGTTGCTGTCTTACTCCCTTAAATCTCTCCGTGTACAGCAAGAAAGGGAGAACTGCAGCGCAGACCGACAATAAGTACTAAAATTTACCAAAACATCATTTCGTAGTCCCCTATTTCCTCCTCCAAAACTTGAGCAATAATAATATTTTTTCCAATAATTTTAAACAAAAAAAACCGACTACCCAAAAAAAACTAAGGTTCTCTCGATTTCTCTGGGATGCCAACATCAGATCCTGATTTAATTATTATGGTACCTCCCTTGAGATATCTCCTTTCCAACAAAAAAATAATCATCAAAATCGGTTCTTAAACGACGAATAATAACTTATATATACGGTCGAATTGAGAAACCTCCTCCTTTTTTTGAAGTCGATTAAAAATAATTTAAAAACGCTTTACCTATGCATCTATTTAATCGTTTTATTGTTAATATGCCTACTACTTTTTGGCGAGTGTCTGAAAATGACGTTTCAATATGACAATTTTCTTAGTTTATGAAGGCTTCTTCTTCTTATCATAATAAGAATATGGGAAAAAACAAAACATAGGAGCATGACCATGGTAGAGGTAGGTTTTATGGAAAAAATATTTTTGCTCTATAATTATTACCCAGGGAGGAAACAGGGGACTACGTTTGTATGGAAAAAATTGCGCCCGCGTTTAGTATGATGAGTGGAAGCCCCAGCCCCAGTCAACGGGTCCTATGGTCCTATACTCGTACATTGGTTTTGTTACACCTGTGTATCACTGGCGGATCAGTGCCGTCACAAGCATAGCTATAAATGCGCATTAGGTATGTATTCGCAGTATTGTCGCAAGTGAAAGGAAATATCTTGCTCGAAGGATCCTTGACTCGAGCGCACCTACTCATGGCCCGTGGCCCGTGGCCTGCCTTGTCTTGTGCGCGCGCGCCTGCCTGATGCGGCTCCAGCGCGTTCGTTTGTCAAGAAAGTTCATGCTTGCTTAGTCATGTACAGAGGCCAGCACATCAAGCTATACACTCGTAGTGCGATTCTGATCCATACGCATTCGGAATAAGAACGGTACAAGTCCAAAGTGTGTAGCTTGATGTGCTGGCCTGTGTACCTTATTATAAATCACACATTTACTAACTTGGTATTTACAACACTAGTTAATTGTGTCGAAATTGAATTGTCTGGCTAGCTTGCGTCAAACATTACAGCTTTTTCTAGAGACTATGATTTTTATGTAGTATTTTCTTTTACCTTATTCCAATATTTTTGTTAATTTGTCACGTAATTAAATCTGCACACGTTTTATTTTATTAGGCTTAATCCCAATGAAAAGGTTAGTTAGGTATGTATGAATCTTACAAGCTTTTTAATTTACTTCCCACGTAGGACTTTATGGTGCTAAAAAAACGTTAAACGTGTCACGTACAACTAATCCTAACAAAATTTGAAAAGGAGCCAAGTTCGAATCGAAAAAATTACAGATATATAAATGGGTAGGTAGGTAGGTACCAAGTCCAGGCCCGGATTGGCCATATGGGCAAATCGGGCAAATGCCCGATGGGCCGGATGCCCAATGGGCCGGTGTGGTCAATATGGCGGTCGACTTTATTTTGCTATATAAAAAAATCATCGATGAGAATAACGTCCTCTATCGTCAAGTCGAGGACCTAATTAAATTTACGTTATCTCGTTGGGCTCTATCTCTAGTAATTATTTATTTATTTTGATTTTACAAAGTATGGTAAAAAAAAGCGTCGGTGGCTAGGGCCGCCGCCTTCTGTCCGGGAGGTCGTAGTTTGAACCTGCCACGTACCAATGTGATTTCGAATTTAGATTTCATATGTACGCTTATCCGACGCTCTTACGGTGTAGGAAATCATCGTGAGGACACGATATTTTTACACACACGCCTGCAAAGAAACTCGCAGGTTGTGTGTAAAGTCGACCAACCCGCACTGGGCCCGCGTGGTCTACTAAGGCCCGATCGCCCTAATTCAGGGTAGACTCGAGCCCCTCGGTGGGGACATTTATGAGCTGATATGAATGAAAAGAAAAAAAATTAAATACAAAGATATGATAGTGAGAGACTGGCGCCTAAAGTAAGATGTAAATCTTTTAGTATGGTCACCTGCCCCCCCTCGGTATACAAGAACAAAACATGAAAAGTGAAGTAGGAGTAAAAAAATAAACAAAATAAAAAAAAAGATATTAGAAGGTTAAGCTGCGCTTGCGTGAGTATGTGTCTGTGTGTGTGCGTCAGTTTGTTTGTGTGTGTGAGTAAGTGTGAGAAAAAAACATATATGATTATATTTGGATAAATTTTTCCATTTCAGAGTAGTCAAGACTCAGCAACCAAGCAGTGATAGTAGTTTTACATCTGTAAGAATTTAGGTCACTCATCTTCATGGTTTTAGATATTTTGTTACACAAATAATGTCCTAGAAAACACAAATGTTGTTGAGCTAGGGTGGTCCTAAAGTATTGCAGTCTAAAGATCATGTCTACTCCTCTGGTTTCAAGTTGGTCAAGATTAAATGCAATAGACTTATGTCTAGATAAGATTACTTCATTGATGAACAATTGTCTAACCGTGAATACTTGGCACTGGATGTCAGTGGGATAATAATGGTTTTTAAATGTAGCAACTTTAAGGATCAATCTTTGGGCTCTTTTAATCTATAATATATTGGCGTTGTGAAGAGATGTAATAGCTCAAGATTGATCTGCAGAGAGCGTTGTACAACATTTTAACTATTTTACTATCAGCTACCGATCGAATATTTCTGAATAGAGGCGCGAGTTTTCTAACTCTTTGCGTATGTTTGTTAATATGTGGTTTGAAAGTGATATAATTATTGAAAATAACACCCAGATATTTTATATTATAGACCGTTTTTAGTTTAGGGCAGCTACATGAAGAGACATTACAACAGATAGAGCAGTGAGCTGTTATATTAAGGGAATCAGGAGGCTGTGTTCTAGGGGTAATTGAAAAGGTTAAATACTTGGATATAAAATACATGCATACAAGGTCAATGTTCATAACAATATTTTTGACACAGTTACGCAAAGCATGCGTTGCCGTTTTCTTACAAATGGAAAACTGTACGCTAATTTCTCGTGTCTAGATCTAAAACGTTTCCCCGAAATACGTAATAATAAACTTTAATCCGGTGAACTAGATGAGTTAAGTAGTAATTTATTGAAATTTGATAAGACAGCTACAGGTGGAAGTTTTCGGATTTAACTGAAAAATTTGGCATTGCATTGGGATAAACTTAAAACCACTGAATAAGAAGATTATAAAATATTCATGGAAGAGAATAAAAGTGAAGAAGGTCAAGAAGTCAACGGTGCCTTTATTTTGCCTTAGGTCAAAATGCCTTTACAAATAGAAAACCATGATGAAGAAAGATTTGTATCATGTATGACACGCCGTACATGTAAAAATTGCGCCATTTGCTGCTTTAAAATTTTGCATAGATACAATCTTTTGACCAACGCCTACACGTACGTGAAAGATCCTTTTCTACCCTAAAAATTATCAAAAATCGCATGAATAGTACCTTATCTTCTGATAATTTAAATAATAATTTATGTTAATGACGGTAGAAAAAGATTCATGAACTTGGATAGCGACGACATTATTGATAAAGTAGCCGAGAGTAGTGAGCTTCTTCGGAGGTCTTTAATTTTAACAATTGAAAATATATGATTGTAAATTTTCATTAGAAGGTAATTTTCCTTTCTCGTGAGGGTAAAGGGCCGACTGTCTTTAAAATGCCCGGGCCGGTTTCGGGTCCCAGTCCGGGCCTGCCAAGTTCTGTTCTTATATCACAGCTACGGGACTTCAAATTTAAGTACATTATTTATCTTAGACTTCTCCAAATAATAGATAATTAACAACGTTTTTCAGTTGCTTACAAAAAATGTTATGTTCTGTGCTACTAACGTTGTAACTTGGCAATTAAATTGTATATTAGCGTATATTTTCAAAAAGTAAGCTTTTCTTGCTTGGCGGCTTGACTGTTTAAACTTCTCAACTTACACCATTTACATACATATGTAGCCACAGATGAGATACTAGTTACTTCGTAATGTAGCATACAACAAAACCAATGTAATGTAGCAAACAACTGAGTACGTAGAACATTCTCTATTATTTGGAGAAGTCTAATATATATATTTCAATTTGAAGTCCCGTAGCTATGATTTAAGAATAGTACTTGGTACCTACCTGCCCATTTATATCAGTGATTTTTTTGATTCGAACTCGGCTCCTTTTCCCGTAGCTATGTATTGAGGAAACTCTATATAGGATTTCGTACCTAACCTACTGAAGATCTGTATTTTTTTTTGTATCGAACTTGGCCCCCGTTCACATTTGAGTAGTCTAGTATTATTAATACCCGCTAAAACGTTGTTGAAACAAAAACACTGTTTCTTTTGAATGGGAAACTTCTTTGGTGCTACTTTAGGTGGCCTTTGTCAGTTCCCATCAAAACCCCTTCAAGTAAGCTGACAAAAATGCAAGTTTGTTGCAAACACATCTAAAACATCGTTTATTCCCATCTGCCCCCTCCGGAGCTTGCCACCGGGGTGGCGGTTGGGACTAATTAGGTGACGTTCGCCACCACCGTTTATTCCCATCTGCCCCCTTCGGAGCTTGCCACCGGGGTGGCGGTTGGCACTAAATTTAGTGCGTTTATTCCCATCTGCCCCCTTCGTAGCTTGTCACCGGGGTGGCGGTTGCCACTAATTAGATGACGTTCAGCACCACCGTTTATTCCCATCTGCCCCCTTCGGAGCTTCCCACCGGGGTGGCGGTTGGCACTAAATTTGGTGCGTTTATTCCCATCTGCCCCCTCCGGAGCTTGCCACCGGGGTGGAGGTTGGCACTAATTAGGTGGCGTTTACCGCCCCGGTGATCGATGGCACCTATTTAGTTTCATCTGCCCCCCTCGTAGTTATAGTACAGGGGTTTAAAGGGTTTATCGCATTTCGTATTGGACATTATCAATGGAAATTAATATAAAACCTAACTGTTTATCATGAGCCATAAAAAATATGTTTAAAATAAATAATTTTGGAATTCTTATAGTTAGTAAATTATTATAAAAATGAAACTAATAATAAAAATAATTTACATGGATAAATGAATTTTTTAAATTCTTTATTTCTTTTATTGGGTATAACTGTACTCTTACAATAATCAAAGATGGGTGTAAATGTCTCTGGATGTTATGTATGAGTAATAAAAATTAGGTTTATCACTATTAAATGTTATTTCATTATTTATGTTGTATTGTTTGTTTATTAATTTTATGCCATTTCAAAGATATTAAACATTTTTAACAGTAGTAATTAGAGAAACAATTTACATGGATGGGTATATAAATATTGCTGCTATGGTTTACCAACGGTGTATAAAATAAAAAGTAAGTGTATGAAAGATAATAATAATAATTGCTAGAATAAAACGTTCATGGTATTTATGAATTAGAATTAGTAATTAAAATAAAAGTTCCATTTATTATCCATTAATATACATCTTTATTGCTCGTGATACCCAGTGATGTTTTATATCAATTTCCATTGATAACGTTCAATACGAAATGTGATAAACCCTTTAGACCCCTGTACCAACAAGGATCACAATTAAGCATAGGCTACTTTTTTCCACGCTCGTGAGCCGCTTGCGGCTCGCACACCACCCTTGAAAAGTCATAGAAACGTTGTCCATGCTGCGGGTGAAGCCGCGGGAAAAAGCTAGTACCCAATAAAGAAACAAAGAAGTTTAAAATAATTTATATACCCATCCATGTAAATTGTTTCTCTAATTACTACTGTTAAAAATGTTTAATATTATTTGAAATGGCATAAAATTAATAAACAAACAATACAACATAAATAATGAAATAACATTTAATAGTGATAAACCTAATTTTTATTACTCATACATAACATCCAGAGACATTTACACCCATCTTTGATTATTGTAAGAGTACAGTTATACCCAATAAAAGAAATAAAGAATTTAAAAAAATCATTTATCCATGTAAATTATTTTTATTATAAGTTTCATTTTTATAATAATTTACTAACTATAAGAATTCCAAAATTATTTATTTTAAACATATTTTTTATTGCTCATGATATACAGTTAGGTTTTATATTAATTTCCATTGATAATGTCCAATACGAAATGCGATAAACCCTTTAAACCCCTGTACTATAACTACGAGGGGGGCAGATGAAACTAAATAGGTGCCATCGATCACCGGGGCGGTAAACGCCACCTAATTAGTGCCAACCTCCACCCCGGTGGCAAGCTCCGAAGGGGGCAGATGGGAATAAATGCACCAAATTTAGTGCCAACCGCCACCCCGGTGGCAAGCTCCGAAGGGGGCAGATGGGAATAAACGGTGGTGCTGAACGTCATCTAATTAGTGCCAACCGCCACCCCGGTGACAAGCTCCGAAGGGGGCAGATGGGAATAAACGCACTAAATTTAGTGCCAACCGCCACCCCGGTGGCAAGCTCCGAAGGGGGCAGATGGGAATAAACGGTGGTGGCGAACGTCACCTAATTAGTCCCAACCGCCACCCCGGTGGCAAGCTCCGAAGGGGGCAGATGGGAATAAACGTAAAACATTACCAGTTCTTTTCAATAAAAACCAGTTTTTTTAGTATTGCTATACTCAAAAAATGGATTCAACATGCATCATCATCATCATATCAGCTCATAAACGTCCCCACCGAGGGGCTCGAGCCTACCCTGAATTAGGGCGATCAGGCCTTAGTCGACCACGCGGGCCCAGTGCGGGTTGGTCGACTTCACACACAACCTGCGAGTTTTTTTCGCAGGCGTGTGCAGGTTTCCTCACGATGTTTTCCTTCACCGTTAAAGCAATCGGTAAGTATAATATGTACGTAAGTTTTTGAAAAACTCATTGGTACATTGGCCGTCCAGATTTGAACCCGGTACCTCTGGTTAGAAGGACCGAGTCGTTACCGGTTCGATTCTAACGATTCTACATACAATGCTTTGTATTGACAAATTTGAAAACGGGGCTTGACGTGATTTTACCACGGCTATCGAAGCATAGTCGAAACGTTGAGGTAAAAACAACATCAATAAAATCACGTCAAGCCCCGTTTTCAAATTTGTCATTATGAATAATCGTGAAAGTTTAAAGTGTTATAATGTTTTGTATTGTGACTATTACAAAATAAGTGGCAGTTTTTTTTTACTTTATCGTCATTTAGCTGAAAGTGCTTTAGCGGGTTTTGAAAGAAGACCCCTCATTTATGTTTGGTTGGGATATCATGAATATTTCTCTCTCTGGGTTCGCCTATTTCCATTACGTGGGGTCGGCTTCGTCAATCATGCGGCGCCGTTTATTGCGGTCTTGTGCATCATCTTCCGTAAGTTCCATCTCTCTCATGTCCTTTTGGACCTTCATGGTCCATGTGGTCTGAGGTCTTCCTCTTCCCCTCTTCTTTGTGGCCATGGATGGAAAGGCACTAATAAAATTTATCATTAATTTTAATAATGTAGTAATATTTATTTCCTCTCTATATTCAAGTAATAGACATATCAGACAAAAGCCTCCCCCAAGGAATTCCACGACGACCGGTCCTGGGCTGCCAACAACCAGCGGCTTCCCGCGACCTTCACCAGGTCGTTGGTACACCGTGTGGAAGGCCTGCATACGCTACATCTTTCAGTGCGCGGTTGCCACTCGAGAACTTTACTGCCCTAACATCCATGTCTTCTACGGGCTATGAACCCTGCCCCTTAAGTTTAGCGATAGACATATTATATAATATTAGCTGTTTCCCGCGGCTTCACCCGCGTGGACAACGTTTCTATGACTTTCCGAGGGCGCACAGTGCGCGAGCCGCAAGTAACCTATGTGTTAATTCAGGTCCTTATCTGTCTACTTACCAAATTTCAGCCAGATCCTTTCAGTAGTTTTTGCGTGAAAGAGTAACAAAGATACATCCAAACAAGAAAAATACAAACTTTCGCGTTTATAATATTAGTAGGATGTTTTTATAAAACGTTATGTATTTATAACACAATGGAGATTGTACGGAACCCCCGGTTCACGAGTCCGACTCGCACTTGGCCAGTTTTTTGAGTTTTCTCTTAATGCGTATTATTCCAATAACTTATTTCGATCCCAAATTTCATGTTGATAGTTCACCTGGAAGTGGTCTATACAGTTGGAACAACAATGATGTAGGTTCTGATATCTGTGGGTTCTACTCATCATACTGAACAACTTTCCCCAAACAACCCATAGTCAATTCTAAAAAAAATGGACTCTCCATACAAAAATACACAAAATTGGTCGATCAGCTCATCGATGTGTATGAAGAGTTATTTTTTTGCGATTTTGGCTTTGTATAATTTTGTTACACCCTGTATAATTATTTTGACGATTAGTGGTGGTACGGAAACCTAACTTTGCACGTCCAACTCGCACTTGGCCGGTTTTTCGAATTTTTATCTTTGTATTCGCCTAATAACATCACAATGCCATAGTTATCTGGAAATTGTCTATATATTTTGTTGAGTAGAGTGTAGAGTGGTGATACTGCAGGTATGTGCGAGTGTGTGCGAGTATGCTCACACTTGGCTTTTTTTGCAAATGTTTTTTTCTGTATACGTCCAATAACCTACGTCGATGCCAAATTTCAAGTTTCTAAGTCACCTGGAATAGGTCTATGTATTTTGATGAATGGTGGTGATACGGAACCCTCGATGCACGAGTACGAATCACACTTGGCCGTTTTTCGAATTTTCCCGTTGTATACGTCCAATACCCTACCTCTATGCCAAATTTCAAGTTTCTAAGTCAGCTGGAAGTGTTGCATAATTTTTATAAGTGAATAAAAGTTGGGATTCTAGGTGGTAGAGAAGGTCTTACTAGAGTCACAAAATCGCAAGTTACGGGTAGGTCAGAGGGCCTGAAATGATTCGTGTAATTTATGTAATATAACCCACGGCCGGTGTCGCCCTTTTCTTTTCGAACTTTAAAGACAGATAGTTAACTAATTTAATTACCTAATGCGCGTCGGTCCAAATTTCGACCTAAATAACATCAAACAAAGATTTTATGGCGCGATTGGTGCGCGCTGCGATGTGGCAGTGCGAAAATGAACACAAAAAATCGGGCGGGGCTGTGTCGGGGCACACTGCCGTTGGTTTAACGTGAAACAACTTCAATTTTCCTCCGTGAGTGGATAAATAATGTGTATGAGGTTGGCTAATTCCAAGAAATGCGGTTAAATAATTGTATAAATAAACATTGGCCGGTTCTACCGAAAACAGATCTTAGTCTCTTTCGTCATACCCTGGACACTTCATACAACGGGCCAGAAATGACATTTCAAAAAAGGAATGACGGAACGAACAAAATGGCGGCGAAATCTCATACGTTCGACAACCAAACTGTAACCAATCTGTATCATCTGGGTAACGAGGGGGTGAGGTCGCAATCTAGAGAGCGGCAGGGAGTGTCCATACTGTATGTTAGTACTATTAAATATATACTTTGCTCTCGTTATATCCGTTGCGTTTCAGTTTCATGTCAAAAAAGTTGCCAAGTGCGTGTCGGACTACGCGCGATGTAGGAATCCTTACTCTTTTCAAAAAATTAATGTGTAAATAAAGTATTTCAAGTAAGCATTTCATTTAATACTAGTTCACGCATCTTGGTCATGATTGCGTTGTAAGACTATTTTTTAAATATTTTACTAAAACTTATAGCGCGATACACGTATGGGAGGTAGGTTTAATTTTTTATTATCACATTGTGACCAAGTTTTATTTTCGTTTACATTGGTGTCAATTCGGTTAACACAATTTAACTTATTTGACAGGACTAACCTAAATGACTCTTTCTGTCTTTTTCTTCTGTATCGTAAAAACAAGGACAGAATGCATATATTAAGTTTAGTTCTATCTATTTGATAAACTTATTTAGTTTATTAGATTATTATAAACATAAGTATTATCTCATAGTTGTATACGTTCAAAATACACAGACAAAAATACTGTGACATACGGACAGACAAGACGAAAATATAAGGGTTCTCTTTTTTGCCAATGTTGCCTCCGCAACCCTAAAAAGGCATGCATAATATAATGACACATTTTCACAATGTCTGAATAGTTTTTTTTATTCACAATTGGTAAACCCTTGACATCTCACCTGGTGGTAAGTGACGATGTTGCCGAAGATGGAAGCGGGCTTACCAAGATTCCTCAACGCAATGGGGACACACCATATGTTGATATGTAATTCAAAAACGGCCTATACCAAATTTTTCATGATTTTCAATTTATTGGATTTGTCTCCGCCCCAAACAGCACAATAAAATTAAAACATCTGAAAAACTCACCAAAAAATATAAGAAAATTCATTCTCCCTTACAATTTTTATGGAACGATGTTGTGTTAATTAAACTTATCTATTCACGTATAAATAGTTAACATGTTCAAAATCAGTATAAACCTCTAGTGTTATCATCATCATATCAGCCGAAAAATATCCACTACTGGACAAAGGCCTCCCCCAAGGATTTCCACGACGACCGGTCCTGCGCTGGCCGCATCCATCGGCTACCTACGATCTTCACCAGGTCGTCGGTCCACCGCGTGTGAGGCCTGCCTACGCTAAGTTTTTCGGTGCGCGGTCGCCACTCGTGAACTTTACCGCCCCAATATATGTGCTATGTGCCCTGCCCACTGCGTTATACTCTCTGTGTTATACGTGCCCTCTAGTGTTATACGTTCTCGTATTTATAGCACGAAGGAAGCAAATCTCACTTTCTCCAAAATAAACCACTCCTATTGCTTACTAAAAATTCGAAGCGGATGTAGTCGATCGCACCACAGGCAATGTTTTGAAAATTATCGTTAACGTTAGTTCCTACTGACTGGGCCTGGGGTCAAATAAAGCACGCAACAAGTGCCAAATGCAGGCATCCATTAATCGTTGTTTACGCAACAAATGCATCTCTCGAAGAGTTTATCACTAGATATCTTATGTCCGAGTGTCTACGTCAACTATTCGTATGTGATTTGAACACCGGCTAGGGCTGCTACGTCCAAATACGGCGACAGTGAATACAAACAAATATACTGACCGCTTTCATACAAAAGACATGAACGCGAGTAGCAGTAACAAACAAATGAGAATACAAGAGAGTAGCAGTAACAAACAAATGAGAATACAAGAGAGTAGCAGTAACAAACAAATGAGAGTACAAGAGAGTAGCGGTAACAAACAAATGAGAATACAAGAGAATAGCAGTAACAAACAAATGAGAATACAAGAGAGTAGCAGTTACAAACAAATGAGAGTACAAGAGAGTAGCGGTAACAAACAAATGAGAATACAAGAGAATAGCGGTAACAAACAAATGAGAATACAAGAGAATAGCAGTAACAAACAAATGAGAATACAAGAGAGTAGCAGTTACAAACAAATGAGAATACAAGAGAGTAGCAGTAACTAACAAATGAGAATACAAGGGAGTAGCAGTAACAAACAAATGAGAATACAAGAGAGTAGCAATAACAAACAAATGAGAATACAAGAGAGTAGCAGTAACAAACAAATTAGCATACAAGGGAGTAGCAGTAACAAACAAATGAGAATACAAGAGAGTAGCAATAACAAACAAATGAGAATACAAGAGAGTAGCAATAACAAACAAATGAGAATACAAGAGAGTAGCAGTAACAAACAAATGAGAATACTAGAGAGTAGCAATAACAAACAAATGAGAATACAAGAGAGTAGTGGTAACAAACAAATGATAATACAAGAGAGTAGCGGTAACAAACAAATGAGAATACAAGAGAGTAGCAGTAACAAACAAATGAGAATACAAGAGGGTAGCAGTAACAAACAAATGAGAATACAAGAGAGTAGCATTAACAAACAAATGAGAATACAAGAGAGTAACAGTAACAAACAAATGAGAATACAAGAGAGTAGCTGTAACAAACAAATGAGAATACAAGATAGTAGCAGTAACAAACAAATGAGAATACAAGAGAGTAGCGGTAACAAACAAATGAGAATAGAAGAGAGTAGCAGTAACAAACAAATGAGAATACAAGAGAGTAGCGGTAACAAACAAATGAGAATACAAGAGAGTAGCGGTAACAAACACATGAGAATAGAAGAGAGTAGCAGTAACAAACAAATGAGAATACAAGAGAGTAGCGGTAACAAACAAATGAGAATACAAGAGAGTAGCGGTAACAAACAAATGAGAATAGAAGAGAGTAGCAGTAACAAACAAATGAGAATAGAAGAGAGTATAGCAGTAACAAACAAATGAGAATAGAAGAGAGAAAGAGTAATAATTCTCTACGTCCTCTATGTTTTTAATTAACCTCTACTTCCCCGCGACGAAACTTCAATTAGGCCTTAGTCGACCACGCGGGCCCAGTGCGGGTTGGTCGACTTCACACACAACCTTCGAGTTTCTTCGCAGGCGTGTGCAGGTTTCCTCACGATGTTTTTCCTTCACCGTTAAAGCAATCGGTAAGTATGTACGTAAGTTTTTGAAAAACTCATTGGTACATTGGCCGTCCAGATTTGAACCCGGTACCTCTCGTTAGATGGACCGAGTCGTTACCGGTTGAGCCACCGACGCTTAAGATCATATCAAGAACAAATTGAAGTTCAGACAACGACGCAAGTAATTTGAACTGATTTTCTTTCATACAAAAGAGTTTAACGCGCGTAACGACCCAAAAAGTGACAGACGCATGTCACGATACCAGGTACTGATACTTTAAAAAATAAATTGTACAGCCACGCTGTGCATACTTTCTCCTGAAGCCTTCACCGTCTGTCGTAGTCGAGCATAAACAAATCTACAATAAACTTACTTATTAGCAAAGAATAAAGCTAGGTGTATCATACTTAATGAAAAATTTACAAATACGTAATTTGGGTTTGTATGGGAGGTACCTTACTCTGGTTTTTGCTGAAATAATGAAGTACCCGGTGTAGTAGGCCTTATTAAGTCCTAATTATTCACAAATTTTCATAAAAATCGTTATAACCATTTTTGAGAAAAAGTAACAAACAACCTGGATTTGTTTGGGAGGTACCTTATTCCGATTTTTCTTGGTACAACGGTCTAGCGCATTCTGTAGGCCATATACATTTATAGTAACATACCGAGTTTTATCAAAATGGTTAGAGCCATTTCTGAGAAAAAAAAATTACTATGGTGGCAACCTTAACAAACCAGGATAGGGGAAGTTTGAAAAAACTTCATGGAGATATAAAAGTAATATTTCTCCAACCCAAATTTTGCCCATATCTGTCCAGTAGTTTTGAAAAAAGAGCACCGGACGGACGTACAGAATCACACACTTTTTTTTCATTTTTTTGTTTTTTAGACTTTATGCAAGACAATCGATCCCCATCAAAATCTCAACTTCGATTTTTTTTGGCCATCACTATACCTTCTTCACTAATTTGTCGCTATAGAGTAAAAATAATCGTGGACATATTCAAAGCTATTTGTGCAGTCATGAACGTTTTGTACGGAAAATTTGTAAAATTTCACGAATCTAGCTGCATAATAAAAACTAAGAAAGCCATATCTACTATTTCTAATAATTTTCCGATTTCCTGAAATACCGGTTTAGTTAGTAGGGGGTGGGGACATGTAAGGGGCCGCCCCTTAATCACGTCGGGATTCTAGTCCACTTTTTTACCCCCCTCAAAATTTTCCTGAGGGATCTGAGGAAAACTCATGTCCGCGCTCGCGAGCCGCTTACGGCTCGCGCACCACTCACCCCAAAAGAAAGTCATAAAAACGATGTCCACGCAGGCGAAGCCGCGGGCAAAAGCTAGTATTTTACATGTCACACTTTAATAATTTTTTTATTTACACGAAATAATACACGTATTTGGCATATTATCGCCTTCCTCCATCGTGATGTGATAAACGTGATGTTTTTCCGACCTCGTTCCCTCACTTGATCATAGGACGACAACTAATAACAATGTCAACTAAACAAACCTGATATTTCGTAAACGAATTATTTGTCAAAACAATGTTCTACGTAAATCCTCAATAGCGTTGAAAGATTTATTTAACTATACCCACGTTTTTACACAGATTTAAATGAAGTAAATAAGCGTCACAGAGTTTTATACCTGATTTAGCACTACTACTAACGGGCGGGCGTTGCTCCATAACGCAAACGAATATTTGGTCAGTTTTTGCATAATTGTCATGAGTACAACTAGTACTATCATTTTATATCTTACTCAGCCATTTTCCTTATCGTGTTTTTTTTGGTCACGATAACTAGTTTTTCAGGCGCTATAAGTACATAACGCAACCACTTTGCGCAGGCAGACCGACATATTTAGCATCAGAGGGTTGCCATTTATCCTCTCGACCTAAGTTTATCCATTTCCGTTATCGTTACCAGATTTGTCGTTACCTCCTAGTATAATAGAAGAAGAAGAAGTAATCAGTGATTACAGACTACTAGGTCTTTTAGTAAAATAGTGGACACACACAGACGGACGGACATGGCGAAACTATAAGGATTCCTAGTTTATCTACGAAACCCCCAAAGTGGATTTTTATAGTAGACATCATTTTCTCAGATCATATAAGTACGTCCCCACCGAGGGGCTCGAGACTACCCTGAATTAGGGCGATCGGGCCTTAGTCGACTAGTGCGGGTTGGTCGACTTCACACACAACCTTCGAGTTTCTTACGTATAATATGAGTAAAGAAATCAGTGCAAGTAATTTCAAAAGTAACATTTCAAACAGTGAAAAAACTCCAACGAAAAGTATCCTCCTATGTATAATACAAAGACATAGAATACGCAATATGGTTAATTTATTTTTAGGGTTCCGTACCCAAAGGGTAAAAACGGGACCCTATTACTACCTCGCTGTCCGTCCGTCTGTCTGCCTCTCTGTCCGTTTATCGCTGTATTTCATGAACCGTGATAGCTAGACAGTTGAAATTTTTACATATGATGTATTTCTGTAGCTGCTATAACAAAAAATACTAAAAATTAGAATAAGTGAAAGTCTCCATACAAACGTGAAGAAACTATCGCCATCTTGTATGATGGTACGGAACGGAACCCTTTGTGCGCGGTTCTGACTTCTACTTTACTGGTTTTTTATCTTTATTTAAGGACTTGATTAAGTTCCTTAAATTGACAGAAAAAATATATTCTTTTCGTTTCCGTTCGTGTCACACACATTGCGATCGGACAACTTGACATGGAATTGTGTATTTCGGTATTTAAGCGGCCGTGTGGTGACATCGAGCTCAACAGCATACGAGTACCTGACCGCCCCTGTAAACCTAAGTAGATATACAATATTGCGTAAACCTTAACACCCGGTCACAGTATATTATTATATATTAGTACTAACGTAACCCGATTGAGCGTCGGTGGCGTAGCGGCTAGGACCGCTACCTCCTGACCGGGAGGTCGTGGTTCGAATCCTTCCACGTGCCAAAGTGTTTTCGAATTTCCATTTCATATGTAAGTTAATCCGACGCTCTTACGGTGAAGGAAAACATCGTGAGGAAACCTGCAGACGCCTGCGAAGAAATTCGAACGTTGTATGTAAAGTCGAACAACCCTCACTGGGCCCGCGTGGTCGACTAAGGCCCGATCGCTCTAATTCAGGGTAGGCTCGAGCTCTTCGGTGGTGACTTAACATGTGAACTGATATGATGAACAACCGGATATCATCAGAAGACTACTCATACTTCACCTGTTTGTACCGTTCGGCATATGATGTACCTATAAATAATGAGGTAACATTATAAAATTAGATGAAACTAAATTTTTGTATTTATTCCAACAACAGGTTGGACTAAGTATGTATAGAAGTGGCCAAGAGCGAGTCGGACTCGCGTACCGGAGGTTCCGTACCACCGCACCTCTCCATACAAGTAACAATAATACCTGTTGATTTCAAAATATAGACAAGAAAACTATTTTTTAATTCAGTTCAGACTCCTTGGCGCGAGTACGGCTCACGTTTGGCCAGTTTTTATTATTTGTTCTTTTATTTTATGACTAGTAGTTAAATTGTTAATATTTGTAAATAAATATTGTCAATATTCAAACCATCGATTCGAAAAGAAGAAGAAGAAGTAGTTAAATACTTTATTCACACCAAATTTCACGCTTATACGTAAGTATTACTGTTTTACAAAAAACCTTTAAAAAAGGCGTTTCTTGTTTGGGGACTCCCCTTGATTAATTTATTTTTAAAAATTTTATTGTTTTTAGTAAGCTCAAGCTCAAGCTCTTCATATACTTAGTAATTAATAGTAATTTTCACCCGGTTATTTATTAAGGTTCAAAAGATACAACCCGGACGGCTTTGAGCCGGACGGAAAGTCGGATGGTAAGACAGACAGATGGCGTAGGCTTAGTTATAGGGTCCCGTTACCTAATACGGAACCCTAAAAAAATTGAGATTTGAGATGTAGGTTTGATACGAACAAACCGGTTAGTGAACTCAATAAAGTGTACAAACTACTTTGCATACCTACGTAGGTACCTACCTAATGCTTTGCATGTAACGCTACTGCTCAGGCATGCTATTCTGCGTATCAGAGTAGGTATGTTTAGTAGATCTGTTAAAGAAGCGGTCCCCCATATTTTTTACTGCTACAACCGGTTAAATCAACTTTTGGCATCTTTTGTAAGTTTTAACAAAATTTTGTAACATTATACCTACTGTATTATTCTACAATAATTCTATATTATTCTACATCCTATACTTACCACAATTTTTTTTTAATACATACCTACTTAATGATAGGTACCAACGTAAGTAAAATAAGTAAGCAGGCAAATTAAGAAACTCGTAAATTATGCATTCTGCAAATACTATAATATACATAGCGGTGACATTTTCTATTTGTTATCAAGTGCAATATTAGGAAGTTTAAAAACAAACCAAAACCTAGCACGATAAAAATATGCGTAACATTCAATACATTTTTTTCTCATCTGCTATTTACATCTCTTAATTTGGTATTTTGAAACAACGACCAAAAACGCACTAACTCAACGTAGCGTAGTGGGTAAAGGTATTAAATGCTGTAATAATAACACTGATCTACAGTGGTTTTGTTGCCCTAGATATAAAATCGATTTTGGATATATTTATGCTCACAATTCATGAAAATATCAATGATTTTGTAAGATTTGCTCTCGTTTTTTTTTTTTGAGCAGAACTATAATAATCGTGACTGGAAAAATAAATTGTATTACTAACAAACCGATAATTGATCAAAATATAAGATATGCACTAATCATAAAAACAAGAGCACATTCAATAACTTTCATAAATAAATTCGTAATCTGGGCACTTGAAAACTTCAAAATTTGCGAAGACATCCAGGGCAACATTTTTTTTTATTTGTGAAGCTGTGTAATTAAGTGATCTTCGCCGCCTGATTGCGTCGTCATTAAGGATGACCAGGTTTTCCGGAGGACCAGGGTAGCATGTGTTAGGACACTCGGGTAGTATGTGCCACATAGATTGTATCTCCGCGCTGCTGGGACATCGGGAGGATTCCATCCACCCACATGTTTGTAGGAGGCGCAACGGCCGTGACCCTTAAGCAGTCTATTAAGGTTACACCAATCTCTCCTCGACAATTCAGAACCCTTTAGTTTGGTGCCATGTATTATCTCACATTATCAGAGCGTTTCCTGAATATTCAGAACGTCAATTTTATTTTCTAAAAGTAGTTTTTTTTTATTCACAATTTTTAAGCCCTTGTCATCATCTCACCTGATGGTAAGTGACGATGATGCCGAAGATGGAAGCGGGCTTACCAAGATTCCCCAACGCAATGGAGAACTGGCTATCTTATCTTCATGCCGGAACACACTAATGTTGTTAACACTGATGTTTGGCGGCAAAACTTAATTAAGATGGTGGTAGCTAGCCAGGCGGGCTTAGAAAATGCCCTACCACCAACCAAACCGAGTCTCATGTTGACCCCACCGCGAATCAAACCCGCGACCTCCTGGTATGAAGCGAATGGACTAACCATTACGCCACGGCGGCGGTTTAGAGATGTATTCGCATTTGGATCTGCTAATACCCTCCACATTAATTTGACTGACACGGACAGATGGCCCGATGTCTCTGGTCGAAAAGTGCATAAAAGCTTTACTTACGAAACTTTTGGATATAATGAATTTTCACTCGCTATATGTTTCTCTCTATGATTTGCTTTGAGGCTCCTAGTTCAAGTTCGAGCAGTACAGCAGCCTGTTTTGGTTATTCCTTAGCACCACCACAGTATATATATTAGTACTACACCACCCAAGGGGGCACGTGCAGGGCGGTGGCACAGTATATATATTAGTACTAACGTAGCGGTGGGTAACCTTCCTGCGGACACGAATAACCTTCGCCCCCTAACGTAAAAGACGATTTTTACACAATGTAAAAAACGAACACACGTATTCGTCTTAAGGTATTCCTTATTTGTTTAAATCAATCCAGTACCTGTTTGAGGCTGTGCGACAGAACATACGAATTATACATTCACTACATACATAGCCTTAAACATTCATAACACTTCCTGTTGGCGGATAAAAAAACACAAAACTTCTATTAAGCAATATGGACTTCGACAAGAATCACTTTCGATTAAAGCACATTATAGACGAACCTGTTTCATTAAAATTTATGTCAATGTCGACAAAAGGTTAAACGAAGATCCACGGTGACATTTAACTTTGCCACGCGAGGGATCGTTAAAATTACTTATTACGTCACGACACGATGTCGCTGTTATTTCTGTAAGAATATGGACATTTTTATGCAAGAGAGAAACAGAACGTATACAAAATATAGGTAATCCAATCGACTAACAGAAGGTATATCATATACCTGAAAATAAGTAATCAATATATACAGGGTGCGAGGGACCAAGTGTTACTACGGAAAAACTCCATAACTCCGTCAAATGTTGATATTTCTATTTGAAAATTTATGGTAATTGGGAAAATTAACGTATTTTATAGAGTTAGACACAAAAAGTGCAAGACTTAACTCCGGAGCAGAAAAAAAACGGTTGGAGAGAGCCCAGGCACTAAAACGCTTGCACGCGAGTGAAGCTTTGCCAAACATTGTCTTTTCGGATGAAAAAAATTTCACCGTCCAGCAATTATACGTGAACAAGCAAAATGACCGTGTTTGGTTAGACCGATAATCTCGAGCAAAGAATAGCTGTCAGAAAGCAAGGACCAGCTTTTGTTATGGTTTGGGCCGCAGTGACTGCTGAAGGTCACTCTCCGGACGTTTTTATTAACCAGGGTGTCAAAATTAACAATACCGTGTATCGCGAAAAGGTCTTAAAAGAAGCGTTAATACCGTGGGCATATAAATAATTCAGAATCAGGACATGGACATTCCAGCAGGAGTCAGCACCGTCACACAAAACCCTTGAAAATCAACAATTTATTCGTGAGAATGTTCCAAAGTTCACTTCGGCGCAACAGTGGCCCCCTTATTCACCAGACGCCAACCCGCTGGATTTTTTCATTTGGAGCATTTTGGAGGCTAGGGTGTCCACTATGAAACACCATAGTTTGGATACGCTGAAGGCATGTCTTTGTCGAGAATGGCAGCGAATCCCGCAGGCCCACATTCGTGCAGCGTGTGATGCGTTCATCGGCAGACTCAACGCCATAATCAAGGGTAAAGGCGGTTATATCGAAAAATTAGTATATCTTTTAGAAAATAGATAAATTTTCCCAATTACCATAAATTTTCAAATAGAAATATCAACATTTGACAGAGTTATGGAGTTTTTCCGTAGTAACACTTGGTCCCTCGCACCCTGTATATTATAAAAGAAAGTGTACAATGTGCGTGCCGCTAAAACTCAGAAACGAGTCCCGGTACGATCAAGGAAGGTATATAGTGTGATAGCCCTCTATCCCCCATCCATGAAGAAGGCTCCCGTTTTTACCTGAATGGCGTGCTTTTGAAGATACAATGACTGGAATTTTCGGCGTCTAATAATTTCTAGAACAGCCCAGAACATTTGAGAGCATTCGAGAGCATTCCCCAACAACATCCCAGATCATTGTGGAACATTCCAGAACACTCTTGAATGTTGTGGAGTGTTCTAGAACAGTTTGTACCATTCGAAGCCTTTTTGTGTGGATGGGGCTACTCCCAGAGACAAATCACACAGGACATCTGGCCTCAAACTAGGATACTACGGGAACCAGAGACAAATACACAGACTAAGCCCTTGAACATTTTAACCTTTCACGATTACAAATTGAAAGCTAGACTTGACGTGCTTTTGTGGAATATAGATATTGATGTTGTTTTTACCTTTATACCTATGGTAAAAGCACAAAAGCAACATCAATACCTATGTTCTATAAAATCACGTCAAGTCCCGCTTTCAATTTGTCATACTTAGCCTTACAATCATATACGTTTTAAATACATAGTTACATATATAGATATTAACATCCAGACACACCAAACAAACCTGTTCGCCACACAAATGTTTGCCCTGGGGGGATCGGACCCACAACCCTCGGCCCAGCAGGCAGCAGCGCTGCCACCGGATCAACGGGTTAATCAAATAATTATACCTACATGATAATTAATGGTTTATACACGGGAGCGACGCCGCGGGCAACCGCTGGTAGAAATTTAAACATTAGTAGGTACCTAACTTATTTTTTTCCTAGAATAATGAACTACTCGGTGTAGTAGGAGAAAACGTAACGAACAACTTGAAAGCGTACTGGGCCCATAACCTATACAACAGTATTTTTGTCTTGAGAAAAAATGATAGAATCAGAACAAAGCTTTATTAGGAAAATTATAGAGAGGTGAAAAACTATTTAGTAAAGTCTAGAATCTGGATTTTTTTCAAAATTTCAAGTCCCGTTTTCAAAAGTTAGAGAGAAGGAAACGAAAATAGTCACTTTGGAGCTCAATATTTTGTAAATGTTACTTTAATTTAAAAAAGCTCTAACAGTAGCAGACAAAATTTACTGTGGCATACGGACGGATGTACAGATGTACACTCATGGCAAAATTGTAAGGGTTTAGTTTTTAGCTTTTTTGGCTCCAAAATCCTAAAAAATATGCTAAATTTTTAAAAGTAGTGTGTTTATTAAAAAATACAGTACTCGCATATGATGTGTAACATGTGACAAAATACTTTAGGTTAGATTTGATGACGATATTGTACCTGGGTGGCGGATCTGACAGTAACGAAAAAAACCGACCAAGTGCGAGTCGGACTCTCGTAAAGTAGAATTCCGCGCTTTCGCGACTTCCTGTTACACATTTCAGTCCCATTTCACGAAATCACTGTTACACATTTCCGTCCCATTTCACGAAATCACTCCCACAAATTGCAGGAAAGCGAGAGCAAAGCTCATTCGTCAGATCGAATAGCGCGCGCTTTCGCGACTTCCTGTTACACATTTCCGTCCCATGTGACACATTTCCGTCCCATTTCACGAAATCACTCCCACAAATTGCAGGAAAGCGAGAGCAAAGATGTTACACGTCAAAAAAAACGAGACCTACAGTACTCGCATATGATGTGTAACATGTGACAAAATACTTTAGGTTAGTTAGATTTGATGACGATATTGTACCTGGGTGGCGGATCTGACAGTAACGAAAAAAAAGTGAGCGAGACCTACAGTACTCGCATATGATGTGTAACAAATCACTGTTACACATTTCCGTCCCATTTCACGAAATCACTCCCACAAATTGCAGGAAAGCGAGAGCAAAGCTCATTCGTCAGATCGAATAGCGCGCGCTTTCGCGACTTCCTGTTACACATTTCCGTCCCATGTTACACATTTCCGTCCCATTTCACGAAATCACTCCCACAAATTGCAGGAAAGCGAGAGCAAAGATGTTACACATCAAAAAACATGCATTCGAATTGAGAACCTCGTCCTTTTTGGAAGTCGGTTGAAAACGTACCTAATGCCATGACTGACACCTTTTTTGATTGCACAATGCATCTATTGTCTTTATCTTTGTTCAACTTATGTGCCGTGGAATATAGGTTTACGCAATAACTATACATTAGATTGCTTAAAATTCAACTAGTTCGCGGGCCAGATGAAGAGCCTTCGCTGGCCGGATGGTGGCCCGCGGTAACGAAGTAACTTATAGTATCTCATCTGTGCCCGCAGGCCTTATGTTGGACAGGCTTGTGTTAGCCCAATGAGCTTTTAATAAAGTTTAACGTTCAGCAGTAAGCTGGCGTTTTCGTGATTTATAAAGAGAGAAACGATTCGTAAGTCTCCGGTGGCATCTCTTGGTTGTTGATGAATGTAGTTAATTTAATAATGGAATGCTGAATCACGAGCTGATTGATCTCATGATGATTAAACATCCAGATGTTCGCATTTACAGATGTTTGATTGTATTGCACTGATTGCAAACAGACTAATATTCATAAATATGATGAAACGTCAAATCAGATAACGGTATACCTACCTAAAGATTTTATGAACGACCTCACATACTATTTTCAGCCGACTTCCAAAAAGGAGGAGGTTCTCAATTCGACTGTGTTTTTTCTGTATGTGTGTTACCTCAGAACTTTTGACTGGGTGAAACGATTTTTATGATTCTTTTTTAATTTGAAAGCTAGTGCTTCCCGTGTGGTCCCATATAAATTTTATCAAAATCGGTGTAGTACTTTATTAGAAAATTAACAAAACCGAAAAATAATAATGAATAAATGTACTAAGTTGTTGCAATGGAAGCTGGTTTTTTAACGTGTTTAGCGTTTTCAATTATGTTAGGTACCTGTTTTCCTAAACCTAAGTGAAAGTGTTGGTAATCAAAATTTAGCTTAATCGACCAATTACATTAACGTTGCATTTAAGTATCTATGGGTACCTAAGTGTGATTAGTGCGGAGCGTAATGGTGAGACTTATTAAAAGCTTTGTTGGTGATGTAAGGCTGTTTATATGTGCGTTAGTGGCTGCGCGAACAGGTCGCCGATGTCTGTCGGAGTGTCGGCGCCGGCGTCGCGAGGACCCAGGTTATATAAATAGGTGAAGAGGGGCGGAGGTGTTGCGAGCTGGAGGCGCGCGCGCACCGCCACTGCCGCCAGTCCACACCGAGCCATGGCTCGACACGCGTGCTTACTGCTCGGACTACTGGTCTTCGTCTACTCAAGTGAGTACCACTTACTTTTATAGTCATCCCTAATTTGTGTAGCTAACCTAACGTATGTAGATTGTAGATAAATCTAAATTGTAAGTAGGTAAAAGTTATAAATAAATAAATTGTGAATATTCGCTTCGCCGGGTTCTGTACACCCAAAGGGTGACCATTGCAACGGGACCCTATTACTAAGCCTCCGCTGTCCGTCTGTTTGTCTGTCTGTCAGCGGGCTGTATTTCATGAATCATAATAGGTAGACAGTTGAAATTTTCTCAGAGTGTGTAGTTCTGTTGCCGCTATGTAATGATGAAAAATGAAGGGAGCCCCCATACAAGAAACGTGAATTTTTTAAACTAGCGATATCTAGTAGGATCTAGTAGTATCTTCTACATAGTTGATTTATTTAAATATTTTGATACGGAACCCTCACTTTACGAATCCAACTCGCACTTCCCCGTTTTTTTAATACAACTGGACTCTAACCAGATACACCTAATCATCGTTTACTATGTACTTGTGCTTTTCTGATACAAAATTTAAATTAACATATCTGTGCATTTCTTTATGTGTATGTAGAGAAGTTGTTTATGACTTTACAGACAATAGCTATAATATTATTATCTTTAAGCACGGCGTAGAACTTCATAATTTGTCGTGAAATTTTCGACACTATAACTCTCAATACATAAAACTAGCATCTCGTGTTAAGTTTGTATAAGAAAACAATTATCGGAAACAAATTTTAATTTTTCCTGTAGGCGAAATATTAAATATCAAATCGACCCGGTATGGTGTAAATATCTAGCTAGATGCTTGCGTATACAATTCTGCATGACGTGCCTCTGCCGTGCCGTGCCGTGCACCGTGCGCCGTGCCGTGCACCGTGCCGTGTCGTGCCGTGTCGTGCCGGCCGGTAGCGCCCACACCGCGCGCCGCTGCCGCACGCCCCGCCGTAGACGTGCCCCGTTGTGCAGTGTGCTGCTTTGACCTCGATTTCTTTTCAACGTTTCGACTTTCAATGCCGACTTCGGATTGCTCACGAGCCAGAAGCCAGTTTAGCAATAAAACGGATCGCATTAAAATAACAAGTTCTACCACAATACTTTCTCGACGCGCTGCTGGAGAAAATGTGATGTTTTTTTGCGTATGGTTTAAGTCAATTCTTGCTGATATGATGTCCTATTTTGTAATAGAAAAGACATAATGATGGATGAGTTATGAATCAGTCACAGACAGCGTGCAGCGCGAGCAGTGAGCACGGCGCGGCGTGGGTGCAGCGGGCGCCGCCGCTGCTGCAATGGAACGGTACTACATTCCTGCACCGCGGTGTCGTAAGAGCCGTTTACGCCGAACCGCGTTACCTAATGAGCAAGTCAAACCCGTAACCCGTAAACTGTAGCTACGCATTGTTGCCAACTTGATAGATAAACATTACAAAGAGGTATGTACGCTTACAAAAGCTGCGAAGGCACGACTGGAATCGTAGGAGCTAGGTATACTTATAATATTTTCTGGTCACGTATGTCCGCATGTGGCTCCTTGCACAGTACGGTATCAACGGACATATAGGAAATTAATTTTAAATATGTTGAAATGTTGAAATATCAGTTCAAAGCAAGCATAGTCGAAAACTGGCCAAGTGCGAGTCTGACTCGTAGGGGTTCCTTGCCAACACCACCACAAAGCGGCTCGCGAACTGCGCCCTTATTATTTGCCATGGTAGACAAATAATTGAATACGTGTGAACAACGGAGTTTAATACAAAATTGCGGCACCGACGTGTTTTTGCAGCGATTGATTCACACTACACTGTCCATATCTTGAAAACTGCAGAACCGATTTTGATACTGAATCTAATAAATAAAGAATTATATTCATTTCAATTTCTAGTGTCTGAAAAATACGTGGACAAAACATACATACATGAAGATTTATAACGAGCATTTTATTTAATTTCGTTAGGTTACATATAATAATTAGCTTTAATTCTTCCGAATAGGTAGTAAATTAATACACTTATGAAAGGCACAACCGTTTGCAAGCCGACATAGACTAACATATGTACGAATATTGTGCAATTCCAACAATATTACATACGGGTCGAATTGATAACCTTCATTTTTAGGGTTCCGAAATCTACAAGTTCCGCCATGTCTGTCTGTCCTCCGTCTGTCCGTGGCTTAGCTCAGAGACTAGTAATACTAGAAAGCTGTAATGGTTATACATATAAATCACGCCGACAAAGTTATACAATAAGATCTTGAAAAAAAAATGTTTAATGGTACCTCCCCTAAATGTAAAGATGGGGTGATTTTTTTTCTAACGTACCTTATCGCGGGGGGGGGGGGTAGCGATGAATAGGTCTCTCAAAACAACTAATGGTTCACTAAAATCATTTATTGACTCAGGGGTCGGTTTGCGAAATATTAAGCTTTAAGGTGCTAATTTTTGTTCAAGTGAAGTGTGTGTATGTCGTCCCCCCCCCCCCCCCCCCCCCGTCTTCCTCCTACAAGCTAAACTGCTATTTCAGGAGTTGTAATGACATAGTATGACACGTAATCATTTAAAAAGAAAAATTATCACGGCTAAGTAGGCTTTCTAAGTTTAGGAGTAATAGTCGACCAACTCAAAAGTTTAAAAAGTCAAAAGTTTATAAATTTTCCTTACAAAATGTTCTATTACCAACTGTAAATATAATTCTGTTTTTTTAAATAAACGTTTATTTTCTGAAAAGACATCAGAACCCTACTTTGCGATAGTCCAACTCGCACTTGACCAGTTTTTTTTTATTATGAGAAGCAACTAACTGGAGTTAGTAGACAGATTAGGTCGAATACTTTTTATTTGAGTTAGAAAAAAATACTCTTATCCATCGACAGTTGAAATACTTGTAAATACTGGTCAGTTTACGTGTTTGCCGAGATAAATTCATAAATTCAAGTGTTTAAAGTGTGTTTTGTTCGCTCAAAAACATCTCAAGGAGACCCTCTTTGTTGCAGTAAGCGGCGAGACTCGCGTGAAGAGGCAGGAAGACGAGTCAGAGGATGTGAACGCGGAGCAGCTGTGCGAGGGCCGCCCGGCCGACGAGTACTTCCGCCTCACCACCGAGGGCGACTGTCGCGACGTCGTCAGGTCACTATGTCTCCACTCCAAATTACCATACATCTCCGATCCTCCCACGTCAAAGCAACGACCTAAGCCGAGGTCCGTGCCCACCTGGGCGCCCTTAGGCAGTTGCATCTTTTTGCTTTGCACTAGGTTGAGTGCCTTTCGTACTCGCCTCCCCTGCCCGGTGAAGTTGTAAAGGCCCCCACGGCTAACAACAATCTTGTCCTTCCGAAAAAAAAACAACATTATTTTTTTTTACAATTGGTGAACCCTTGACAACATCTCACCTGGTGGTAAGTGACGATGTTGTCGAAGATGGAAGCGGGCTTACTTAGCTATCCAGGCGGGCTTAGAAAATGCCCTACCACCAACCAAACCGAGTCTTACAATTGACCCCGCCGGGAATCGAACCCGCGACCTCTGTGTAAAGCCAGTGAACTTTGCCTCTGAGCTACGATTAAAATAACACACTACAATACATACATACACTTAAATAATTTTCGAAAAACCTAAAATCTTTTATTTGAAAATAATTTTAATAATAATTCCGTATTCTTCTCAGCCAACCCTATAATTTGATAATCCTATCATTGGGGTCCATAAAAAAAACTAGTCCACCATCTTCGGGAGTCCACCATATTGTATTTAGAATGACGTCACATAGTTGACCATGTATTGTCATCCAAACTGAACGTGTATACAAAATTTCAGCTCAATCGGTTGAAGATATCTGCTTCAAAATTGAGCCACGCAAGATTCCACCCGAACAATCATACATATATTGCAAGTTAAATAAAAGCTTGTAAATACTACAATTTTTAAGTTAATTTTCATTAGGATCGCAATCAGTTATAAATATAAAACACGCCTGTAACAGTTAAACCCATCCAGGTAATAGTCGTGTTTCAGATCAGTTAACCGCGTAGGTTAATTATCACATCATCATCATATCAGCCGAAAGACAACGGCCTCCCCCAAGGATTTCCACAAGGAACGCTCTTATACTCTGTCTGCATCCAGCGGCTTTCCACAACCTTCACCAGGACATCGGCCCATCGAGTGGAGGGCCGTCCTCCGCTGCGTCTTCCGGTGCGCGGTCGCCACTCGAGAACTTTACTACCTCAACGGCCATATGTTCTACGAATCATTCTACTAATATTATAAATGTGAAAGGTTGTATGTATGGATGTTTGTTACTCTTTCACGCTTCAACCGCTGGACAGATCGGGATGAAACTATAGATTAGGAAAGCTTCTAATTTCCACGGGAAAATCGAAAACAAAACGGGCGTAGCCGCGGGCAAACGGCTAGTCATAAATAATTGAAATTGAAATTTCGACAAGTAGATAGGTAGGCATTTAGATATTGTTTTCAAACATCTAGCTAGACAAACATCTACGTCTTTTTAATATAAGGTTTCCTATGCTTCTGGACAGGTTTTATTTTGACATTTGAGTGATAAATAATAACTTCAGGCTGATATATAAATCATTGGGCAAAGAAACTTTTTTTTCCGATTTCACTTATAGTTTCTTTGGGAAAGTTGTTTGTAAACACGAGCACATTAATATCCTTTGCTATCAAGAACTAATTAAACGTCACCCTGTATAACTGGTATGCACTGCTGCATGTATGTATGTCGCAGCCTTCTGGTTAAATCTGCCATTTGATTGAAAGGCTTTGATTGAATGGCGATATTCAATTGAATGACTAAAGGACAACTGGCCAAGTCGTTGAATGGGATATTCCGAATATATTACTCTTAATAAACCGATGATTTCTTCTTCTGCGAAGCATTCAGCTACCCATGAGGGGGAAGCCTTGCTTCGCGAGGCTCTTTGACTGTATAAATAATCAATCAAACCTGACCGAATCTATTATCACGCGCTTCGCTCGCTCATTTACAGTTTTTTAGAATAAAGTATTTTTTGCAGTCCCTTTTCGTTATATGGGATTTTACATCCGCCATGTTCAAAGGGCTAGCTTACAATCAGCCAACTAGTAGAACGTTTAGAGACGCTTGTTCAATCAACGTTCAGTCTAGTCATTCAATGAACCGGCTAGGCATTTAATTGAATGGCTAATTTAACCAGTTGGTTGCGACATGTATAACAATCACTAAATTTAATGGCACTTAATAAATGTTCACAGGTCAAAACTAAAGTATAATTTTGTAAACTAAAATTCTTCTTGGAAATCGAATCCAAACTCATTTAATCAAAACTTCATTTGAAACTAGAAAATGACGACACCTGCAAATGATCAGAAGTAGAGTGTCGACCGAACCGGGTACCTAACTTGTTTGGAGCGTGTCTATTGGCCGCTGGCCGCTGGCCGCTGGCCGCTGGCCGCTGGCCGCACGTTGGTGATGGTGATGGTGATGATGAGAGGTGGTGAACGGGTGTGCTTAGAGAGTTGCTATGTACAGGTGCGACAAGGGCGGTGAGAACGGCGTCACCAGGCTCGCCTCGGTGCGCTGCCCCGGCGGCCTCGCCTTCGATATCGACCGCCAAACCTGTGATTGGAAAACAAATGTTAAGAATTGCGATAAAATAGAAAGTAAGTTCTGTCGACTGAGGGGAGTGGCCGCGCGGAGGGCTGAGCTTCCGGCTCCAACCGGTTCGGCTCGGGAGAACAACAATCTATGCTCGACGGCCGTCCGCGCATCCACTTCCTCAATTTATACCTAATCATAATTTAATATGATATTTCTTATCAACGCAGGTGCACTAGGTCAGGTCTTAAACAGATCACTTGCCCGTCCGGGCTGGCTTTCGATCTCGATAAACAAACCTGCGACTGGAAGGGTAAAGTGACCAACTGTGACAAATTGGAGAGTAAGTGCCGAGTTATTCGTGCGTAGCGTGCAATCGGGCTTGGGTGAAGGGGCCGCGGCACCGCGCACCGCGCACGCGCGCACGCGCACCGCGCACTGTAGACACAGACTTGCATGAGCCGGCCGCGCTCAGCTGGCCGCCCGCCCCGTAGACACGCATTAACATTTTTTTAAATTCAAAAAAGCTGTAGAAATGCCTACTTACTAAAGTGGTTGAACACTAAAGTATACATTCAGTTCTAAAAAACCTGAAAATACAGTCGTTAATAACGTTAAGCACCTTACTTTACCACTATTTCTTGTCTCTGTTCAAAAAAAAATACTCGTACATAGAGTCTGTGACTAAGAGTTAAGACTAGGTATATTTGAATGAAAAATGTAAAACTTGTGTGGTTTTTTTTCAAATTTTATGTCTAATTCAAAAAATCAAACAAAATTGGGGAAAAAAGCTTAATCTAAAGTTTACGCTTGTGAGTGTCAGTGCGTACCTAAATCAACAGTTTTGCAGCTAATTTTTAATTTTAGTTTTAATTCTTACTGAAGATTGGGGTAAAACACACACCCCGCAGACGAAATTATTCATTTATTTCATATTTAATTATTAGTTTACAATATTGTACACGTGTTGAAGCCTGGCAACACTGCTCAAGAAAAAAGAACTCAGTGACTTATATCCTCTTTGATATCTACATATTTTCGAAATACGAGTACATACGTAATTAAAGATCTCAATTATTAATACGAATTAAAAAAGTTGAAAAAAAGTATAAATAAATCAACGAACACTGAACAATCACATTTTCGTCTTGCTCACCCGCTTTATAATTAAATGCTTAACAGACATTACAAACTAATCGACTCTACCTTACCTACCTTGCACATACTTAACAATATCTAATGTATTTTTAACGCTTTTAAAAAGTTTTAGTTCGCTTATCACAAATTGACACAGCGCTACTTACGTATTGTACCTATCACCGTTAAATTAACTTAAATCAATAAGTAAACTAAAAAAACTAATAGGTCTCTAGCTTAAGATTATAATTTTGTATATATATCTGTTATTCTTTTCTCAAGAGGCTGTCATCAACTTATCACCGATATTGAAAAGGCATATCACGACCAAGATAATTAATTAAGTACACACAAATAACGTATATTTGCTTTTTTTTCGGATTATTGTAATAATCAGCCAGCACCAGCTTATTTAAAGAGAGAAACAACCTTATAAACATATTATAGAATTCTATTTTTATTGTATTTAATCTGAATTCTGTTTCTGATCTGAACCATGCGTTATTTCCTATTTTCTTTAATTAATTAATCCACAACTCTATGAATCTTTCTTTCATGTTCATGGTCCTAATAACTTCCTCATTTTTCTTTTCATAATATTTTATATAAGTATTACGAATCTGAATAGGACATGCTTAGCCACCTTCTCAGTTTCTAATCAACTCTCAACTCTATCCTCAAACACTTTTACAACAAAAATCACATCGGAAAAGATTAAGAGCACACAAGTGACGTCATAATGTAATACCACGACTTAAGATGCACCTGTTCTGTTAGTCCATCGACATTTGATTCATCATCTGATCTGTAACATTTTATGTATTGTTAATTTTCAGAGCCACGGAAAATATTACCAATTTTAAAGACAGATGAACCAATCTGCCCAGAAGGGAAACTGGCCTGTGGGAGTGGAGACTGTATTGAAAAAGAATTATTCTGTAATGGAAAGCCTGACTGCAAAGATGAATCTGACGAGAACGCTTGCAGTAAGTAACTCATTATTATAATGCACCTCGATCTCTTAATTTATACTGTTACTGATATATTCTGATGGTTATTTTTTTTTTTTGTTTTCAGCTGTAGACGTGGACCCCAACAGAGCACCAGACTGCGACCCCAACCAGTGCACGCTGCCCGACTGCTTCTGCTCCGCGGACGGCACGCGCATCCCCGGCGGCATCGAGCCCAACCAGGTGCCGCAGATGATCACCATCACCTTCAATGGTGCCGTCAACGTTGACAACATTGATTTGTATGACCAAATATTCAATGGAAACCGTCACAATCCCAACGGCTGCCAAGTTCGAGGTACCTTCTTTGTATCACACAAATATTCCAATTACGCGGCCATCCAGGAGTTGCATCGCAAGGGACACGAAATTGCGGTCTTCTCCATAACGCACAAGGATGACCCGCAGTACTGGACGAGCGGAAGCTACGATGACTGGTTGGCAGAAATGGCAGGTGCCCGTCTCATCGTCGAACGGTTTGCTAACATAACAGACGCGTCCATCATCGGAGTGCGCGCTCCTTACTTGCGAGTAGGCGGTAACAAGCAATTCGAAATGATGGCCGACCAGTACTTTGTATACGACGCTTCCATCACTGCGCCGCTGGGCCGTGTCCCCATCTGGCCGTACACTTTGTACTTCCGCATGCCTCACAAATGCAACGGAAACGCTCACAACTGCCCTTCACGAAGCCACCCCGTGTGGGAAATGGTAATGAACGAACTGGACAGAAGAGATGACCCTACCTTCGATGAATCTCTCCCTGGGTGTCACGTGGTAGACTCGTGCTCCAACATCCAGACCGGCGATCAGTTCGCGCGCCTGCTGCGGCACAACTTCAATCGCCACTACTCGACCAACCGCGCGCCTCTCGGCCTGCACTTCCACGCTTCGTGGCTTAAATCCAAGAAGGAATTCAGAGATGAACTTATTAAATTCATTGAAGAAATGTTGGAGAAGAACGACGTATATTTCACATCTTTAATACAAGTCATCCAGTGGATGCAAAACCCTACGGAGCTATCATCTCTGAGAGATTTCCAAGAGTGGAAACAGGAGAAATGTGACGTGAAGGGTCAGCCTTTCTGTTCCCTGCCAAACGCTTGTCCCCTGACAACTCGGGAGCTGCCCGGGGAGACGTTAAGACTTTTCACATGCATGGAATGCCCTAACAACTACCCCTGGATTTTAGACCCCACTGGGGAAGGATTCAACGTTAAAAAGTGATCTCCTTAAGTTAAATTTCTAAAGACTGTTCACATGTAAATATTTACGTCACAAATACTCAAAATACCATAAAAGTACTTATTTAAAGTACAACTGTACTCGTACAGAAATGACAGGGTCGCCGGAGTCTCCTAGGTATTAGCGTCAATGGTTTAGAATGTACTTACTGTACCTAATCATTATCAATCAGAAGAATCCGTTATGTCAAGGCAAGTTGACGAAAACGACGTTTGCCTTTTAACATTTTATTACTTATTGTAAAATTAAGTCATATTTTAAGTCTTAATAAAACAACCAATTTAAAGATATTGACTTTATTGCACTAACATTGAACACCTATTTTTTATTTGGATACGCAATCTTATTTAATAATTATTCGGCACTTACTATTAGGTGAGATGATGCCAAATTGTGAATAAAAAAATTAAAAATTAACTCTTCCTTTGTCAAGTCTAAGATATTAGCAATACCCTGGGACCGCAGAAATGAACAGTTATATAAGAAAATCAAAAACTACCGAACGGATTTTCATACGGTTTGAAGTTTTTAACCAATGGACGGAGTGATTCATGAGGAATTTCCACCACAGATCCTATATTATTAAATATTTGTTGAATTGATGAATGTTATCTCCGAATATTGCTCATCTATTCTAGTGGTAAACCATTTGCACACGTTCTACCAAAAAAAATGAAGAGGGATGCCCAATGTGTGTAAATTAGGAAAACATTTAACCTCCTCCGTGGCGTAATGGTAAGTCCATTCGCTTCACACCAGGAGGTCACGGGTTCGATTCCCGGCGGGGTCGACTTTGTAAGACTCGGTTTGGTTGATGGTAGGGCATTTTCATAGCCCGCCTGGTTAGCTACCACCATCTTTTCTAAGTCTTGTCGCCAAACATCAGTGTTAACATCATTGATGTGTTCCGGCTTGAAAATAAGATAGCCAGATCCACATTGCGTTGGGGAATCTTGGTAAGCCCCCTTCCATCTTCGGCATCATCGTCATTTACCATCAGATGAGATGATGCCAAGGGCTTATCAATTGTGGATAAATAAGGGTAAAGATATAAAGAGGCGGGTTCCCGGTGCAGACAAACCGGTACGGGTAGGTACCGATCTGTACAGGTAAAATATTCCAATGTTATCATATGCGCTCACGCATAAAGAAACAGGTTGGGACTTGTCGGTACCGACTACCTGCACGGCGTCACACGGGCTTGAACGTTTGTCGGTGTAGGGTGTCTTCAAAATGGATATAGACAAAGACTAATGGTGACAAGTAGTCTTTCTTCAGGTGAAATGGGTTGACGATGCCAGTTACACAAGTTCTTAATTAAGAGATGTTCTATTTTATTTAGCACATAGTCGAATGTTTCTGGTGTCATCCTGGTATAATCATAAAAGTCGTCTTCATCATTCCTTAAGTCTTTTAGAAATAAATGGTGATAAGTACCAAATTTATTTCTATTACTATTAATATTAGAAACACCAACCGTCCTTCTTTTTCTACATTTTAAGTACTTAAACACTATCTAGAAGAAAATCGTCGTCCGACGAACTCGAAGCCATGATGGTCAATATAAACAGATTTACCTGTTTCTTTATGTGTAGGGTATCCTGCACCGATCCGTACCGACACGCACCGATAAGTCCGTACCGGGAACCCGCCTCTTTATATCTTTACCCTAAAACATGACACAGGTAATCAAAGTCAAAGTAAGGGTGAGCCAACAGAAGAACCCGTACGCTAGGTACTAACTACATATCACTATAAGCCCGGATAGCCTGGGATCACAGGGCACTGTAGGCTTAACTGACTTATGTATGACCCTAACAGACAGCACAACGGACTCCGCCTGTCCCAACTGCGGATAAATATAGGTTTTTTTTTACCTTTTCGGAGGGTGGGAGGATTAAAAAATGCATGACGCATACCAGACAACCGGTCCTAGGTCTGGTTATGTGGGACTCACCTAGTGCATACCCACTAAAAAACCTCCCTGGATTACAAGTCTGCTAAGACTTATGAACCCTTCATCTGAGCGACTCCCCCCTAGGGAGGGGGGAAGTGCAAAACAAGCGCTCAGTGACTGTGCGAAGAGCTCCTGAAGGGAGCCATCGCTTTTTGATTTACATTTTTAATGTGCTAGTGTCATTCAAGAAGTGACACAATCGGTTCCTCCCAGAGGTGCCAGGATGATTAGATGTAGATCATTTTTAAAGCACCTCCGTGGCGTAATGGTTTGGCTTTACATCAGGAGGTCGCGGGTTCGATTCCCGGCGGAGTTCAAAATTTGTAAGACCCGGTTTGGTTGGTGGAAGGGCATTTTCTAAGCCGGCCTAGCTAGCTACCACCATCTTATTTAAGTCTTGCCGCTAAACATCAATGCTAACAACATTGAGGTGTTTCGGCTTGAAGATAAGATAGCCAGTTCCCCATTTTCGTTGGGAAATCTTGGTAAACCCGCTTCTATCTTCGGCATTATCGTCACTTACCAAAAGGTGAGATGATGCTAAGGGCTTACCAATTTCACATAAACAAAAAAAAATAACATTACCTACCGATTATGCAGTACGCACTCTATGTAGAGCAGGCTCAACTGATAGAAGTTTTAAACCGATAGGAATAACCCATAGCGTTGGGGAATCTTGGTAAGCCCGCCTCCATCTATTCTTTCCGTTTCCTTTCTTTCCACATAATATATCGGTGGCCGATCGTAATAATTGGGCAGACCATGTCAGACTCGCTCCATCTCGCGCACTGACGGATATGCAAACATCAAAGAGTAGGTATTTTACACAGATAAGAAAAAAAAATTGTGGTATTTTACAACAATTGGATTAACAGACCAACTTAACTTTGTGGTTGAAAAAAAATCTCCCATACATCGATATATTGTACGGTCAATTCTCAAACTGCAAATATAAGTTTGGAATTCAAAAAAGGGATAACCTGAAACATTTATTTAAGGATATTTTCTTTTACTTGTTGTGCCTTGCTTCTTGCCAGATATCATGATTCTAGGTAAAAAAAAACGTCAATCGGTAACGACTCGGGCATCCTAACCAGAGGCCCAGGGTTCAAATTCAGACGGTCAATGTACCAATGAGTTTTTCGAAATTTACGTACTAATATACTTACCGATTGCTTAACAGTGAGGGAAAATATCGCGAGGAAACCTGCACATCTGATTCCAGATGTGTATGAAGGTCGCGTTGTACATGTCCGTGCAGGTGTAAATCTAAATGCCCTACACATGACCGCGGGTGATGCTAAGTGTAACCCCAGGCAACGGCCGTCTATCCTTCGGTTACCACCACGGATAAGATAAATAAGGTTGGATTGGCAATAGTCACACTTTTGTTTGAAAACCAGCGTCGCCGCCTGTCTCCCACACATCAACTCCACTACACAAGCAATAATAATACATATACACGAATTGCGCACACTAATAAACAAAACACACTTAGAACACAGGGCTGCAATTGTGTCTCACACCATTTCGAGAGTCTGTACGTTACACACAACCACACGCAAATAAAAAGTATGAACGCGTGCTTCGATTAAGTATGATTGTCTAATCATACTTGAGGCGCGCCTGCTCAGCGCACATTTCCAATCCAACCTTATTTATCTGATCCGTGGTTACCACGATTATTGTGTCACACGAAAAGATAAAAAAATATGATTATAAGACAACGGGAACTCTGCAGGTCTTGATTTACTTACGAGTATCAAAATATGTTTTCCGGTGCGCGGTCACCACTCTAGAACTTTACTACCCAAACGTCCACCTGTTCTAAGATCTATGTGCCCTGCCCACTGCCACCTCAGTTTAGCGATTCTGTGAGCTATGTCGGTTACTTTGGTACTCCTGCAGATCTCCTAATTTCTGATTCGATTGCGTAAGGAAATTCCGAGCATAGCTCGCTCCATTGCCCTTTGGGTGACCTTGAGCCTTCTTATGAGGCCCATAGTAAGCGACCATGACTCAGTTCCGTATGTCATCACTGGCAACTGGCAACACACACTGGCAGGCCTCCCACGCGGTGGACCGACTACCTGGTGAAAATCGCGGGAAGCCACTGGATGCGGGCAGGGCAAGACCGGTCGCCGTGGAAATCCTTGGGGGAGGCCTTTGTCCAGCAGTAGATGTTTTTCGGCTGTTATGAGGATGATCAAAATATGTAATAAAGCCGTAAAATAGCCGTTCTTATTGTTTTCAAGCGACTTCCAAAAAGGAGGAGGTTCTCAATTCGACTGTATTTTTTTATGTGTGTTACCGCATACTTTTGACTGCGAGAACCGATTTTTATGATTTTTTTTTTATTTGAAAGCTAGTGCTTCCCGTGTGGTCCCATATAAATTTTATCAAAATCGGTGTAGTACTTTATTATAAAATTAACAAAAACCAAAAATAGTAATGCAAAAATGTACTAAGTTGTTGCGATAGAAGTCAGTTCTTTTACGTGTTTAGCGCTTTCAAATAAGATTTAGAAGATTTTTTACAGCTTTAAAGTACTGTGGATCCAAGTACCTATTTGATGTCAATTTCAACTTGATAACTCCATGCGTTCCTGAAAAAGGTCTTTACAGACAGGCGGCCATCGAAGTGATCCTATATGAAGGCCTTTTTACCTTTGAGAATTTACTTTTGAGAACTTTAAGTTCAAATGTGCAGGTAAAGCGGACAGTTTGGGCGCTTGTGCACTAGGGGAATTGTGCTGAAGATGTCATACTTAGGCACACCCACACTTCATACAACGGGCCAGAAATGACATTTCAAAAAACGAAAGACGGAACAAACAAAATGGCAGCGAAATCCTATACGTTCGACAACCAAACTGTAACCAATGAGTGTCCATACTGTATGTTAGTACTAATATATATAATTTGACTTAGGTAAGATGACATATGCCTATATATAAATATACGCGCTACAATCACCTAAACGACGTTCACACTTCGGCTCACAGATGACGTGGCCACTCAAAGCTTTCGTGACCACCCGCTTGCGTTGTTTGGATGTGGTGTGAATTGTTTTGATTTCGTTACTCGAAAATATTATATTGTTGAAAATTTTTAAGCCAATAAATATGTATCTGGTCAAATGCTTTATAAAAAGGGAGGTAGATAGGTAACATGCGTCCAAAAAGTTAAGTAAATAAAATGATAGGAAAATAATTTTCTTGCTTCATGTAACAATAATTACATTCTGTCGTACGGCCGAAAATTTCCGGTTTAGCTCAATCCGCCGTGTACGTCGTTCCCAAATAAGAAATATGAATGAAGTAGAGCCTAAGCCAGCCCTCTGCTAGACGTTTTAAGAAAAATAAAGTCAACGTTGGCCATAAGAAGACCAAATAGGATCACGCAGACGCGGATTGCGTAGTTCGCGAAATTTCGCGCTATTCTGTATTTTTTATGTAACTTTTTTAAATTGGAACATTATGTTTGGATATGAATTGATAGGTCATCAATATACTACTAAAACGACGATTTGTGGCTGATATGATGATGATGATACTACTAAAGGAATGTAAATTAATAATAGCATGTCATCGCTTTAGATTTTACATTAAAAGCTATTTTCTGAAACGACTCGAAAAAATTGACATCTTGGAATTTTAACCATGCCTTAAAATATTTGACACTACAGTAACTCATTTTGTACAAAAAATAAAAAGGTTATTTATTCAGCTACACGAAACAATCGCCAGTCAGGCCAATTAGTAAGTCAATGAGCCATAAATCACGTTTTGGTGTCAAGTGGCGGTGTGCTCAGATTTAGTTTACGCGCTGGACAAGATACAGGGTTTTTTAGCGGGAGGCCGGACAACGGAGTGGTTAGTAGCATTCGGGGCAATGTAAGCGAATAATATTGTGTGTAGAAATGGGTTCCATTTTCAAATGTTTATTAGTGCATAACCCATCTATGGTAACAAATCTCTGTATTTGGTAAGTTTTTTGTTGTATTTGACTTCTTTGATATAAACTGAGGTCAATGTAGATTAAGAATATTGAACAATAATTAGAGTGAACTCATATTTTTTTTTATTAAAAATTTGAGTGCGTTTGACTGCAACTTACCTGATGGTAAGTGATGATGCATTCGAGGATGGTACACGCAAACTCAAATAATGCCTATAAACTCTTGCCTTGAAGATCCCCAATTTATAGGAATCGGGAATCACTGACACAGGCAAGGAGTTTCACTTCTGTGCTGTGCGCATAATAAATAAAGAAGCGTAACGATTCGTGCGAAAAGGTAGAACATCAACAACAAAGGGGTGCCACCCCTCCCTGCGTCTCGTTGACCGACGGTGGAATGGAGCCGGGGGAATGAGGTCGTGAAGTTCTTGCGCGCACTCTCCGAAATGATTTCGATAGAATACCGATACTAATATATATACTCTGCCGATAGACAGGCGACTTTGCGGCGATGCTCAAGGCTTTGGAGCTTGTCATTGACTAGCTGGTTGTCACTAATGTGTCTCTGTGTTTTAGGTCCCAATAGGCGCAAATATTTTTTTACCTTGTAAGGTAAAATGATATAGGAACCATCAGCATAGATGACAATGACAAATCGAAGCCAGGAAAGTATTGGGTCAAGTATCAGTTATGTAAGTGATGGTGCGACACTTTATGTGCGAGCATTGCACTAAGATTATTCAAACGTGAGTTATGCACCGATAATTAGATATGTCGAATTAGACTGACGTGTGTCATCTTATCCACATAGACAATTGGTTTTTTCCTATTTTATTAAAAAAAAACCTGTAGCGTCAGGATTCATTTTTGTGCATCGTAAATAAACTTTAATAATGTATAACCCTAAATTTATTTTATATTATTTTTGTTTTTTTTTAATTTGGCCTTACTTAAAACAAAAAATATGTCATCTTAAACACACTTCCCCTACAAGAAATTTAACCAATCGAGTTCGGTTCAAAAACGCGTGAACGGTTGTGCACTTGAGAGTCAAGTGTAAACTCGGACCTGAAACTTACTGGTGTGGCTGAACAGTGTTCGCTTTGTAACTACTTAGTTGCATCCAAACAAAAATATTAACATATAGTCACGATTCAGATAATGTAAGTAAAAAAAATACATCAAACTCACTTAACATCAGATGGAACCATAAATTTAAAAAAAAAACTTTGAAAATTTTGGATTTTGCGCTATAGTGGAGAGCGTGCTGTAGAGTTGTCAGTCATAAAGGATCACGGCGCAAAATTAAAATGATTTCTAGTTTGTCCTCTGATTGAGATGTATCTTGAACATACATGTTAAACTTAATGTTAAAATCATGTTAGATATCAGTAATTTACTTAAAAACAACACTAACAGATAATACGAGACTCGTGCATGATTTTGGTATACAGACCTTAATGTGACGCAAAGAAAAAGGCTAAAAATGTTCATCAGAAACATAGACTATAATATACATGAGGAGATACTAACTAAAAATACTTAGGGATTCCAACAAAATACTAAGGAAGTACTTGGTAATTAAAGTGCACCTTAGTGCTAATGTGATCTACTTAATTTAATTACCTATGGGTAGGTATATAATCTGAAATACCTGAGGATTCCAACAAAATACCAAGACTGTACTTAGAAAATAATATGAGCCAATGTAACCTACTAAGTTCAATACCTATGAAGACTCGTAGATAAGACACCTTGTCTTAATCAAGAAAATACAAATATAAACAGAACTTTTAAATAAAACAGAAGTAAAAACCTAAAAAACAAGACGTAAGTACTTATCTGGTTTTTGTTCATTGGGCAACGATTAATCCACAATACTTTATTCAATCGTAACGTAAATTAAACGTAATTTAAACAACAGGACAATAGATTTATTTTTGTCGTCCACTCTGGTCAAAATGATTGGGGAAGTTAATCCATTAGTAGAATTAGATCGTCACCACCCTGTTTTTTAGTTTGATCTGTCAATCCAAACCGCAGTGGGTATGAATAAACAGGCATCTTCTAAATACTGTTTTTATGAAGCTGACTATGAAGCAATCAATAAAGAAATATTATCCGTTGATTTTACTAGTATATTGCTGGAAAAATCTGTTGATGAATGTGTACAAATATTTTATGAGTACTTATACAAAATCATACGAAGTTTTGTTCCGGTAAGTCAGTCAAAACCGGCAGGTTTCCAGTCTTGTTTCAACATTAATTAATCAAATTGTCTTAACTTAAGCTAAAAGCATGGATGCCGCCAAGAAAAATGGAAGTAAAGATAATTGCACATCCTTCTCTATGTACAGGCTGCATTTCAAACCTTTGTTAAAATTAACTTATAATAAATATATACACAATACTGAGACATTAATAACTAAAAATATTAAACATTTCTAGCAGTTCGTTTCTTCAAAAAAAAGATAACAAGAGCGCGTATCCTGAAAGTATGTCCTACAATAATAGAACTGCAAATGACCCGCTCACTATTTGTTCTTTGTTTTCTACTTCCTTTCAATCCGTTTGTGAAGACTCTCAACTTGACTATGAGACATGGGAACCCTGTGAATTGACTTCAGACCTGGCTAGTAATATAACAAACATATATCTCAGTATCGATAACATCGAAACAGAACTTCTAGCTTTGGATCCGAACAAAGGCTCAGGGCCTGATGGGATTCATCCACACTTTATCCGACAGACAGCTAGCAGCCTTAAATTTCCTTTGTTTATAATCCTAAAAAAAACCTTAAAACATGGTACCTTTCCGAATATTTGGAAGATTCCAATATAACTCCTGTATTCAAAAATGACAATAAATCAGTTATTGAAAATTATAGGCCTATATCAATTTTGTCCGCCTTATCTAAAGTTTTTGAGAAACTAGTCCATAAATCCGTCTATACATTGCTTTTTAATCAAATATTGATCAACCAACACGGATTTGTAAAAGACCGTAGTACCTGTAGTAATCTTCTGCTAAATACATCATTTCTTTTTAACACTGTTGATAACAACGGCCAAGTGGACTGTATTTACACTGATTTCAAAAAAGGCATTTGGTAAGGTTGACCATTCAATCCTTTTGGAAAAATTGGCATTTAACGGGATCAAAGGATCATTACTTCGCTGGTTTCCATCATATATACATAATAGAAAGCAGAAAATAGTAGTGAATGGTTATGAATCTACCTCATTTATAGTCAAATCAGGTATGCCACAAGGCTCCATTTTAGGGCCATTTTTATTTATTAATTACATAAATGACATTAATAGGTACATTAAATATTCAAATTTTATTATATTTAAAAATCTATAAATCAATTAACAATACAAACGACTGTACTCTGTTACAATTGGATTTGTTATCCCTACAAAATTTCTGTGACATAAACAAAATGTATTTAAGTTATCCTAAATGTCAAGTAATTTCATTCACGCGAAAAATTAAACCTATTATTTACAATTACAGTCTCGGAACTACAAAATTGCAAAAGGTCTCTACTATAAGGGATTTAGAAATAATGTTAGACTTAGAACTGATACTCAGAGATCATGTGCGTTAGTCGACAAAGCATTTAAGCTTTTTTGATTTGTAGCACGTATCTCTAGGGTTTTTATGGAACCCAGTACATATATTTACTTATATTGTAGTTTTATTAGGCCAATTCTTGAATACTGTGTAATGGTTTAGGATCCGTATTATAATATTTACACTCACGCTATTGAAAGGGTACAAAAAAAATTCTTCAAAATGATTATTTTTCGTTGCTATCGTCGCCGTTGCAATAACTATAACGAACTGATTGACAAATTAATGTTATGTCTCTAGATCTAGAACAACGCCGTTTTCAGTTAGAGCAATTGTGTTTGTATAAATTGGTCAACAATTATATTCATTGTACTGAGCTCGTCAATAATATTGGTTATCGCGTGCCTGCGAGTTCCCTCAGGTCTAAGCGGCTCTTTCTGTAAACTTTTGTCGTACCAATGCTGGAAAGCGATCGCCAATCTATAGAACGCTTAACAGATATAATTAACAGTTCTGATATCGAAATATTCAACATACCTTTGACAAGATATAGAACAAATATTATCTCTATACTTAACAGCTTTTATCACACTTTTGGATTCTGAGTTATACTATATTTTTTTCTCTAATAGGTATCTATTCTTTTTACTATTTTTATAATTGCTGTTGTTTTCTAAATTTATTTGAATTTATTTAAAACAATTTTTACAGCTTTTTGACAGTTAATAGCGGTAGATTGTTAAGTAGGCTTTTTTTTAAATAATTGTGGAACTCGTTTTGGAATGTATAGACTTACATTTCTACATATTTATATTTAATCCCTTAAATATCAATGTACATTACCGTTTGTGTTCTCCTAATAAAATAAAAAAATAAATAAATAAATTTTATAATGCCTACAATATACTTGTACGCCCAGATAAAACGCCTTTATCATGAGTGGATTCAGTAAATCGCAGGTAATCGCTGGCGTCTTGCGAGTCGTTCTTTGTAATGTAACTTTGTACTTATTTACTTTTAAACAATACCTACATATCATATTCATAATATTTTCCTAGAAAACCTACGCCGAAACATTTTGTTCCTGGCTTCGTAAGAAAACCATGAATCTGTAATAAAATTTCTCTTGCTCAATCGTTGCTCTTGCCGGTGCTTGATTACGCTGATGTGTGCTACCCTGACCTTACCGTTGAGCTTAAAAACAAACTTGATCGTTTTCAAAATCTTTGCATCCGCTTTGTTTTCGGTCTTCGTTAATTTGACCATGTTTCCCATTTTCGTGCTCAACTTAAATGGCTACCTATTCCCCGTCGGCGGGACTCACACATCTTGTCTCTCCTCTATAATATCCTTTTTAATCCAGTCACTCCTTCTTACCTTTAAAAGTCGCTTTATCTTTCGTTCATCGACCCTAAACCGCATCTTGCGAACATCCAACACCCTAATCCTCGATATCCCCATCCACTCTTCCTCTATTTATTCCAACTCTTTCACAGTTCAAGCAATCCGGCTGTGGAATTCGCTGCCTGAGTCTATCAGGCGTGCTCCAATGCTACAATCTTTTAAAAGGCTTGTGAAAGCTCATTATTTAATTAAATAATATCACTGTTCTCTACTTTTAAATCCTTTTTTTCCATTTTTCTTTTCCTTTCTTTACCATAGATAGATAAAACATTTTATTTATTTATGTTTTTGTTTGTTTATGTATATATTTATTATATTGTATATAATTGGTAAATTATTTACCTAAGTATTTTATTGATATTAATAATAACTATTAAGTATTTTATATTATCTGTTTATTTGCAAATGTTTCTGTTTTTAACTATTGCACCGCCCCTTAACTTATTCTATCGCTGTTTCCCTACCCAAAGGTTGCCTGGAAGAAATTGCTACCTAGAAATAAGGCCGCCTATTGTATAGGCTTTCTTCTATATTGTCAATTTATTTTTTATGTTGTGATGCAATAAAGAATATTGTATTGTATTGTACTAAAACTGTAACGTGGCCGTATTTGTACATGAAATATTTTTGAAAAATAATAACTGTGGTGGAAATTACTAACGATATAGAGGCCAAAACAACAACTTTTGGAATTTTTGTCTGTCTGTCTGTTTGTCTGTATGTTCGCGCATCACGCAAAAACTACCGGGCCGATTTTGATGAAATTTTGTATGGTGGTTCCTTGTAGCTCGGATTAACATATAGGATACTGTTTATCCAAGAAAATTCAAGAGTTCCGGTTGGAAAATCAAAACCAGTCTCACCAGGCAAATGTTGCTTGATCTATTGCAATTAAGTTTAACACGTTGATACCTTATATCGCGAAACTGGGACATTGTAAATCCCAAAAAATTAAGGGTTCCTGCAGTAACAATATGAAACCTTTACATTGAGATGTGTTGTTTTGACCATAATTACATAGTTAGGTATTCTGTATCCCGGAAAACTAAATAGGTCCTGTGGGAAATTAGATCTATCTATACATATAAAATATCGATTTAAAATTTCATACTTTTGAGTGAATTTCTTTTAGGTATTTTTCAGCCTACGCTACTTTACATAACTCTTTCTCTGGAACTATGGCACGTAGCGAGATGTTTCATAGACTAACAGATAGGTATTATTTAAATTAAAAACGCATAAGTCGAGTTGTGCATCTTTTAACAAGAGGCACAGATATGGGAACTCTTCTGACGGCTACTATTTGCGAGTGACAGTTGCTCTCCGCCTGGGCTGCAATGTCTGAGAACCTCATCAATGTATTTGCTAATCCAAGGTGGAGGCATTGGCCATCACGCACTGAGTTGCGGTCGTTGTTTCTGAAGATTCCCACGTCACCATGCCCTTAATGACCTCACTCGGCACTGGTCTCGGCCAGTAAAAATATTCCATCTTTGATGCAGCCGCCGGGCTTTAGTCGATCTGATAGCAAAAGGCCGGACGGTTTAAACAGGTGCCATGGCAGAGAGGAAAGTGCCTGCTTTGGGCCGCCACGTGCTTCAGCACTTTTGTGCCTCACACCTAACGCGTCCGTCTTGGAGGAAAATTACTGCTTTGTGCCGCTGGTCTGTGAGACAACCGGCTGCTGAACCCTCAGAGGCCTTTGCCTTCATTATGGAGATTGGCCGTCGCCTTCGAGAGAGGGGATGTGACGCCCGCTCCGAGTCCTACCTGCTGCTAAGGTTGTCTATTGCCACCCAGCGCGGCAACGAGAAATGCATTATTGGCTCCTTTGGAGCTGATACGACTCGGGGATTTGACCCATATTAATATTTTTTTAAGAAATTTTATTACAAGACAGGGTTTTGCCCACGCTTCGCCCGCGTTTAACGACTCTTTTTGAGGGTGAGTGGTGCGCAAGCGTGGACATGAGTTTTCTCCAGGTTCCTCAAGAACTATATCGGGCTATTCTGATTAGCAGTCTTTGTCTATACAAAAAATGACCGCCCGCCAACGTGCGCGAGTGTAGAAAACTGTTTTCTCCAGATTCCTCGGGAACTATGTCAGGTTAAACTATATTAGTAAATTACTAGCTGTCCCGGCGAACTACGTACCGCCTTACATTACATTACACTGCCCTACCCTACCCTACCCTGCACTACACTACACTACACTACACTACCCTACCCTACCCTACACTACACTACCCTACCCTACACTACCCTAACCTACACTACCCTACCCTACATACACTACACTACCCTACCCTACACTACCCTACACTACACTAACCTACACTACCCTACACTACACTACCCTACCCTACCCTACACTACCCTACCCTACACTACCCTACCCTACACTACCCTACCCTACACTACCCTACCCTAACCTACATACACTACACTACACTACACTACACTACCCTACACTACCCTACCCTAAAAAAAATAGATGTTGGCCGATTCTCAACCTACTCAATGTCAATATGCTCACAAAATTTCATGAGAATCGGTCAAGCGGTTTCGGAGGAGTAAGGGAACGAAAACTGTGACACGAGAATTTTATATATTAGATATAATTTTCCACCTCATCTACCATCTCTGTTCTAAAAATCACACCTATCAATTTTTCCGTTGCGATTTTAAAGAAATTAACGAAAAAAGAGTATTGTTTTAGTTCCCTCAAGAACTGCATCGGGCTTTACTAATTTCAAGAGATAGAAAGTAGACTAATTCCTTCACAGTGACAAAGGCTACCTGCATGCCAAATTGAAATTGAATTGAATCAAGATTGGTAGAGGTGTTGAAGTGTGAATAGGTAACAAAGAAACAAACACATTTTCACATTTGATTACGGCTCGCGCACCACTCACCTCAAAAAGAGTCATAAAAGCTATGTCCACGCGGGCGAAGCCGCGGGCAAAAGCTAGTATGAACTATTTTGTTGACCTCTAGCTTTTTTTAATCATTTTTTACTCGTCAATTATTGAAAAATACAGTAAACTGCATTTTTGTCTTTACGATAATTTTACAAAGCTCACTGATTACCGCCCCGCAGGCACACACTCACACACCTATGACACTCGGTACTTTGGACCAGAGATAGTCTTACACGTTTGCATTTGTGCGTAAATTCATTGTAGGGTTGTCAATCGTGAAGGATCACGGCGCGAAATTCAAATAGTTTCGAGTACGTGTTTCTGGTAGAGATGTATTTGGAACATACATGTCGAATATATTTATTAAAATCATGTTAGATATATTGTAAACATAAATATAACATATTTTTTTATTATTCACAAATTGGTAAACCCTTGACAACATCTCACCTGGTGGTAAGTGACGATGTTGCCGAAGATGGAAGCGGGCTTACCAAGATTCCCCAACGCAATGGGGAACTGGCTATCTTATCTTCATGCCGGAACACACCAATGATTTCAACATTGATATTTGGCGGCAAGACTTAGATAAGATGGTGGTAGCTAGCCAGGCGGGCTTAGAAAATGCCCTACCACCAACCAAACCGAGTCTTACAATTGACCCCGCCGGGAATCGAACCCGCGACCTCCTGTGTAAAGCCAGTGAACTTTGCCTCTGAGCTACGGAGGCGGTTAAAAATAAAATATATGAAAAATCTCGACGCACCAAGACCTAGAAGTTACGGTATACCCCCATACAAGTAATTATTTAGTAATCTGTGCCCATACTTCGTTAGGATGTGCGCAGAGGAATTAGCTGAACCAATATCTGCAATCTGTAATAGATCTATAAAATAAGGACTTTTTCCACCTTTCTGGGGAGAAGCGTTGATTGTACCTATTCCTAAAGCTGGTGGCTCTAAAACTGCTGTAGAAAAATATCTCCATTTTAAACTTTTCGAATTAATCTCACACAATCAAATTTATCCCTTAATAATAGTTATTTGTTATACATGAGTGCAAAGTTACTTTTTAACCGCGTGCTCAATTTTGATGACCGAGCAAGCGAAGGAGTCTAAATTTGAATCACGAGCGCAGCGAGTGGTTCAAAAATTAGAATCCTGAGCGTAAGCGAGGGAATCAAAAGAGCACGAGGTGAAAAATCTTTGCACTCGAGTGCAACACGTAACTTTTCATTCCACCTCAGCGAGGAAATTACTAAATGAAAAAAAAAACATTTGCGCATTACAAACAGTTTCAGTCAATCCTGTTGGCGTCAAATAAACTTCCTCGTCACTATAATAAGTCATTTTAGGTTTTTCACTTGTTTTCATGTTTCTTGTTTTTTTAACCTTAGGTTTTAACAATATGACGTGAAAAGAAAATGGCGCGCACAAAGCACATTAAAAAAAAGTACACCAAGAAGGTTCCGAGTCTGAGTTTTTAACAAATTAAAAAAGGTTGTATGATAAATTCGGCACCACGGAGGTAGAAGTAAATAGATATAATAATGTTTTGAATTCACGATGTTCTAAATTCAATTTACTTTTCTCCTCTAGCGAAGGAAAACGGCTTTTGCACTCAGATATTTACTTCATTCTCTAGCGAATAAAAACTACTTTTGCACTCAGATATCGAAGCGCAAAAATACAATTTGCGAGATGGGGGGATGAAAAACATATTATACCTGAAATTCAACATGGTATTATGCGGGGGAGGTCTGTAGACACAAATTTAGCTACTTTCACTTCTGTGATTGCTGAGTCACTTGGTAAAGGGAGTCAGTTACGCACAGTATACACAGATTACGCAAATTTTTTGACAGGTTGATTGATTAAATTGTAGGCGTACCTGGACAGATTGTATTCATATTGGAGATGGAGAAGAGACTTGAAAGTTTAGCAGATGGACTTCTACCTTATAATCTTGAAGAGACGAAACTAACAACACATCGCCATACCTTCTTACAATATGTTCAACTTAATAATATCGAAGACAAAGTCAACTTCTTACAGGCCCAACTAAAAACAAAACGAGACAAAACTTACCAACTTTATGAACTCCAAATCGATTATCTTATCGACAAACTTGGCAAGGTATTCGTTCAGTTAAGATCCTTGGAACCTAGTCGTGCTAAAAGGGATTTGTCTTGCAGATGGCCTCGGTTCAGTTGTAAAGAGTATCACTAGCAGTTTACATTATTTGGATACTTTAAAATACAATGAAGCAATCAAAACTTTAGAAAATAACCAAGACAAGTTAGTTTCAGAATTTAATAATCATGCAAGTCTCAATAAAGAATGGATGTCTCAACATAGTAATGTTTTATCTCAGCTTATTGACAAACAAAATAAGTTAAACATTACCTTAGAACTCTTATTAGAGAAAGAAGCATACAAAGATTACAGCCTTATAAAATTTACTCAACTTTTAAGTACCTATAAGAAGTGAAAATGTAGAAGATTTAATGTTAAAATTAATTAGAATAAAAAATTCCCTAGCTTTTATTCGTGCATCAAGCACTCATCATAGTATGATAGATGTAGACTTTATAAAAACCATGCTAAATAAGTTAAAGACAATCCTTATCCTTACTATAATATAATATTATAAATGTGAAAATGTGTTTGTTTGTTTGTTGGTTACCTTTTCACGCTTGAACGCCTTGACCAATCTTAATGAAATTTGGCATGCAGGTAGCCTGTGTCACAACGAAGGACAATTGGCTACTTTTTATCCCGTGAAAATAGCATAGCCCGATGCATTATATTAATATTGCGGCTCGCGCACTGCGCACCCTCTAAGTCAGTCACAAAAACGATGTCCACGCGGGCGAAGTCGCGGGCAAAAGCTAGTCTACAATGAAGACAAAATCTTAAATTTAGAATTAAGGGATTACTTTGATGTTATAAAACCTTGCTCTTTTTATATTGGCATGCCAATAGTTATAGTATTTAAATTTAAAATAGTTTCTGAAGATACAATATAGACACTTTATAGTACCCAATAAACACAACCAAGCTCTTATCCCATCCCACCCTTTCCTCGCAACTAACGAGAAAATGTTCGTATACTTACATATTTTTTTTACAATAAAAAACTTAAAATTACGACACAGTGATACCGGTGCAACAAAAACCCGATTTGTCCGAGCAGCGTCATTCATCATCGCATTACGCAATCCATACCGAATATTACATATTTCTTGCCTCGTTAAGCAGTTTAATGTAGGCTAAATACTACATAGAGACTGAATGCCCGAAGTTGTGAGAAAAAAAATCGGTCAACAGGTTCGTTTTAAACCTGATTGCATTCAAAAACTCATCGTTAGTCAAGATTCCTGTCATTTTACTACAGTTTCTTTAGCAAAGGAGGCGATGGAGAAGCTGGATGATCAACACTACGTGCTATCTTTCCCACAACCCACGAAAGTACAGGTGGTCTGCGGAAGAGAAATTCACTTCACTACAGGAAAGTTATCTTATCACTATACCTGTTGACCGTTAACTACTTACTAACGAATTTACTAACGATAACGATGAAACCAAAGGCCAGCCGCTTAAACTAATGTAGATACCTTATGATGCTACGAAGCAGAGCACCGGGTTCAATACATGTCAGTTTGAATTCCATCAATCTAAAACGTCCCCAGCCCTACGAGAAAGGATTTCAGTTCCAGCAACTTTTTCACTAAATGTTGGAAAATAGTTGCTGATCTGCGGGAGGAGGTGTTAGATATACCTACCTAAGGAAACCAACCGACTAAGCATTTTTCATAAACATTCGCCATCGCGAGGTCGCCAGGTACGAGGCGCTGACTATGTGAAACGTGTCGTGTAGGAAGTGCTTGCGAACCTTCCCTTTTTAGACATTCTAATTCCATACTTCGGACTGAATAGTAGTAGCATTAGTTGGGGCGCTTGTCTAAGAAAAAATCGGCGAACCTTCAGTAATCTCGACTATGGCTTGAAACTTGGCACACTTGCTCAGGGAGTTAAAAGAGGCCGATCGAGATCGGTACCCCACGGGAGCGACCCCTCTGGGGCGGGAGGGGGAGGATCAAACGGACACTCCGACTAGACAAACTCGAAAAATTTAAAACGTTAAAATATAGCTATCAGGTTAAGTTTGGTATCATTTTCGTATAAATAAAGGACGAGGAATTCATGTCTGCTATCTAAATTGCAGTTTTTTTAAGTAGTTTTTGAAAAAAATAAGATATGACAAAAAATAACATATAAAAATATATTTAAACCGCTACTACTTTGAAACCTTTACGGAAATTAATATTATAAAAATACTTTCATATATATTATTTTATGCAGATTCAGGAAAATATACGTTTTTTATAGGTAATATTACAAAATTCTGTTGAAAAAAAATCTTGAATGTTATGCGGCATAATAAAACGAAAAGACGTTTTGAATTTTTAGAAGAGGTAAATAAAATAAATATTCTGGGACAAATCACACATGGTCATTTGGCCCCAAAGTAGGATTCCCTGTGTTATGGGAGAACCAGAGACTGATATACATACTTATATACGTTTAAATACATACTTAGATAGATATATTTAACACCCAGACACAGAGCAAACAAATCAGCTCATCACACAAATGCTTGCCCTGGGTGGGGATCAAACCCACAACCCTCGGATCAGTAGTCTAGTAGGTAGGTATATTCATTAATGAGTTGTTTTAATTTAATTCCAATAAGTAAATCATGTTGATTTTTACCTACTGGCCGAATGTCCCGTCGCACAATGACCGTCAACGTCGTGCAGTCCGCGCCCAGTGTGTGCAGGGACGAGGTAGCACGCGGCCCATGCGCAAGGCCACGCCACGACTTCACACGTAGGGATTTGCAATCCAGCTGATAGCGGGCTGATCCATCCCATAGGTGAGAACAGTACTTCATACAAGATCAGACTTGTGCTTGATATAATGAAAGAAGCTGTCCAGGTGTGAAGTACCGTCTCACCTTAGATAGAATAACCAGCCTCATTGCAGCAACTTTTGCCTTGAACTCAATGTATCGACCGAAATTGAGATTAGGTGTTAATTCCACGCCAATAAGCTCAAGGTGGTCGGATAGCTCAATGAATTCATTCCGGAAAGTAGGAGTCAAGTTGAAAGGACTCCTTTTAGCGGAAAAAAGAGACACGCCTGTATCTTCGAGGTATTGAACCTTACGAGGTTGGAATCACCCCAATCAGACACTGCCTGAAGCGATAGGTTCATGCGCTCTATCATGGCCTCTCTCAAAGACAGCGTCTCAACGCCGTTCGCTCGTGCACTGGATAGATACCTTACCACAACTGTGCTATGCTATCGTCTGCATACCCAATAATACCCGGTGTCAACAGATCGTTTATATGTAGCAGGAAAATAGTAAATCGGATAAACAGATCACTGAGGTACCCCGGCATCGATTACCAATAGGTCAGAGAAGCAACCATCAATGACTTCTAGAATAGACCGTTCCCCCAGGAAATCAGATAGCCAGTTACACAATCCCACAGGCAGTCCGTATGAAGGAAGCTTGCCAATAAGGCTAGCGTGCCAGATTCGGTCAAAGGCCTTCGAGATGTCAAGAGACACGATGAGAGCCTCACCGTATTTCTCGATGGCCTCACCCCATATATCATCATCATCATTACAGCTCATACACGTCCCCACCGAGGGGCTCGAGCCTACCCTGAATCAGGGCGATTAGGCCTTAGTCGACCACGCATATATGCGTAGCATAAACTATAAGATCTCCAGTGGACCGACATTGTCGATCACTAAGGAGGTCATTGTCTTCTAGGTATGCCAGAATGAGGGTTTTCAATACACGCTCCAAAATCTTACAGATTACAGAGGTGATTGATATAGAGCGGTAATTGTCCGGGTCTGCACGACTGCCTTTTTTGGGCACAGGCTGCACGTTGGTGACCTTCCAGAACTTTGGGACTATACCGGTTTAAAAGAGAGGCGATACAGACGTGTCAGAATAGGAGACAACTCAGGAGCGCAGTTCTTTAGCACTCCAGCTAGTATACCGTCAGGTCCACTGGCTTTATTCACGTCTGGATTAAGAATTGTTTTGAGAACCTTCTTATGGCGGATACGAATAGGGGGCATAGTAGAACCGCAAGGACTTAACTGTGGTGGTATACTATTCGCTGTATCTAGACGTAAATTTTCGGCAAACATGGAGGCAAACAGGTTAACTTGACTCGAACAAAAATTAGCACTTTAAAGCTGGTAAAGTAGGTGAGGTTGGCTTGGCTCTCTAAAGATTCATTGGACCCCTTTGACCCTAAAAATTAGTATCTGTATCTGTAGTCCGTACCTGCGCAGACTAGCGATTTGTCCGGCGATTTCTCAGCGATTTTATAGGAGGAAGAGATTGTGGGACGTGCACGCGGCCTGCAAATCCAGAGTAACATCACTGAGATATCGCCGGACAAATCGCTAGTTCGCACAGACACTAAATGTGTTACTTTGAAGGTTAATTTATCAATATTATAATTTAAGTGAAAATTGCATATCTCAACGTCAGCAAAATAAATAAATAAAGTCAACAAGTCTATAAAGTTGTAAACTATTTTTAATATTTGATTACGTAAACATAAGACGTAGAGTAGACTTTTTAATTTAAGTTATTCCGTCTGTACCTTTTATTTATTGCTTTCATGCTTATATTATGTTGAAAAATAAACCAAACAACAATATTCACTTTGTTTTATTTTCTTTCACCATTTTAATATTTTATTACAGATTGAGTTATAGAGAGATACAACACTCTGCAAAGCACTCAATAAAGATATTAAACATTGAGGCAGTAAAAAAAATTGTGGTTGTAACAATTATTTTTAATCACAAACTTTAGGTAAACGTAGACCAATTCTGCTGCATAACATTATTTTTTTAATGTACTTAAGTCATGTCCCGCATCCCGGGACACATGTCCCAGAAAAAAATATTGTAGTAAGGAAGTTTCGTCTCTGTTCCTCGAAGTTTAGGTAAATAAGCCTATTCCTATCTTTGTTAAGCAGAGAAGTTACCCCAAAAAAAAACTCTCTTTTAGTTATTTCATTCTCGAATTCTGTATCGAATACGATTATTTTTTTTAAAATTGTCTACATTCTGTTGCAAGAGCTGGTAGCGCAACTTCGCCTGACTACGCGGCGCAACGTTCAAGATATTTTTTCAGCGTAATTTTATAAGAATACCTATACATAAGGTATATTTTTCTGAATTGACATAAAATATTCTATATATGAGTATTTTTTAAATACAAATTTATGTATAGGTTTTAAAGTTATAGCCGTTTAAATGTATTTTTCCAGGTATAATTTTTTACGTTTCCATATTTTTTTTGGAAACCACTTGCACAAAATGTAATAAAGATAACAGAAATGAATTCCTCGTCCTCAATTTATACGAAAATGATACTAGCGTTTACAATTTTTTGAGTTTGTCCGGTCGGTGTGCCTTTGATCCTCCCCCTCCCGCCCCAGAGGGGTCGCTCCCGTGGGGTACCTATCTCGATCAGCCTCTTTTGACCCCATAAGCAACTGTACCAAGTTTCAAGCCATAGTCATGATTTCTAAAGGTTTTTTCTGCTAAGCGCCCTAACCACATAGCTAGCTCATAAGTTAGTTTAATTTCTGTAATTGCTATAAATCAGTAATTAAAGTACCTTTAAGAAGTCTTTTGAGTTTCTTAGATCTACGCAGCGTAAAGTAATTCGCGCCTTTAGGTAATGGTGCGAAATTTGAAAGTTTCGCACACTCGCGACTCGGTCGTCTGCGGGAAATTGTACAATGCAGTGGAAAGATATTTCATATAAAAATGCCATAATGTGTTGTTAGAGGCTGTAAAAATCATGAAAGAAAGGCTAAAAAGGAACATGGGATGTCGTATCCTCGTTATGTAACCTTACATTGTATTTTTTCTTGTAAACAAATTAAATAAACGAATTTTTAAAGCAACTATTCTACCAAGGTTCTTCGTCAACTCTCGCCCACGCTAGTTCGTACGTGTTATGTCAGATGGCGCTACTTTTTGCTTGTATGAAGAAAATCTGAGTAAAATATGAAGACGGGCAACCGCCGAAGGATCCCCTTCTGTCCAAATCTGTGTGTGAACGCTTAGACAAGATAGTTCTATCTTGTCTAAGTGTAAACGTGAAGAAACAGTGATCTTGAAATCGAAAAAATTACTGAAGACGTAGTCTACAAAATACTACTGAAAAATTATTATACTAAAGAGTAGGCGGTATGGCCAAAGAGCCTTAGCCTGGCCTAAAAAGGGCGAAAAAAAAATGTTATATTCGCTTTGCAAAAAAGAAAAGAAACTAAAACCAAAAAGAACCACTGCACACGTAGTGTATTATATTTGCCACTGCACAATAAAATCACAGAGTACTTTGTAATAAAATTGCGTGGCTATCAGTGATTTGCAAGGAACACTACATATTTCTTTGACAGACAGGCTGCCTCTGGCGAGGTGGTGATTTGGTAGCAAGGCAAGGAGTTTGCTACTTAGTTTCAAAGAGGATAAAATCTTAGTTTGATCGTTCCCGAAGAGTATCCCTCAGGCGGGAGATTGTTCTGAGCAGGCCGGCCGGCTGTGATGGATGAATGTGTTCAAGTCAAAGAGGATTGGTTCAAGTAGTGTAATTAAGTACTTACCAAGGAGTTGTTTGTTTTTGGTGGTATCTACCTTGTTAATTTAGTTTTGGTGGGGTGGTACACTGTGCAAGCAAAGTGTGCTGGCTGACCTAAACTATTGAATATCCCAGATTGATAGTGCATACTTACAAATTTGTTATAAAATTTAATGAATGACAAAAATGTCTGCTAATTTGATTGATAAATTCAAGCAGTTGGATGCCTATGCTAAAACTTTGGAAGACTTCAGAATAAAAACTGCAACTGGAGCTGCAAGTATGTACAAACAAAATAAATAAACGAAAATGAATAGCTAACTGCACAACTTGAGAACGGCTTGACCAATTTTGCTTAACTTTTTGAAAACTGCACCACGCAGCCTTAATATCCACAGGGTCAAAGCCATGAGAAACAGCTAGTTTTACATATAAATTCTCGTAAACCTGTACAATTGGTCTAAACAAATCTATTCATGCATAGAGGCTGTGATCTAACCCTTGCTTTAATTTCAGTTACTGTTGCTGGAGCTATTATTATGGTCCTGTTATTTCTTTCGGAATTGAATACTTACATATCTCCTAATATATCAGAAGAGTTGTTTGTGGACACATCCCGAGGACACAAGCTCCGTATCAATTTGGATGTAGTGGTACCAACAATATCCTGTAACTGTAAGTGCTTGTTGCTGTGTTTATTGTGGTTTTGGTAAGCTAAACTGTATTTGTAAATGGTTTAAACATTATTTGAAGACCTGGTACTCGATGCTATGGACACATCTGGTGAGCAACATCTTCAAATGGACCACAACATTCACAAACAGAGGCTAGATTTAGATGGAAACCCTATAGATGAAGCCAAAAAGGAAATTATTTTAACTTCAACTAAAAATGAGGTAAATATTTATAGCCACAACTTTCACTTCTCATTTTATAAACTTTTTGTAAACAATACAAAACAACTACATTTTATGTTTTTAAGGTAAACCCTAATAATACTGATGTTGCCAAAATAACCTGTGGAAGTTGTTACGGAGCTGCATACAATGAATCTCAGTGAGTAACATTGTCATTTGTAACTAATGTATTTTTAAATTTGTACTATTATAATTATAAAAAGTGTCGGTGGCTCAACCGATAATGACTCGGTCATCCTAACCAAAGGTGCCGGGTTCGAATCCGGACGGCCAATGTACCAATGAGTTTTTCGTAACTTACGTACATATACTCTCCGATTGCTTTAACGGTGAAGGAAAACATCGTGAGGAAACCTGCACAACACACCTGCGAAGAAACTCGAAGGTTGTGTGTGAAGTCGACCAACCCACACAGGGCCCGCGTGGTCGACTAAGGCCCGATCGCCCTAATTCAGGGTAGGCTCGAGCCCCTCGATGGGGACGTATATGAGCTGACATGATGATGATGACTATTATAATACACCAAAAATATGACTTATTAACTTAACCCCATCTCCATGCAGGTGTTGTAATACCTGTGACGATGTGAAAGAAGCCTATAAGTTAAGAAGATGGGCACTGCCAGACCTTTCAACTGTTGAACAATGCAAAGATGATGAATCAATTGAAAAAACAAAGACAGCTCTCAAGGAAGGTTGCCATATATTTGGGTACATGGATGTTAATAGGGTATGTACATTAGGTTTTTCCACGTGCCTATGTCATAGTAAGAGTGTAGAATTAGCTGTTGTGTTGTACAAAACATCTAGATGCTTTGTAAAGTACTGAGAACAAAAAACTCAACATAAAACAGAGTCGAAGGTTTTTACTCAATAATTTACATAGAGGCTAGCTGGTTTGTAAGAAGGTGGAATATACAATCCTACTTCAACATCTATAAATAAACTAATGTTTTTACTGAAAAAGGAATATTTTAATTTCAAGGTTGGTGGAAGTTTTCACATTGCACCTGGGAAAAGCTTCACAATAAATCATGTTCATGTACATGATGTTCAGCCTTTTTCATCATCAGTGTTCAATACTTCGCATATAATACGTCATCTGTCTTTTGGGACAGACATCAAAACTGACAAAACTGCTCCTTTGGATGGGGCTAAAGTTATAGCAAAGGAAGGTGAGTAGTTTTATATATTTTAGTTTTTGGACTCTATTCGTGTAACCTCCATTCCCATCAAAAATCTCATGTTTGGTTATTTTTCATACCTTCTTACTCGTAAGTAAAAAATATTCATGAGAAGTTTAATTTTTTTTGTATGAATTGAAGAAAACTTTAAAATGGACATTAAAATAACAATTAAACAATTTATAAAGTGAACTTGTATTTAATAAACATTGTGTAGCCCAAAGTTCACATGCATTAAACATTTTACAGAAATCAAAAATCCTTGACCTATTTAACCCAGTTTGGAAAGAAAGAAACTAATGTAAAACAACTGCTTTTAGGTACATTTTAAATTATTCTTTTAATGACTGGTTTGTGATTAAATAATACACTTATTGAAATACATTTACTGAATCCTCTGAGCAATTCTGCTACATACATTTATGACATAGCTTCCATTGGCTCAACAAGGATCCACACACAACTTACTGGTTTATGTGTATTCAGTCCATCAAACAGATGTGGCTTCATTGTGGCTTTTAATATTTATATTTTTGATGTAATGAAGTCTTTATACTAAACTACTATTTACTATTAAAGAGGATGTTCCACAAAAAATATAATGATGGTCAACAATTTAAATCAACAGCGAATTCCAGTTCCAATAGCCATAAAAGTTCCGAATGTGCCTCCTCCTTGTAACATAACTTTGCCGACAGAATGAACCAATTCACGACCTCGAGCACCATATCTGAAAAAAACGTACTGAATAAGCCTATGGACATGATCCCTTCAATGGTCATAATAAAATTAACATCTTCTTTTTCAAATTTTATTTTTAGTGAAAAATAATAATTATTATTATATTATAATAGGCAAGCAGCTCATATTTGAAAAAACTTACTGAATGGAAATAATTGCTTCAAATGGTCATCATAATAAAACTAACATTGGCTTTTTAAAATATTTTTTTATCTAAAGAAAAATAATTCAACTCAAGAAGATGACACTGAAGTGCTTGAAATAAGTTGTTGGAAATTATTGCATCATGCCTTACAGATTTACCGCTACTATTAATAAATCAATAGGATAGGTATACTCGACTTGCTGAAGAGGTACCGATAATAAGAAATTATGTTGCTAACCTCAAGGCAGTGAATCCACCAAACAGTCCCCCGCTGGCCATGCCGACACAGAATCCTATCATGAATCCCATCTTCATTTTATCAAAACATGAAGGTCCTTGGCTTTGATATAAGCCTCCGGGAACAGGCATATTGCTAAATGTGGCTTTGCAATTAAATAAACTAAAAAAATTATCACAATTCACCAAACATCAAACATTACAAGAATACAAGAAATCTGTCTGACTGACAGTTCACAGTGATAATCAATCAAAGACAAAGAGTATGTCGCCAGTATATATTTTTATATTTTCTTGGCCATGGGAACGAGTCCTTCGGCCGAATTCATAAATATTTTTCACTTGCACAATGAGGACGTTTATTCCCATCCCGTAACACCCCTTACTGTCACACTATTACTGGTTGGGAAAAAATATTCGTCATCGACATCGAGTAACAGTGTTGCTTGTTGGGATAAATAATTCACATCGGGTAACTACTCAATGACGAATATTGTATTACCATCCAGAAACGCTAGTTCGTTGTATGTAATATAGGTATCTGTGTTACTGATTCAAGATTCAAGGTATTTATACAAAACTAGCTTTTGCCCACGGCTTCGCCCGCGTGGACATCTCTTTTATGACTGTCCTGGAGGGTGCGCGGTGGACATGAGTTTTCTACAGATCCCTTTGGGAACTATGTCAGGATATGCTTATTAGTAAATCATGTCATTTCCCACCCCCTCAACCATCTCTCACGCAATCCATTGTTCCGTTTTGATGTTAAATAAATTAACCAAAAAAGAGTATATTTTTAGTTCCCTCTGGAACTACATCGGCTGCTATTTTTCACGGGATAAAAAGTTGCCTATGTCCTTCCTCGTGACACAGGCTACCTGCATGCCAAATTTCATTAAGATTGGTCAAGGCGTTGAAGCGTGAATACGTAACAAACAAACACAATTTCACATTTATAATATTAGCAGGATTCGAAAAAATCAAGACAATTGCGCTTCTTGATAATTATCACCAGTGTAAGAAATTCATTTGTTATATTGTTTCATTACAAAAACATTATAATTTAGGCTATTTTAACAAAAAAAAATGTTTATACATTCTATTTGTTATATCTCTTTGCTACAGTTTTGTACCGAGCCCATAGCCCAGTATTTTTTGTCTTCATGCAAATAAAGTATGACCATATTGGATCTTTCTTACGAGGCATAGTAAGGATAGGTGCAAATTACACTCTTTCTGATAGTCATAAATTAATATAACATAATTTTATTTGTGAAAAATCAAGAAATAAACAATCATTAGTTAATAATGTCAAAATTAAATCCTAGAAATAAACCAGATTATGTCATTAGGGGAAATATAATCCTTGGGGGAGGCCTTCGTCCAGCAGTGGACGATTTTTGGCTGATATGATGATGATGATGTCATTAGAACATGAAAACAATATGACACGAAAAGTTAAACACACAATTATTGAATTGAAACCTTTAACAAGAGTAGGCCAGTTCACACGGACAGCACCCGGTCACGAGTATAACGCGAGAGTCAGCCATCGCTCCCATCAACCATATTAGAGGGAAAGGAACGACCCGGCTCCCGATGCGCCACCATCCGCACAAACATTTAAGCGAGCATGCACCACTCATGTCAATGCTAAGATAAAACTGAAACTGGATGGGAAAACTGAGATATAGCATTCAGTTGTGGGGCCACAGCTATAAGTACAATGTAGAAAAAGCTTTCGTACTACAAAAGCGTGCCATTAGAACTATGGTACGTATACCTCAAATGGATTCTTGTAAAGAACATTTTAAGAAATTGGGGATCCTGACAGTTCCTAGTCTTTACATAATGGTAGTACTTAGTAACCTTGCCAAAAACATACGTGAGATTGAAAGTGTACAAGAAAGACAATTAAGGGAACAAACGAGAAGGCAAGACCTACCAAATCAGATACAACCAACACTAGAAGTTGTTAAGCATGGCTCACACTATCAGGCAGTAAGACTGTTTAAGAGGTTGCCAGATGATATAAAAAGCTTAATATACACTAGCCATTTTCGACCCAAACTGAAGTCTTTTTTACTTAAAAAAAACTACTATAGTGTGGGCGATTATCTAAATTAGATGACAAAAGTTATAAAATTTCATACAATGTTGGCATAAATTCTTGACATGTATTTAATTTTGGTGTGTGTTTATGTAAGGAAAAGATTTATTTTAATATTTTTATTGTAATTATTTTGATTATGTAGGTTATTTTTATATTTATGTCTACTTAATTTTTTATTTAACTTTGACATGATATAAGTACCTAATGGATTCTTTATGTGTATCCATTTTTGATATGTTTTTGTTAATTGACGTAGGGATATTATTTGTTTTAATTTTTATTTAATTCTAATTCTATAAGGCGTCGGTGGCTCAACCGGTAACGACTCGGTACATCTAACCAGAGGTACCGGGTTCAAATCTGGACGGCCAATGTACCAATGAGTTTTTCAAAAACTTACGTACATACTTACCGATTGCTTTAACGGTGAAGGAAAACATCGTGAGGAAACCTGCACACGCCTGCGAAGAAACTCGAAGGTTGTGTGTGAAGTCGACCAACCCGCACTGGGCCCGCGTGGTCGACTAAGGCCTAATCGCCCTGATTCAGGGTAGGCTCGAGCCCCTCGGTGGGGACGTATATGAGCTGTAATGATGATGATGATGAAGGTTATTTTAATTTTACAACTATAAAAATTTTTCAACGCAATGTATGTTGCTTGAACTTGAATAAGATATAATGTAGAAACTACTCGTACCTATGCCATTTATCTCTAAGTCTGAAGTGAATATATTTCTTCATTCAAAATACCTTTTGAAGTTCACTTCATATCATAATAGGATAGGATAAGAATGAAATAATATACATAAGTATAATATATAAAAATATAGTTTTAATTCGAAAAAATCAGTCACTGTAGTATAATTAGCGTTTTTTATCTATCAAAATAATCAACATTTATATAATACGAATATTCTAATAACTATTATCACAATCATTATTTTTGTACTTTAATCAGCCTTTTTATCTATCACAATAATCATCATATTTATAAAACTAATCATTTTAACTCTGATTAATGTCTTAAAATTTCTAAAAGATATCCAACTGTAATATTACGCTGCGCGAAGTCTAATTGTGCTTCTTGTATGAATTCGTCATTCAGAATAAACTTCATTTCGGTCCTTGTCTATATTAACGACCAAAATAATAGTAATTTAAGCGTGATAAATTTTCAAAATAATTAAATATCATCCAAAATGTGATTGCAGCCACCGAGGCAAACAAGAAAACGTTTCTGTTTCAATTTGAAAGAGTGATAAGATAGTTTGTGTGCAGCCAATAAGCGAGCAGCGCGCAGGTAATGAGCGCAGTAATTTCGTTTAGTGCACGCCCACACTGTTAAAAGTGGCTTACTTTTATGTTTTTTTCTGGCATAATATTGGTGTCCACCCCGTACAAGAACTGTGCCACCATTCTTAGAAATATAATTGATGAATCAACCGGCTCGGATGAACTAGACGCGGGTTCCTCCATGACGGACAGCGGGGTTTGTGCGCCTGCGCCGATGACGTGTCATCAACAATAGTAAAAGGGTGGGCCAATCACAGCGCTCATTACCTGCGCGATGCGCGCTTATTGGCTGCCCACAAACTATCTTATCATTCTTTCAAATTGAAACACATTTTCTTGTTTGCCTCGGTGGCTGCAATCACATTTTGGATATTTAATTATTTTGAAAATTTATCACGCTTAAATTACTATTATTTTGGTCGTTAATATCGACAAGGACCGAAATGAAGTCTATTCTGAGTGATTCATACAAGAAGCACAATTAGACTTTGCGCAGCGTAATATTACAGTTGGACATCTTTTAGAAATTTCGAGACATTAATCAGAGTTTATATGATTAGTTTTATAAATATGATGATTATTGTGATAGATAAAAAGGCTGATTAAAGTACAAAAATAGTGATTGTGATAATAGTTATTAGAATATTCGTATTGTATAAATGTTAATTATTGTGATAGATAAAAAACGCGAATTATACTACAGTGACTGATTTTTTCGAATTAAAACTATATTTTTATGTATTATACTTATGTATTTTAATTCAATCTTATCCTATTATGATATGAAGTGAACTTCAGAGTGTATTTTGAATGAAGAAATAAATTCACTTCAGACTTAGAGATAAATGGCATAGGTAGTTTCTACATTATATCTTAGTTCATCCCACCCAGTAACACAGATACCTATATTACATACAACGAACTAGCTTTTCTGGATTGTAATAAAATATTCGTCATCGAGTAACAGTGTTACCCGTGATTAAATTTATCCCAACCAGCAACACTGTTACTCGATGACGAATATTTTTCCCAATCAGTAACAGTGCAACAGTAAGGGGTGTTACCGGACGGGAATAAACGGTATTACTTACCTAGGTACCGTTTTAACGATAGAGCAAAAACTTTTGGCCATGTGCGAGTCGATCTCGTGCAACGAGGGTTCCGTAATTCGTACCAAGTACCAACACACCACAACAATTCATTTCATTCAAAAGACATCAACGAGAGCTAAAGAAAAATAGTTTTTTTTTCGTTCAGTTCGGGATCCCTAGGGCGAGTACGACTCACACTTGACCGGTTTATATTATTGGTTGGTTTACTTTAGGGTTTGTACTATAATCACACCAAAGTTGACGCTTTTAATATGTATTACTATTTCTATAATTGAACAAAAACAGAAAATCTAAAAAAACACATTTCTAGTATGAGGGGAATCCCCCAATTATTTTACTACTAGGCCTAGGCTACCTGGTACGAAAGCCTACAAATCATGTTTCTTGTATGATAAGATTAATTATTGCTTTTTATATTTAGCAGTTCTGCCATACTTATTATTATTATAATTCTTTGTGATTTCTTTGAGCCAGCTACCGAGGTCGAACAGATAGGGTACTGGTACGGATCCCTAATAGAACTGCACTTGATATGTAGGCAAAGAATTTATTATAATGAGTGTAGTATTTGAAGAGATGCTGCTGGGTTTGTGTTACTGGCTGGGGCGTAAATATTAACTTTCAAGCCTTGGTATGCCGGCACGTAAAGTACCACTTTTCGAGCAACTACATTGAAAATTAGTGTTGTTGCGATAGTCCATCGATAGTATCGTGATAAAAATATGTAATACTATTACTAAAGATAGATAAAACATTTATTCCAAGCTACTTAAAAAAATATTTATGTATTTATTAAGATCAATAGTATTGATAGTATCAGTACTATCGATAGTATTCGTGTCGATAGTTATGAAGTAGTGGTTAGTCGAACATTTAACGATACTATTGCTTCCTCATAAAAGGTAGTTTTATTTCTAGTCGATAGTATCGAAAATACGTCGATAGTTACTTAAGCAAAACTATCGATACTATCGAACCGCGTCGATAGATCGTAGATTGTAGCGATATTATAGACTTTCTTGACGCGATCGCACTTCGATAGTATTGACAAAGTTCAATAGTATTGCCTTATTTTTACTATTGATAGTATCGGTAACATTGCAGCATATCAATATTCTCGATAGTACTATCACGCTATCGACTATTTTCAAGGTCAACTATTGATAGCGAAACTATCGCTATACCAACAACACTAATGAAAATGTATTGTTTTCGACAGGTGCTGTGATGTTCCAGTACTATGTAAAGATAGTGCCTACAATATATGTCAAATTGGGTGAATCCAGTGAATCTATCTTAAATACAAATCAATTTTCTGTATATAGATATCAAAAATCTATGTCAAGTGTTAATTCGGAATCAGGCATGCCAGGTGTGTTCTTCTCATACGAACTTTCTCCTCTGATGGTTAAATATACAGAAAAACAAAGGTAGGCAAAACCCAACTGTTCTTTCTAAAGTTTAATTTAATCAAACTTATAATTATAAAAGCTATAACTTAATTAAATTACATGTTTCAGGTCTATTGGACATTTTGCTACAAACATATGTGCAATCATTGGTGGAGTATTTACTGTTGCTGGTATTATAGATACTCTGTTGTATCATTCTATGAATGCATTTTCAGACAAAGTTATGTTAGGCAAAACTGGATGAAAGCGAAGTGTAAATGTCACATAGGTATGTAGTTCACATAGTTTTAAGAAAAACATTGTAGTTATCTACACCACATTTAGCATATGTCGAACAGAATTCACTATCCGTGCCTTCAACTAAAGCTAGAATTGGAACATAATTTTCTTTTGATGGATCATATTGAGCTCTTCCCAAACTTTGTAAAAATAAATGTCTCTGTTTAATTCTGAAATTCCTACTCAATAAGACTCCTGGATTTCTCAACAAAGTCTCATGATTTATTTTCATTATATTATGTATGTAATTAAACCGGTGTATTAATGACATATGATCTGAAAAATAAAAATAAAGTTATAAATATGTTACATAATTTTCTTTTGTCAACATACAGTGTAAACTCTGTAAAATATCACTCGATATTAACGATTCACTCTTTGAAACATCAAAATTTTCTGGCTCCAGTTGGTTTACTTTGACACTAATTTCTCTCTGTATAACGAAAACTCTCAATAACGTCACAAAATGCCCCGACCCTTGAGTGTTGCTATGTAGAGTATACACTGTATATACTTACCTATGAAATTGCAAAATTACTTACTCAACATCCATATCTTTGGTTTTGATAATAATAATTGTTTTAGCTCTCCATTACTAAATCCCATTTCCTCCTTAATTGCAAATGTGTTAGTCTTAACATGATGGAGGTTGTATGTTATTAAGCTCGGCTGTTTCGTTGCAAGGGTCCTAACATCACTGCCACTCAAATCAAAGTGTTCTTGAAAGAAACCTAGCCTTCTGTCAATTCTTATTGTACTGTGAACAAAAGAATCAAAGTAAATAAATGGTACTATATTTTAAAAGAGCCAATCAAAATTTTTATACTTAAGACTTATTTATTATCTACATATAGTAAGCGAATATACTCGATAATCCATGCATAGCTCGTAGAACAGATGGGCGTTGGGGTAGTAAAGTTCTCGAGTGACGACCGCCCACCGGAAAACATCACGTAGTTAGGCCTCCCACTCGGTGGACCGATGATCTGGTGAAGGTCGCGGGAAGCCGCTGGATGCGGGCAGCGCAGAACCGGTCGTCATGGCAATCCTTGGGGGAGGCCTATGTCCAGCAGTGGACGTCCATCGGCTCATATGATGACTTGAGACTCATCCAAACAACTTTCTCCAAGGAACCTATAGTCTATTTGCAAAAAACATTTTGGACCTCCCAAACAAATTTATTGGCTGACAAGTCATCTTTGTATGGGTACAAAATACAATAGGTCTCATTTGAGGCAATACACGCCATATTCTAAGGAGTCGTATGGAGTACACTAAGGCTACACGTGGCAAAAGAAGGCATAACTATATTTTCAAAGATTATAAAGGTACCTATGCCGAAATAGCTAACTTGGTCACATACTGAGACGTAAAGCTCAACAGGAAACTCAAGGTAGGTAGACCAATCTTCACCGGGGTGGACTCCCTCCACTACAATAACGCTAACCTAACAAGAAACCAATGGATAGCTCTATCAGAGAAAAGAAGCAATATGAAAAATGGCAGTGGCGATCTATCATCATCACATCAGCTCATATACGTCCCCACCGAGGGGCTCAAGCTTACCCTGAATTAGGGTGATCGGGCCTTAGTCCAAATCGTAAAAGGAGACCCAACCATATCTACTCAATTACAAGCAGTCATAAACTGCCTTCCTCATATGGGTCTGGGCAGTGTGCCAAGGTAGAGAAGTACATATACTATAAATACTGAAGTATATTTAAGACCATATTTTTTATGTAAGTTGAACTGCATTTAAAGATTTTGCTTGCCTTAGCTAGGCGATTTAATTGATCAACAAAAAACAATTCTTGCTGATCAAAATTTAACACTAGTAAAGTACCTTGTTGTTTACATACCTGAACATCAACCAAAATGGATTTGTGGAAATTATTCTCTTTATATTCATTTTAGAAAAAGACTTTGACTTTAGATAATTCACTCGTACATCAAGGTCTTCCAGTGGTTCACATAGGATTAAAGGATTCTTTGTTATAAACTTTCCAATCTCCTCCCCCGAAATATAATCTTTCATAAACATAATGTGTTTGTTAATGTCTTTCTCCAAATCCAATTTCAATATTTCCTGCATTACATAGGGTTTTTTCTCAATTTTACTCAAATCTACATCAAGATGAAATAGAGCTTGCAGGACTTCAGATCTATTTACATAAGCGGCTACATTAAATGATGGTGGAAAATAAGGAGTAATTGAGGACAAATCTTCAGATACCCTTTCTAATGGATTTTTATATTCTGTATGTGAAGTTATGGAATTATTCAAAACTTTTGGTGTTTCTTCTTTTTCATATTTATTAATACTCTGAGAGCTATATGCTCTGCAACCCCAGGCATTGTATATTTTCCGCAAACACTTCTTTGAAACAAATATACTCATTATCTTCGACGGAGTACTCATGATCACAATGTCGCTGCGCCGCCCGCCGCGCCGCTTTGCAGAGAAGTAGAAAAAGGTGTCACTGATTAAAGTTCTTGAAAGTTAATTATTTTTTGGCGTCTCTTTTAGAATTCTGCCATGTCAGTCATGGGATGTGACACTTCAGTAGATGGCCGGTTTTGCGGAATTTAGATGTTTACCTAAAGTTTTCCTGATGTAGGCTAAAACAAAATTTAGATGTTTACCCAAAGAGAATATAATACACTACGTTATATTACTAAAGTTTTCCTGATGATGGGCTTTAACAAAAACAACACAAATCTTCTTGACTTAAACACAAGGTACTCTACAAAGAGGATATAATACTTTAGTATGGTTGACAACAACGCATGAGCACTTAGTAGATCTGTGATGAGCACACAGACACATATATTAGTACTAACGACACAGATTTTCCTGATGATGGGTTAGAACAAAAACAACACAAATCTTCTTGACTTAAACACAAGGTACTCTACAAAGAGGATATAATACTTTAGTATGATTGACAACGCATCAATGCACAGACATATATTAGTACTAACGACACAGATCTAACATGAGCACGTGATGAGCACAGATCTAATTAGATTGATTTGAATTCTCCACATTGCTCACATGCACCAGACAATTTTCTTCAAAACGCACTACTTTTTACCCGACTGCGCCAGAAGGAGGGTTATGTTTTTCGAGAGTATGTATGTATGTATGTATGTATGTATGTATGTTTGTATGTATAATTGTTTGGCACGCTCTGCAGCCTGAACGGCTGGATGGATTTTAGCTTGAGACGTGTCGTTAGATTCGTATTTACTGTGAGAGTGACACTGGGTATATCAAAATAAAAAAAACAAAATGGCGGATTTTTGACGCAAAATTCAAATGTTTGACACGCTCTGCAGCCTGAATGGCTCGATGAATTATAGCTTGAGGGTTGTCGTTAGATACGTTTTTACTGTGAGAATGACACTGGGTATATCCAATTAAAAAACAAAATGGCGGATTTTTGGCGCCAAATTCCAATGTTAGGCACGCACTGCAGCCTGAACGGCTCTATAGATTTTAGTTTGAGGGGTGTCGTTAGATACATATTTACCGTGTGAGTGACACTGCGTATATAAAAAAAAAACAAAATGGCGGATTTTAGGCGCCAAATTCAAATGAACTCATTCAATAATAAAACAAAGAAAATGAATAAAATAAAAAATGATAATTTAAAAAACTAAAAAACCCGCCTGCGTTTCTGTGTAATTTGGAAATGAAAAACCCTAAAACAAGAAAGTCGTCATACCCGATTGCACTTAACTTAAGAAAAATTGTAGCAGTCGGGACCCATTCTAGAAATGGAGGCATAGTGATTTGAGAGCACATACCTATATTACATTGCAGATTACTCCAATATACTGACTAGACGGCTGACTTTCTAGAATGGGTCCCGACTGCTACAATTTTTCTTGAGTTAAGTGCAATCGGGTATGACGACTTTCTTGTTTTAGGGTTTTTCATTTCCAAATTACACAGAAACGCAGGCGGGTTTTTTAGTTTTTTAAATTATCATTTTTTTTGAAACAAAACTGTATCTGCTACAGATATAAAATAAAACTGCGAACGCGTTCACCACAAGTCCCGCCAAAAAACTGTACCAAAGACGAGTTGGACAAAATATATTAACGACTCTGGGTACAAGCCCTTTTGAGACAATCTTAATTTTTCGTCTTCTTTTCTTTTTGGATTTAAAATGCTAGTGCCAGTGCATTACAAATCATCTCTGGAGCTTTTGACAGTATTTGCAGCAGCCTCATTCTGAGTTGGAACACCCGGTCACAGTAGGGCGTCTGTAAAACTGCACCCAGTGCAAGTCGGGTCATCACGTCCTTCTTCATTTATTTTCTTGTTCTCCACATTGCTCACGTGCACCAGACGATTTTCTTCAAAATGCACCACTTTTTGAAACAAAACTCTAGCAGAAAACAATGCAAAAACAATAAAATAAAACTACGAATGCGTTCACCACATGTCCCGCCAAAAAACTCAACCAAAGACTAAGTAGGGCAGTGTTGCCATATGTCAAATCGATAAATCTGATTAAAAACTTCTTAAAATCTGTATGAGAACAATTTTGTTTATTGTTTTTTATACAAGCATTCTTTCATTCATTTTAGAAATCACATATTATCAAATTCCCCTCTCTTCTGTACGCCATATATGTTGCCAAGACGTCAACTACTATTTACACAGTACCCGACAGGATTTTTTTTCAAGTTTTATTATAAAACTAGTGGATGTCCGCAGCTTCGCCCGCGCAGATCCCGATTTTTGCGGTTCCCGTGGGAATTTCCCAAAATCCTTTCTTAGCGGATGCTTACGTCATAACATCTACTTGCATGCCAAATTTCAGCCCGATCCGTCCAGTGGTTTGGGCTGTGCGTTGATATATCACTATGTCAGTCAGTCAGTCAGACAGTCACCTTTGAGTTATATATATATATTTAGACTAGCTGTCCCGGCGAACTACGTACCGCTTTACATTACATTACACTGCCTTACCCTCCCCTAACCTACACTACACTACACTACCCTACCCTACCCTACACTACCCTACCCTACGCTACTCTACCCTACACTACACTACCCCACACTACCCCACACTACCCTACACTACACTACCCTACCCTACACTACCCTACCCTACCCTACACTACCCTACCCTACACTACCCTACCCTACACTACACTACACTACCCTACCCTACCCTACATAAGAACCTTCTCCTGACAATAACGAACTCGACAAAAAAAGAATTAGCGAAATCGGTCCAGCCGTTTAGGAGGAGTTCAATGACTAACACACGGACAGAAGATTTATATATATAAAGATAAACACTTGATAGACTACAAAAATGATAAATGATCAATCATTTTAGCATATAATATACCTTTCCAAAGAAATTGTATAAAAGTTAAGCCAAATCTGTGATCTGTATTGATGTTCCGAAATCTATAACTACACTGAAGAAGGGTTCTAACCTTTGAGTATACATTTTGTACAGAATGTATACTCAAAGGTTCTGACGAATCAACACTGACCTCTATTAAACAAGTACGGTAGACTTTATAATATCGACGTCAATATGAAGCCAAGTGATTTTCGCCATTTTGGCGCTAATTGCAACGTAATAGCAGCGTGAGCCGTTAGTGTCCATGGAATTATCATATCAGCTCATATAAGTCCCCACCGAGGGGCTCGAAAGAGTGAAAGTGGACTAACCTAAGAGGTGCAGTTTTTATAAAAAGTTCAACTCCTTACAAAATGTCTAAATCTAAACTGCAAAATTCACTTAGTTTTTTTCTATTTTTTTATCACTACGGAACCCTACTTTATTCACCATCTGACACTTACAAGCACTTAGCCAGTTTTATAAGATCTGTTTTTTAATATTTTTTATTACCTACATACATAGTTCCACCATCTTCTACTTAGCACGGCTCGGCTTTGACACACATTAATAATGTTTACCTACGTACCTATCTCGAGGTAACTATACCTACACAAGACACTCGCTGGCGGCCCGACTCGCGAGAGCCCGTCCGAGTGGGTTGCTAAGCGTAGGTATAGGCGAGTGACGGAGCACTGACCTGGCGAACAACTGTACCACATAGTGCTTGCGATTTCTGCTATCCTAGGAGGCACGATAACTCAGCATGACATTGTTTATGTGGAGCGGGTAGGGGCGAGAAGGCGACGATCGACTAGCGGGGCAATGGGAAGTACAAGCGATGCCAGCGGCGGCGGCGCGGGCGGTGACAGCGGCACAGGGGGAACGAACCAGCGCCCACGCCCTATCTTAATTCGAGTCGTCCGTAGTGCACTAAGCGAGGAACTGATTAAAAATGCGAGCGTGTGACGTACCTTGAAATTGAACGATCTCGGCCTCCCATCATTCAATTATAATACAGCTCATTACTACATAAATGGGAGACTTAAAAGCACGAGAGATGGGCCGACTGTTAAACTAGAAATTTGTATGGACAAAGGAGGGCCGCATATTTGCTAAACGTTCCGATTCCACAAATTGCCCAACTCGCCTTCTTAAGTCTGAAAAGGACCTGAGCTGTATTTTTGGAGTCATTCACAGTAAAAACTCAATAACTCGTTTTCATTTTTTGCTACATGCGTGGCTCTTGTGTCTTATGACATACATTGTAATTTTCAACACTTCTTACCATTAAAATTAGTTACGTGTATGAATATTAATTTAGATCACATGTTCTTTGCACTGAATACTAGTTATTTTTGTTTTATAGTATATGTTTTGCCAAGCCCAGCAATTAAAATAAAATTTATTAATTTACTGGTATAAACAGAAACTTTTTGCTATTTAAAAATATTATGATTTCCTCTTGGTCGGCTAAATTGGGTTCATAATATTATCATGTCATATATAAGGTCTAACAAAATTAGCTGAAATTATTGTAACTGGTGCTTCTACCCATGAAACTGAACAACTTTCCCCATGGAACCCATAGTCAAATTGCAAAAATAAATTTGGCTTCCCGTACTAACTCGATCAGCTGATCAGCCAACTTATTATCGGAAGATCAATTTTTTTTTTGAGATTTGACTATGAGTTCCATGCGGAAAGTTGTTCAGTTTCATGGGTAGAAGCACCAGTTAAAATAGTTTCAGCTAATTTTGTGAGACCTTATATTATATATCATGTAAAACTATATAAATGTATTACGTTACTATGAATATATAATTGTACACTTGTTTTGCGTGTATATTTATACCACGTATAACACATGGTTAAAGGAAATAACTTTAGTGTTGGATTTTAACGCTATCTCTATTATTTAGTCTCAGAGCAATAACTAAAGCATAGAGAGAACGTCAAAATTCATTCTAGTTATACTATTCACACTTATTACCCAGTAAGTGTGATAAAGCAGAATTGATATATATATATAATCATATTTGTTTTTCGCAAGGCTGTCCACTTTTTTAGCAATGCTAGTGAAGAGCCATAATTACCAGAAATATCGATATATTTTTTGCTGTGTATTATTTTGCATGGATGAGATATGATGAAAGGATTGATAAAATTAAAAGCAAATTTTAAATTAGTATTTTAAAGAATTGTAAGTTACAATTAGTTTTGTTTGTTTATCTGCTTTTTTTGGTTTAAATTTCCTTAGTAAATCAAGGAAACCTTACAGTTTTGCCAAGTCCGTCTGTCCGTCCGCAGTTTAATTCAGATACTTTGATTATTTTCAAATAAACAAAGCTCAGACATACTCAGTATTATTATAGTAATTTTGTCACAGTTTGTGAGGATTTATCTGGTTGTTATTTATTTCTCTGTATCTGGGCCATATTCAATAGAACTCAATACAAATATATTACCTAGCCGGTTGCTGTATTTTTGTTCTTGGTATCATATTAGATAATCGGCTAAGGTATTTGAAAGAATTGTAAATTACAAGCAGGTTCCGTTAACTGGGGTTTCTACTCACCATACTGCAACGTGGTGTAAAAAAAATGGTTCACCAGCATTGACAGAAATAAAAAAAATAAAAAAATGTATCGGTATGTGTATGTGTGAGAAGGTTCCGGCTCTATAAAGAAAGGGTAAAAATAAAGTAAGTACACTTGAGGCAATTCATTTATTTTATTTCCTAATAGGAAACTAATATCACATTCAATAATGTAGTTAAAAAAAAATAAGTAGCGGTCGGAAGAGATCTTTGGTAGCACTGTGGAATACACACCGATAAGTCCTCGGTCTTATAGTCAGCCAGATAGAGCAAATGGGCCGTTGAATTCTTTTTACCACATTCTTCCGAACGCTTGCCTAATCTAAATTATATTTAAATTTCAATTGTTTGATCACCAAAGTTAAAGAGTTTACTATAAATCTTTTAAATTCAACCTACGTATATACTTTTCAGGCTTTGCAAAAAAAATGAACTAAGAAATGCTTGTACTAAAGGGTGCTTAATTTATTACCGACCTCGAAACAGGACGAGAAGGCTGGAGCGACCGATGAGTTCTGCTCACAGCTACATTTACCAGAGAGTCTGAAGTTCCTTCAGCCAAGTGAGACTAATTATCGATTAATTGTTATTTGGTTGTAGTTAATTCTAGTTAGTTGTAGTGAATTCCCTATCACCGACGCCGTATCAAGTCCCTTCACAAATTAAATTTATTTGGTCGTCGGTGAATCCCTCCTTTTAAGAAAACCCGCAGCAATTCCTTTTCAGAAAAAAAACTCCAAAAGCCGTGGGATTTCTTCTCCCAATTCACTAGGTACAAATTTACAACAAAATGGAAAAGGCTCTCCTGAGGCGAATTTGTTATCAGGTTCTGCAGGCACCAACGTCTTCAGATCGGTCAGAAATCAAAATGGCCTTGTCATACTGCCGAATCATGCAAAATCCTCTCTAATTAGGGTTTCAAGAAAATAATTAAATTTTACCCAATTCAAATACCTACTTGCTTTCCCCTGAAGTTATCAAAACAAAGGTATTAGACCCATGGAATGATTGCAAGACGATGTTAGAGGTACAATGCTAATACACAGACTTTTCCTGATTTTCACGACTTTCCCGCCAAAGAACTATAAAACTTTTTGATAATAATCTTTCAGCCTTCAGAAATACCTGTTACTGCCTGACTTATTGGGGTAATTTTTACGCTTACCACCCTAAACAAAAAAAAACGTTGCATTACCACAGATAATCCACACTGGAAACGAAACAATCCTTTAAACGCAGAATCATAACCTTTAACTTAAATCCATTTTGTTAGTATAGAAAATTGGTTCATAAAATAATTATTAAGGAAAGGCACTCCGTGACAATACTCCCCCCCCCCCCCCCCCCCCGATGAAAAGGTTCAACGCAGGTGAACCGCCCGCTGACCTCAGCGTTCAAAACCAGGCCAACAAATCTAAACAAGCTAATGATAGCGAAAAAAAAAAGAGAAAAAGAAAAGAAAATAAATGAATTGCACATCTAGTTCTACTCTTATTATGTCTTTATAGATTGACGCGCTTTTGAGTATTATTTGCCCCAAAATTATTAGGTATCCAAGGTTTTAAATTACCCACTCTTTACTCTTTATTGTTAGATTTAAACGGAAAATTGTTCCAAAAAAAAATCAAATTTTAAGAAATAGTGATAATACTCGAACCCACGTCAACCCATGGGAAGGGGGAAAAAAAGACTATAGGGCGAGCCTCTTAGGAAAATCCCTTCCACTACCTTCAACCAGTAATCAATCCGTTAACCTTTCCCCCACAAACCGAAATCGTTTGTTTGAGCAAGGTTAACTCCAGCCGCCAGGACCGTTGTTCAGCATTCTCAATTATAATCTCTTCTAGACCAGGCGAATTCAGCATATAGCTAAATAGCTATAGCTGGCAAAACAACCAAACATTAACAAACTCAAACCCAATTATTTCTAGCTCGACTAACAATAAAAAAAAACTACTATGTCCATAACCTCCAAAAAAAATCTCACTAGACAAACTTTGCTAACACAATCCATTAGATTTATGAGATAAACCAACTACCAAAATTCTCAAATGAGAAAACACTCCACAAAACTTTCGCCGAAACTGTTTCAACCCTACAGGTTGTGCCATCAAAGCCGACGAAAATGACCAAGCGTCTGTCCGGGAAAAAAAATACTTCTGTACTACCGGAAAGGACAAAACCAAAACCTTGCTGCATAATGTGGCTCTCACCATAAAAAAAAACGCATGCTTGAAAGAAAAAAAATATCTAGTGCGTCAGCAAGTTACAAAAGAAAAGTCACTATAACCTATAGTATATAAAAACAATATACCGCAACTATTTACGTCCATATTAAAGACAGCTCAGACTTGGGATTGAGCACAGGCTGAATCGTTCCTAACACACCTTTCACTCTATTACCATTCATACATCAACGCATTTAAACCAGTAATGAAACAGTGATTTCTGTTCACCACGTTCCGAATAAATTTCGTGATTGAATCATTCTTATTGTATTCAACACTACTACAGTTACAAGCCTGATAAGAAATGTAGAAAACTCGGCGACAGTGGTTGTCATCCATGGCAGCACGGATACGAACTAAAAGTCAGCGTCCGTTCGTCCACGGATCACTCCCACCTCAAAACCAGATTCTCTTACTACACCTTTAAGTCTTTAATATGCCACGAGCCGATTGGGTGACCGACCATCCATCCGTTCGAGCTCGTAAACTAATGGTGACAAAACCGCTTTAACCCTACATTTTTCGTACTTGGGCGCGAGTTTTGAGATCCGAAACTTTGAAGCATCACTCTGTACAAATGTACGCTTCCAAACTATGTCCCCAACTGAAAATTTTGCCTCACGGCGTCTTAAATTATAATGTCTAGCGTTCGTTTCGTGTGCTTTTAATAAACGTTACCTAACCTGTTGAAAAATCTCTTTCAGACAGCCAAACTCTCCTGCATACTCTTCCCTTGGCATGGTCTCAACATACTCCTGGTCAGCGTTCCTGTACAACGAACCGTTAATGACCGGCTCCCTAGCGTGCACTAAAAAGAAAGGACTGAACCCAGTGGCAAAACAAATTTGGTGCAGTTTTCGTCCCAAGAACGGTGGTTGTCCTTTACGTACGACGCTACGGCTGTCATCACCGTCTTATTGTAACGTTCGACCAAATTGACCTGTGGTGTATAGCGAGGACCGTAAAAAACGTTAGGTACGTTATAGCGATTCATCAACTGCTTAAACTCCGATCCCGTGAATTGCACTCCGTTGTCTGCAATCACGGTTTCAGGCACGCCATGTTCCAAAATAACATGGTTTTCAAAATTTTTCGCCACCCACGCACTGGTTGCGCGACGAAGGGGAAACAGCAGTGTGTATTTTGAAAAGCAACACGTAACTACAAATAAAAATGTATGACCTGCACGAGAGCGAGGGAGGGGTCCTACCAAATCAATAGAAACCACCTGCCAAGGCCGATGACACACCTTTGGCTGACCCATCAGGCCTGCAGTTGGTTTCTGTGAATGCTTATAGGCTGCACAGGTATCGCAGGCCTTCACGAACTCGACTACATCCTTGTACATACCGGGCCAAAAGTATGTGAGCGACAACCGGCGGTGAGTTTTAAAAATACCGAGGTGAGCTGCGGTTGCTTCACAGTGGTTCTCCTGCATAACTCTCTTCCGATCACTCTCTTTCACTACCTCCTTCCAATCAAACTCACGTAACAGATTATACTTGCTTTTACAAATCCTATATAACTTCCCCTCTCTGAGACAAAAATTTGGAAAATTTCCGGGGTAAGTTTGACATCCATTAACAATTCTTTCGTACCATTCGTCTCTCGCGGCATCAGCTTGCGTTACGTTAATGGCGTCAACTGTCATGAGCCTTGACAGTGCATCAGGTACTACGTTCAGAGATCCCTTCCTGTGCTCAATCTCAAAATCATATTGAGACAGTCTGCAACCCCAACGTGCTAACCTTCCCGATGGATTTTCAAGGTTCATGAACCACTTGAGTGACGCATGATCCGTAACTACCTTAAATTTACGCGAGCCTAAGTATGCCTGAAATTTCTCGACTGAAAAGATAACAGCTAAAGCCTCTCTCTCTGTGGCGCTATAATTTCGCTCGCTTTTATTTAAAGAGCGACTAACGAACGCTATTGGATGCTCGTGACCTTCGATGGTTTGAGAAAGCATTCCTCCAATGCCATATGAAGAAGCGTCACAGTGTACGGCAAAAGGTTTGTTAAAATCAGGTACCGCCAAAATAGGTGCCGATACTAGCGCATTTTTCAACGAATTAAATGCGACCTCCGCTTCGTCGGACCAACGAAAGGCAGGCACATTCTTGCCCTTCGCAGTGAGTTTGTTTAACGGGGCTGCTATAGTCGAGAAGTTACGAATAAACCGACGATACCAAGAACAAATCCCTAAAAAAACTTTCACTTCGCGTGAAGTCGTGGGCGTGGGAAAGTTCAAAACGGCCGCCACCTTGTCAGGGTCAGTCCGCAATCCGTACTCGTCTACGACGTATCCTAAATATTTCAGGGACTGCCTAAAAAATTTGGATTTAGTAAAATTCACCGTCAGGTTGGCCATCTTCAACTTTTCCAGCACACGATTTAATAAAATCAGATGAGTCTGAAAATCAGACGAACAGATTACGATATCGTCGATATAACAGAAAACCAAACCGTTTTCGATGTCGCTTGTCAAGTTATGGTCAATCAGGCTATCCATGAGTCGTTGCTGTCGACTGGGTGCTCCGCATAACCCAAAAGGCATCACTTTAAACTTAAATAAACCGCGACCAGGTATCGTAAAGCTTGTCTTCTCTTGTGAGCTTTCAGCTAACGGAATTTGCCAGAAAGAGGAACTTAAATCGATTGATGACAGGTATTTTGCTTCCTTCAAACTGTCCAATATTTGCGGGATATATGGAATGGAATATGAGTCTCCTTTGGTAACTGCATTTAACTTTCGACAGTCCAAACAAAATCGCCAATCTCCGTTAGACTTTTTAACTAATAAAGCCGGGTTATTCCACGGGCTCTCACAAGGAGTAACTACATCAAGCTGCAGCATACGATCAAGCTCAGAACTTAAAACTGCGCGTTTCTCCGGTGATAAGGGATATTGTTTTGTTTTAACGGGCAAGGCGTCGCCAGTGTCGATGACATGCTCAATTAAGCTGGTTCTGCCTAAGCCCTTCTCTTCGAACGAAATCTCTTTGAACTTCTCTACTACGGTGTCCGCAAGTTCCTTTTCCGTCACAGATAAATGATCATACGGCTTAATCGTGTGTACCTGTTCTGCACACAAACTGTTGCAGTTAAAAAACGTTTTTGGAGAAACCATGTAGTTAATATTCTTGAAAATTCCAGGCGCCAAATAAAAGGATTGCCAAAAATCCACCCCCAAAATAACGTCGGAGACAATAGTGGGTATTACAAAAAATTTTATTACCTTGGTAATATTTTTAAAGGTTATGGGACAAAAATGTACCCAATTGTCTAGACTTCTACTCCATTTGCCACATTACACGTTTTGTGACGTACTCCTTGCAACGGAAAACCGAATTTAATGAAATCCTCGTGGGATCCATTTCCTAAAATCGAAATTGAGGCTCCAGAATCCAATAAACCGAAAATCTCAAAATTGTTAACCTCTACTTTTAAGTATGGCCGAATATCATCTTCTTTGGGTGCAAACCAAACCGTAGCTATAGAATCAAAACCATTAAATTTATTTATGGCTTCTAAAATATCACTTTTATTTTCGGCACTAAAACTACTACGGTTCGGCATTACGAGTTTTTTGGACTCGTGGCTGGTTTCGGAACGTACTCCTGTGACTTTTTATTCTTATCTGTTTTCAGACTTTGACAATTCAAACAATTTGGTCGAATAACATTTGGACGTCCACAACCAAAACATGAAATGCTATTTGCTAGGTTTTACTTTACACAAACTAAAATTATGGTTTGCCTCCCCGCATTTAGGGTTGCCAAGTCTTAAAACTAAATAGCCGGACATACCTGCCAGTTTAGCCGGACTTTTGGGTTAAAAAGCCGGACTCCCTAAATTATTAAAGCCCTCTTTAGACACCCCTAAATCAATCAGTCATGTTTACTGGCCTTTAGCGAGGTCCTAATCAGACAAAGAAACGCCGCCATAGACTCATAAATACGACAGCGATCACCCGAATGTCCAGGTGACTGGAAAAATCATTAAACCTAAAAAGCCCGACAGGCCGGACACCTTCTAATTTGGCCGGACACGCATCAAAAAGCCTAACACTGTCCGGCTTTATCCGGACGCCTGGCAACGCTACCCGCATTTATAACACAATGGAACTGAATGTTGTGCCCGAGTTCGCTGTGCAGTTCTTGCAAAACCCGGAGGCTGCCGTTGTGAAGAACTAGAATGATAACTATTTCTGGAGCCAGTTCCTTCGGTATGCAAAGCCGCAACTGGATTTCCCTGTTTGGACTTGTTTTTAAAAGCAAAATCCCCGCAAAGTGAATTTGCGTTGAGTTTAGGCGGTTCAACAAACATCTGTGACTTTTGCATAGCGGCCTCGATTTTTCGACAATTCTCCTTTAAATCTACTATAGTTTTAATGGGCACTAAAGCTAATTGCTGTGTAAAGTGTGGACGAATATTGTGCAACAAGATTTCCAATCTTGCTTCCTCTGGCAAAGCAACCTTCAACCTTGCAAATAAACAAGACATGACCGCAAAGTAAATATGAATGGGTTCTTCGGCGGCTTGCCTTCGTGATCTAATCTCTGATAATAGCTTATAATCGTAATCACAGGGATCGAACTCTTCTAACAACAAGGTTTTCAACTCTTTCCATGAAGAAATGGAGTCTTTTATACCTCTGTACCAAATCAATGCTGTATCAACAAATAAATTTGGAGCTGAACGATACAAAGTGGCTTCAGTCACACCATTTGCCGTCATCAACTCTTCGACACGTTCAAGAAACGACCTAGGATCAGTGAAACCATTAAATTTGACACCCCACTTGGAAACATTCGAGTCAGCATTACACTTTATTTGCAAATCAGTCCCGCTGAGCGGTGTCTGTTCTACTATAACGTCAGAAGACACAGGTGCAGAAGGCGTGCTCTCCAACTTATTCAACGATGCAAGCAGTGATTCCAACTTCTCCTGCTTGGCCGACTTCTGCTGCAAAATTTCGGGGTCTAAGCCGGGATCTATTCGAAACAAGCGATAAAATAAATGATTTCCTAAAGCTTTCCCCCTACTTAAAGCATGTGTTTCTTTGTTTTTCAAATATTTATCTACACATTTGCCTAATTCATTTAATTTCTCAGAAATTATAACTAGTTCTGTTGCCGCTGTCAAGCCTGTGTTAATTATGGACTCACTACTGGCTTCAGGAAGCAAAACTCGAAGCTGTTTCCTCAATTCTGGGACTGTTGATGCCGGGGTTTCAGATCTGATCTGAACTTCATACACCAGCTCATCTTTTAAAAGAGTATGAAAATGTATGGGCCGTTCCATTATAAATGTTTGTTGAGTGAAAATAAATCTTTTGCTTTGGTGTCAAACTCACAAATTTCCTTATTTATAATTGTTGTATTCTAAATTATGATTAAATGTCTAGAAATAACTATGTTTATTTTTATCCCTATTCATCCACAATGTAAGTATTTCCAAATTAATTGTGGATATCTCGGCAAAACATGAAACAAAAAACAAAAGCTGTCTGTTCTGTAGTAATACAATATTCTTACTTTTACTTTTAGTATAAACTTTTTTTTTTGTGACCAATTCTCATATACTAGCAAAATTAATGAGTATTTATAAATGAGCTTCCTATTTATTCATTTTTTACTTTTTTTTAATATCTATTTTGAATACTAAATATGAACTAGGGAACTAAGTATTTAGGTATGAGGTTTGACTATCCAAAGTACTAAGTATACTTTCAATTCTCAGTGACTACTGTTATCTGACCAAATATAATCTCAAATAATTTAATTAGGTATCTACTACAAAGTTGTAAATATTTCTTAAATTCTATATTCTATAATGAATAATTTATAGGATTTCCATACAAATAAATGAACCAAATACTAAATAAACCATAGGAATAAGAAAGTAATCTTCAACTAAAATTTAACTACCTAACTATCACTATAGATATATCCTATTTAAAATTCTGAAACAATATGACACAGCATGTGTCATGCTTAGGTACTTATAACCTTAAATTTAAATAATGCTAGTGAGAAAAAAAAAAAGTTACAACAAGCAAAAATGGATTAAAACCCATATGAATCTCCATGGAAATAAATTGAAATTGTCGCAAACAACAATGGAACGCAGGTAAGCATCTTATGAAATTAAATCTTTGGTGACCAAAATAAGCTGAAACATTCTCTCACAAAAAAAATATGCAAAAATATAGGTAGCTGAAATTTCTAAAAAAAATTAAAGGAAGTGGGCGCCACTGCAACGTGGTGTAAAAAAAATGGTTCACCAGCATTGACAGAAATAAAAAAAATAAAAAAAATTATCGGTATGTGTATGTGTGAGAAGGTTCCGGCTCTATAAAGAAAGGGTAAAAATAAAGTAAGTACACTTGAGGCAATTCATTTATTTTATTTCCTAATAGGAAACTAATATCACATTCAATAATGTAGTTAAAAAAAATATAAGTAGCGGTCGGAAGAGATCTTTGGTAGCACTGTGGAATACACACCGATAAGTCCTCGGTCTTATAGTCAGCCAGATAGAGCAAATGGGCCGTTGAATTCTTTTTACCACATTCTTCCGAACGCTTGCCTAATCTAAATTATATTTAAATTTCAATTGTTTGATCACCAAAGTTAAAGAGTTTACTATAAATCTTTTTAAATTCAACCTACGTATATACTTTTCAGGCTTTGCAAAAAAAATGAACTAAGAAATGCTTGTACTAAAGGGTGCTTAATTTATTACCGACCTCGAAACAGGATGAGAAGGCTGGAGCGACCGATGAGTTCTGCTCACAGCTACATTTACCAGAGAGTCTGAAGTTCCTTCAGCCAAGTGAGACTAATTATCGATTAATTGTTATTTGGTTGTAGTTAATTCTAGTTAGTTGTAGTGAATTCCCTATCACCGACGCCGTATCAAGTCCCTTCACAAATTAAATTTATTTGGTCGTCGGTGAATCCCTCCTTTTAAGAAAACCCGCAGCAATTCCTTTTCAGAAAAAAAACTCCAAAAGCCGTGGGATTTCTTCTCCCAATTCACTAGGTACAAATTTACAACAAAATGGAAAAGGCTCTCCTGAGGCGAATTTGTTATCAGGTTCTGCAGGCACCAACGTCTTCAGATCGGTCAGAAATCAAAATGGCCTTGTCATACTGCCGAATCATGCAAAATCCTCTCTAATTAGGGTTTCAAGAAAATAATTAAATTTTACCCAATTCAAATACCTACTTGCTTTCCCCTGAAGTTATCAAAACAAAGGTATTAGACCCATGGAATGATTGCAAGACGATGTTAGAGGTACAATGCTAATACACAGACTTTTCCTGATTTTCACGACTTTCCCGCCAAAGAACTATAAAACTTTTTGATAATAATCTTTCAGCCTTCAGAAATACCTGTTACTGCCTGACTTATTGGGGTAATTTTTACGCTTACCACCCTAAACAAAAGAAACGTTGCATTACCACAGATAATCCACACTGGAAACGAAACAATCCTTTAAACGCAGAATCATAACCTTTAACTTAAATCCATTTTGTTAGTATAGAAAATTGGTTCATAAAATAATTATTAAGGAAAGGCACTCCGTGACAATACTGAACAACTTTCTTCGGGGAAAGTTGTTAAGTGTGATGAGTAGAAGCCTCGGTTAACGGTCCTACAACAATTTTGTTAACCTGAAAGAAATGTTATCCTACTATAATATTATAAACGCGAAAGTTTGTATGTATGGATGGATGTTTGTTACTCTTTCACGCTTCAACCACTGGGCGGATCGGGATGAAACTTGGCACATATATATGTTAGGTCCTGGATTAACATATAGGCTACTTTTTATCTAGATATCTTTAATGGTTCTCGTGGAATAGCTGTTAACTCACTCTTTTTTGGTAATTTCTGTCACTTCGCAATGAAGCGAAGGATTGACGTGCTAATTAATACTGATTATCGAATTGACTACTAATTAGCATAGCCCGACATAGTTCCCAAGGGATCTAGAGTTGACTCAGTTCCCACGCTCGACAGCACGACAGACATAACAACTATGTTCACGCGAAAACTAACTAACTACTGAACATATCTGACTGAGATTTGGTAGGTAGACAGACAGCTTAGGCCCTAGATTAACATATATGTTATATTAGCTCTGCGCACCCTCGTAGACAGTCATAAAATACATAGATCACCGTTAAATTCAAAAAGTACCTGGGAGACCGAACTAAAAACAATAAAAATGAAAAGTACACTTGAACATATAAAAAAAACAAAAGTTAGTCACCGGGAGAGATTCGATTCGAATAAGCTGGCAACCCCAGCATGAATAACAGTGGATGGAGAACATTTTGTGTATCTTTGTAAAATTCTTTTGGAAAAACGAAAGTTATTGATTGCTATCTATGTGAAAAGTGTGGCACTAACCTCAAGGTACTTAAAAGGCAAGTATATTCTTAATTTTATCGAAGCACTGAGACAAACCACTTCTTTTATTTTTGCACTGTAATTGATAACCGTAGCCGTTATTTTTGAAATTTCGTATTTCGTTCTATCACGACATCAAATTGCCAAAAACTTGCTTTTATCACTTAACGCATGCGCATAACAATTATATATATCAGCTGATTGACTACAATAAGGACAAATGACAAACGTCAAAGTCACTGACTAAGTGAGTTCCGAAACACAACGTGCGGGCATACAAAGTGACCTGAGTCAAGAAAATCGTTCCAAATAGATAAACATGTGCAAGCAAAAATATGCCGTTTAGAGGGAGTCCAAAAACCAAACTTATAAAATTTACAGTCTGTAAAAAGAAGATTGAAAGCAGAGAATATCTTTTATGCACAAAATGCAATCAACATTATGATGTTGAGTGTACAAAGACTGTAAGCCTTAAGTTTTTTCGACTTATGACTACAAAAACCAAAGATAAATGGCAGTGCCATCTCTGTATAAGCGAGAAAAGAAAAAAGAATATTGGGAAAAATCTTGTCTCAATGTCTTCAACTGGATTGAATAGAAATAAACTTAAACTAGATAATACGAATTATGATACATCAACGACAAAGTCAAATATGGAAACAACCCCAAAAGATATCAAGTCCCCTCAAACACATTCTAGTCAGATAATCAGTGAAGGAGACTCGATAAAATCACAAATTTTATATGACTATGTGACTAAGAGAAAAGGATTTAAGATAAATGTTTCAGTGGAAAACTCTTTTTTGTCGCTATCAGACGGTGATGCCGAAGATTCAAACAGCTCAACAGATATACATACAAGCAGACTGAACCGAAGTTGCCCTATAACAGATGTAACTAAGAGTGATTTCGAAAAGCTAAAAGAGCTTTTAGAAAACTTGCATACTAAACTCGAAGGAGCTGAGAATGAATACGAAAATTTGATGTCCAAAAATTTTTCTCTTAAAAAAAGATTGGAGAGTATGAGAAAAAATAAAACATTTGAGTGAGATATGCAGATCACCAACAACAACCTCTAAGAGTGTGTTAAAAACAAGAAAACACCGTAAGAATCGTACGAGTAAAGCAACGTCTTCACCAATCACAGATGAAGTAACTATAAACGAAGATGATGAAAAATTAGAAATAAACAAAGCAAGACATTTAAACAAAATTGGAATTTTAGATACTGAGGACAAAGAACAATATATAAGCATTTTAAATAATAGTAAGGATATAAGCTTGAACTAACTATGAACACTTTAATCAAAAAACAAAACAGGGAAACGAACAACTACTAAATAAACCATAAGAAAACAATATAAAAAAGTAATGCGGATACAATTGATAAAGAGTACAGAAACGGAGCCGAATAATCAACAAGACAAATTGCAAAACCGTAAAAAAATCATTATACTAGGAGATGAACAAGTGTCAGGAATGTCAACAAAAATGCGGACACTTCGTCGTATCAAAGGTGACGAGGAATATTATATATCTTCGTTTGTAAAGCCGTTTGCACAAAGTGCAGATATTTTAAGTAAAAGTGAGTACTGTAAATCATTGCAGCAATCTCTTAATAAACACGATATAGTTATCATTGCTGTGGGGTCAAATGATAGAAATCCATTTAGAATAATATCAGAACTAAGCCATGTATTGTTTAAATTAAGAAACACACAAGTATATGTATTAGAGGTTATTGAAAATGACTATTTGAACGAGAAAATGTTAAACACACAAATAAAACTGTTGCTAAATACGTTCGAAAACTGTAAATTTGTTGAAATGAAAAATAATCAAAAACTTTGTAGCAAAATTGATGTAATTGAAGCCCTATTAGAAAAAACAAACAATGAAATTTATTATTCTAACTATCAGAACACATACATAAGAGATATAAAAAAACACGTGCATAGGACTGACTTCACAGAACAAAGATTGCCGAGGAAAGGTACAATTCCTTGGTACTTTGCAAACCAGAGTAAGTGTATTAAGAATGCTGGGTCTATCGAGCAGGTAACTAATTCGGAACTAAGGAAGGGCACCATCCCGTAGAACTTCGACAAAACCCAAAAAATTAATGCTACAATAGATTCAAAAACGACGGAACCTTTGCAGCTTTTTCGTTAACAAGGAAAATTACTTTCTTATTTTACATCAAAATATAGCGGGAGTATTAAACAAACAAGAAGAAATTGATGTGATATTAGAAGAACTTCAAGATAAAAAAAGACATAACCGTATTGTGTATGACTGAGACGTGCATGACTCCAGAAACTGAATTTAATCTAAAAATTAACGATTATACGTCAGCTGCGCCATAGTCTAGAGACAACGAAAAAAGAGGAGGGTCTTGCTTAAATACTAGTAAAAAACAATATAAAGTTTAACATGTTAAACATAAAACAATTTAGCAAGGCACACTTCTTTGAATGTTGTGGAGTAGAACTATTGAATAATAATTTAATAATTATATGTATATATAGAATACCACAATCCAACAAACTAAATATATCTAAATCGACATGTACTCGAATATTTTTGCATCAATTAAGTAGGCTATTGCACAAAGTCTTAACGAAAAGTAAAAAGGTGATCATTTGCGGAGATTGGAATATAAACGTACTAGCAAAAACAAATGAGAACCAAGAACTCAAAAGCATACTACAAAATCATAATTTAAAGAATCATATCAAAGTTCCTACAAGAAAAAAGGCTTGCCTAGACCTTATTGTAAGTAATATTAAAAACGCTACACCGGAAGTGATAGAACTGGCACTATCAGATCACAACACTGGCCAAATGATATCATTTACCACTCGAAAATTAAACTCCGTAAAATTCTGGATCGAGTGCAGGCGAGACATGTGTGTTTCTAATAAAATAAAATTTCTTAATGCTATTCATTCTCTATCCTTTAGCGAGGTCTATGAAAAACTGGACACTAATGAGTCTTTCAATGTTTTCCACGATTTACTAACGTTATTTTATAACCTTTGTTTCCCGCTGATTAAAGTTAAATATGTTAACAAGGCTGGAAGGTCAAAGTGGATTACAAAAGGTATTAAAAAGAGTGCAAAAACTAAAAGGTCATTGTATCAAAATAGTAAAGATAATAAAAATAGTAATCACATGAAATTCATTCAATATAATCAATTATTTAAAAAAATAGTGAAATCTTCGCAAAAAAATAACAATCTTAAATATATAAAAAAGGCCGAAAGTAAAGTAAAAGCTACATGGAATGTTATAAATAGCGTATCAAAAACCAATCAAAAGATCAAAAATATAGAAAAAATAGCATTAGATGATAAAATATATGATAACCCACAGGCGATCTGTAAAATATTTAATGACTATTTTATTGAAGTAATAAGTAACAATGTAAAATCAAATATGAATGAGAACACAACAAAAGTCAAATCGAATAATCCCTCTATATTTTTAATGCCGGTTAATCCAGATAGAATACACAAACTGATTTTGTCACTAAAATACTAGTTCAGTTGGGTTCGATCAACTTGACACAAAAATGATAAAGCAAATTTCAAATAAAATATCAATTCCACTGTCATATATAATAAATTTATCTTTAAAGCAAGGTGTTTACCCAGACTAAAATTGTTGAATAATTATAGACCGGTCACATTGGTACCTATTTTGTCTAAAATATTTGAAAAAGTAATGTACGAGCAAATGGAGTCCTTCTTGAATAAAAATAAAATATTCCATAAAGAACAGTACGGTTTTCTTAAAAATAGATCTACAACATTAGCCTGTTTTTCTTTGATTAAGTATATCTTGCAAAATTTAGATAATGGAATTCCAGTGGTTACCTTGTTCTTAGATATGTCAAAAGCATTCAACTTTGTTAGCCATAGCTTACTTCTCAAAAAAATATAGGGCATATGGAATACGTGGACCAGCATAAATTGTTGTACTGTGCTCTAAATAAAAGTTTTTCTATTCTATTCTATTCATATGAATTGATAAAAAGGTACCTAGATAATAGAAAACAATGTACTGAAATCACCGGAATGATAAGATTTTTCCTAATATAGGTGTTTAGTTATAGCTAGCTGGATTATTTTTTATAATAAAATAAAAATAATTCAAATCCAAAACATTTCCATACAAAGCACGGGTGCAAACAGCAACGATTGAAGGCATGCTAAAACAGAACACGATACGTTCTTGAAATTAAGAGTAGAAATATCGATATGAAATATCTACATCACTCATGAATTCATGATGGAATATACGACTACATTTTAATACCACCTAAAGTCGACGCCATTATTTCGAAAGACAAGTTTGACAAGTAAGTGACAGATAAAGGGTTACCAGGGTTAGACGAAATTAAAAAGTGATGTGGCCGATAGTGATAGACAGTATCGACTCGACTATATGGTTTGTTAAGTCGGAATTTTGGTTCAAATATGGGAATATTGTTGTTGCAATTGGCGTTTTACGTAGTAAAATGCCATCCTCGGTATAGATTACTCAAACACTTGTACTCGTTCCACAAAATCAATTAGTTTCGTCAACCGGTTTGTGATTGAGATCTACACTTGGGAATATAATGAGGGGGTTTTAAATTTGATATTTCTAAAAAAGCACAAACATGTCAAGGTCATTATTATGACCTATGCCGCGTTCGAAAACACAAGAATTTCGTTCAAAATAAGTTCTAAATAATTGTTTCGGAACTCGGCATAGATTGCATAATATTGACTTAATAGTTACTTATTTCTAGCTCAAAGTTTATGGTTTCATCTGACTTCAAAAAAGGTTGTTTTTTATTTCAATTCGTATGTTTATTGTGTACCGAGTGAATGTCTGGCTTTGTAATACTGACAGTTTAAAAATCCGTTGCCGTGCCGTCCGGTCGGTGGAGATCGTACTTTCAAAGATACTACGAATGCTGCTGGCTGCCTGCATCCTGCATACTTCACGCCGTTGACAGACTAGCTCATTAATTCTGTCTTAAGAGTTGTATGAAACATTTCCCGGCATCATTTAATAATAAATGTTCTTAGTATCTCAATCTACTCCGTACTCCCATTCCAATCAGTACTATTGTTGTACACAACACAAGTGTCAACCCTATCAAGAGTTCACGCACACCTATAAACATTTACGGACATGTTTAAACCGTTAAAATTAAAGGTTTAATCCCGTATTTAAACCTTATTTATTTATTATTACGAAATCTATCGCACTACGGTTGACATTGACAAGTACGCCCCACGTTTCGTTTATCTTCAGCTACCTGCATACTGCATACTTTGTCCACATCGTCGTCGAGCCGACGCCGACCGACTAGCTACATAAATTCTGGCTCAAGAATTGTATGAAATATTTCCCGGCATCATTTAATAATAAATTTTCTTAGTGTCTCAATCTACTCCCTACTCCTATTCCCATCTCAATCAGTAATATTACACAAGTGTCAACCCTATCAAGGTTAGAAAGAGATGCAATTTGTAATTGCATGCATCTTGTCACTTTCTATAGATTGTCGTATTGCTACCTTGGTTAGCGCATTCGATGCCGGCCATAATGTCATTCGCTCATATATACGTATAGAGGTGAGGCCAATCAAAACAAATGACTTAAATAATCGTCGTTGGTTAGTATTTGCACTTCCTATATTTATATCTTACATTGCAATGTAAAATATTTAATTAATTTGATTATTTCACCGTAACTAAGGGATAAATAGCACTGGCATCCAGAGCCGTATTTCTTTAAATATCGACACGAACAGCACTACCTTGACTATAGCAACACTTGTGCAAAATGAATTGTCAAAGTTGTCTCTTGGATTATGGCGTCGATTTCAAAGGTTGACAGAATTACTAAATAACTAGGTAGATTTTCGAATTGGTCGTATAAAAAGTGACCAAGTATGACCATTTGTCAATTTGGAGTGTACATGTAGCTATAAGCATAAACTAATCTCATATATTTATCTTTTTATGTTTGATAATAAGAAAGAAGAGTAAAGATATATTGTAATTTAGACGCTCCCTCTATGCTTTAGTTATTGCTCTATGGCTTTAGTTATTGCTCCGAGTGACGGACACAAAAGTAATATAGATACTTTTTCTTTTTGACAGTTTGTGACTTTCTATTCTTTTTGTTTGTGACGTTTCTTTTCTTTCTGATTACCTGCTGGCTGCCTTGCCTGCCTGCATCACCTGCCTGCATCCTCCAACAGGCAACAGGACCAATCTTTGACCACGTCGGTATCTATTATTTTGGTTTAACTTCACTCACTAGACTTCGCTTCGTTTTCAAGTACCTACTAGTTGTCCAACTTCCAAGCAAGAATTGGTAAGATAAACTTTTGTTAAAGATCGACAACCTTATTCTACAACCTAAGCAATGAACTCTGTCGCTATTAGTAACTTGATAAAAGTACCGGTCAGAATTAAGCAAATTAACGCCAAATACGTACCTAGTGGTTGGTTCATGAATAAGTAGGTACTTGATTTTCCAACAGCCCCCATCCATATGGCAGACAAGCATTTACCGTGTTCCATATGCAAGCTACGGACAATTTGTTGCTACGTATTTCATCATACAAATGTAGGTAAAAATCACGTAATTTGAATTACTACTAATAATACTAATAATTTGTCTACTTGAGTAGACATGGGGTGGGTAATGATTTTGCAAGGTACATGGCACAGGCCATACCAGGGCTTCTGAAGCTCATGCATGATTTATTCTGGTTATGTTTTAAAGAGGTTAACCACCAGTCAACTAAATGATGGTTCAAAGAATTATGCTGCAGCCAAATTTCACCATTATAGCGGTATTCTATCTTTAATGGATAGAAACACATTTGGCACTCAAGCAGGGATCTATTCATTATAGATAGAAACTATGACAGTTGCAAGACTGCCAACTGAAGTTTCAAAAAGGCACACTCAAACTGTTCTGATCCCTGTCAAACTGTACCATAATACGGGCTACGTGTGAGCGATTTAGACAACTAGACTAGATCTCGAGTGTTCTTGACCTCAATACACTTTTCCATTCGTAAAATCTTTCCGTGCCAGTTCCATATAACCGTCATACAAATGTCACATTGCAAAAGTTAATTTGCATAAAATAAAAACTATGGAATCATGAGTAAATTGATAAGGATAGAAAAGAAATTTTATTACTTCATTCGATCAGTAATCAGTAGATATCGGAATTTTTTCGATCATCCAGGGCTGAACTCAGAACTTTTATTTTAGCCCTTGATTTCCTGACCATGCTTAGGCTTATTCAAAAACCAAAGGGACAAAAAATTATATTATTTTTGTTACATTCAATAACACTAGTTACATAAATCAGCTTTGAAATTTAATTACTTAATTAGATCAGTAATCAATAGACATCGGAATTTTTTCGATCATCCAGGGCTGAACTCAGAACTTTTATTTTAGCCCTTGACTTCCTGACCGCGCTTAGGCTAAGTTAAAAAACAAAGGGTCAAAAAATTACTACTAGCTAGGCTTTCTTACTAACTTTTAATGAGAGGGTGCACTGGAATCTCCCCCTCTTTACATGATGTGATCCTATGGTGACATTTTACAAATTATTGACGTTATAAGTATTCTTTTTCTTTCACAGGTACTCTTCAATTCTCAACATGGATACTACAATGACGGGAAGTCAGATTCGTAAAACCTATATTGATTTCTTTGTCAATAAGGGACACAAGTATGTTCACTCTTCATCTACAATACCTGCCGATGACCCAACTCTTCTTTTTGCTAATGCTGGAATGAATCAGTTCAAACCTATATTTCTGGGTTCAGTAGATCCTAATTCTGATATGGCACATTACGTGCGAGTAGTCAATACTCAGAAGTGTATCAGAGCTGGTGGTAAACATAATGATCTTGATGATGTAGGAAAAGACGTTTATCATCATACATTCTTTGAAATGATGGGCAATTGGTCTTTCGGAGATTACTTTAAAAAAGAGGTATGTGCCTGGGCATGGGAGCTTTTGACTCAAGTGTACAAATTACCTGCTGAGAGATTGTATGTAACTTACTTTGGAGGAGATGCTACAGCTGGACTGGAACCAGATTTGGAGTGCAAAAGTATTTGGCTTAATTTGGGGTTGCCAGAAAGCCACATCATACCTGGAAATATGAAGGATAACTTTTGGGAAATGGGAGAGACAGGGCCTTGTGGCCCATGTTCTGAGCTTCATTATGATAGAATTGGAGGGAGAGAAGCAGCACACCTTGTGAACATGGATGACCCGGATGTCTTAGAAATTTGGAACTTGGTGTTTATACAGTTTAACAGAGAGTCAGATGGAAGCTTGAAATTTTTACCAAAAAAACATATAGACTGTGGTTTGGGACTGGAGAGACTAGTATCTGTTATTCAAGATAAAAGGGCAAATTATGATACTGATTTATTTATACCTTTATTTAAAGCTATAGAGAAAGGCACTGGAGCAAGATCGTATACTGGTAAAGTGGGTGCAGATGATGTTGACGGCATAGATATGGCCTATCGTGTATTAGCCGATCATGCCAGAACACTAACTATTGCTTTATCAGATGGGGGCTGTCCAGACAATACTGGCAGAGGGTATGTACTTCGTAGGATCTTGAGAAGAGCAGTTAGGTATGCTTCTGAGAAATTAAATGGTAAACCTGGATTTTTTGCATCATTAGTTTATACAGTGATTGAAATATTAGGTGATGTGTTTCCTGAAATCAAAAAAGATCCAGAATCTATTATTCAAATCATAAATGAAGAAGAAATTCAATTTCTGAAAACACTTACCCGTGGCAGAAACTTACTTAACAGGACCATAGAGAAGCTTGGTGAATCTAAAACAGTTCCAGGGGATGTTGCATGGCGTTTATATGATACATATGGATTTCCGATTGACCTTACGCAATTAATGTGTGAAGAAAAAGGTCTTTACATTGACATGGAGGCTTACGAAAAAGCTAAAAAGGAATCTCAATTGCTTTCTCAAGGGAAAACTGCGGGACAAGAAGATTTACTGGCACTAGACATACATGCCATAAGTTACCTGCAAGAGAATGGGATATCTGTGACTGACGATTCACCTAAGTATAGCTATGTAGCATCGACAATTGATAAAGAAGCCATTTACGACTTCTCTCCATGCACTGGAACAGTTGTGGCTATTCGTAGAAACAAACAATTTGTAAATGAAGTAAGTTCTGGACAAGAATGTGGTGTCATATTGAATTCTACAAGCTTTTATGCCGAGCAAGGTGGTCAAATATATGATGAGGGATACATGGTTAAAACAGATGATGACAGTGTTGAATTTACAGTCAAAAATGTCCAAGTAAAAGGAGGGTATGTTTTACATACTGGAAAAGTTGAGGGTAATCTTAAAGTTGGGGACACATTGTCTTTACATATTGACACTGAAAGGCGACGACTTATAATGAATAATCATACAGGCACCCATATTCTAAATAATGTCTTAAGAAAGGTATTAGGAAATGATTCAGACCAACGTGGTTCGCTCGTTATGCCGGACCGCTTAAGGTTTGATTTTACTAACAAAGGCCCTATGACTTCAAAGCAGATAAAGGAAGCAGAAGATCAAATTAAAGACATCATAAACGATAACAAAACGGTGTATGCTAAGCATACAAGCCTAAGCGAAGCAAAAAAAATTAATGGGTTGAGGGCAATGTTTGATGAACATTATCCAGATCCTGTGAGAGTTGTGTCTGTTGGCATACCTGTCGAGGAATTACGGAAAAATCCAGAGGGACCTTCTGGATATGAAACTTCAGTAGAATTTTGTGGGGGTTCTCACTTACATAAAACTGGACACATAGGAGACTATGTGATTGTAAGTGAAGAAGGTATTGCAAAAGGTATTCGAAGAATTGTTGCCCTTACTGGACCTGAAGCTGTCAAAGCTTTAAATAAACAAAATTTACTGGAAAATGAAGTCAATAACTTAACCGACTTTATAAAAGAGCAAGGAGATAACATAAACAATAAAGACATAGTAAAAAAAATTGTTGATCTTACAAATGATATTTCACATGCTCATATATCTTATTGGAAGAAGGAAGAACTAAGAAATGTTCTTAAAGATTTGAAAAAGCAACTTGATGATAAAGAAAGGGCACAAAAAGCTCAAATTGTCAATCTTATAACTGAGAAAGCAAAAGCACTGTGTCTTGAAAACAAAGATACTGAAATAATTGTTACTGAACTTAAGGCGTTCGGTAATACAAAAGCTTTAGATGGTGCATTAAAGCAAGTTAAACAGCATTGTCCAACAACAGCAGCTATGTTTTTCTCGGTTGATGCTGATAACAATAAAATATACTGCATGGCAGCTGTGCCTAAAAATGCCATTGAAAAAGGCTTACTGGCTTCTGAGTGGATTCAATCAGTGGCTGAGATTATGAAAGGGAAAGGTGGTGGTAAAGCAGAGTCTGGTCAAGCTTCTGGAACTAATCCAAGTTGTCTTGAAGAAGCTATAAATATTGCTACCAAGTTTGCTAGATCCAAATTGTGTTAGATGCTTCAACATATCAGCCGAAAGACGTCCACTCCTGGACAAAGGCCTCCCCCAAGGATTTCCATGACGACAGAAATAAGGAGAACCAAGGTAACCGACGTAGCTCACAGAATCGATAGCTCGTAGAACAGATGGCCGTTGGGGTAGTAAAGGACTCGAGTGGTGACCGCGCACCGCAAGACATAGCGTAGGCAGCCACCCACACGGTGGACCAATGACCTGGTGAAGGTCGCGGGAAGCAGCTGGATGCGGGCAGCGCAGGACCATACATAGATACTTATATAACAGGGTCTTAACAAAGGTACGCACTTTTTTTTAACTGGAGCATGTACTCATGAAACTGAAGCAACTTTCCCCAAGAAACACATGGTCAATTTGCTTTTGTTTCTTTAATTAAAATTATTAAATTGCGCGGAATACGCCAGAATACGCCGCGGCGGCGTGTCGGGCCGGCGCGGTCATTGAACTTTGTCAATACACGGATACCAGCTGGGAGTTGTATTCTGAGCAGTTGATAATTTAATAATAAATGGGAATTGACCATGGGTTTCTTGGGGAAAGTTGTTCAGTTTCATGAGTACAAGCTTCAGTTAAAAAAAAGTGCGTACCTTTGTTAAGACTTTATATATACTTTATTTGCTTAGGCTGAATTATCGGAAATGCTTATTAAGGTTACAGTATGCAACGCGGCAACGTCATCTATTAAGATTTTCATGTATCATTACAATATTTACCTAATTAAATGTATCCACTATAGTGGGATCAGTCATTGTGGAAATCCTTGGACCTGGCCCCCACCAGTGGAGTGGACTTCGGAGTCTTACGGCTGATGTAATGATGATGTAGCGACGATAATATGACCTTAGTATTTGTGTTGTACTTTTGACATATATAATATTGCTGGATAAAAGGCATTGTCCTTATTATGATATGCGATCATTGCCAGTTTGCACGAGTTTGAGATAGTAGAGTATAAGGACAACGCATTGACTCGAGATAAAGTAACCATTATGCAGGCAGGGTGACTGGTTGAAGTACAGATTTATTTAAAGAAGTGAATAACAAGACGAAACTGAACAAATACCACAAGAAATTGTGGCCAGTTCACTACAAATCTATCGGCTAAATAGCTAACTTTATAAGAACATTTTTTGCGATAGCTTAGGTCAACAACGAGGCCTGAATAAGCAGTACTAATATTAAAATAAATATTTTTTGTGTAAAATATGTCTTAAATAATATGATATACTAAAGTGACCATACGTCCCATTTTGAAGGGAACCGTCCCCTTTTTCGGTTCTCCTTCCCGGAGTCCCTGAAAAAAGCTTTGGGACGCAGAATTGTCCTGTTCTTCTAAACTTTTTTTTCTTGTAAAATGAGAACACGCATTTAATTAAATTTTAAAAAATCTCGCACTCCCTATAAGTACTGCCTTTCCAATGGCTGAACATGAAAATGTAATGAAAATTACTCTATTATTAACGTTGCCTTATTTTCTGTGAATTAAAGTCATGTATTGTAATTAAAACTAGAAATTTTGACGCTCGCTTCACTCGTGCCTTGATTTAGGTCGATTTTCTTTCTAGACAATTGGTAAATTTAATCAGAAATGGCCTACTGAACAAAATCATCGGTTCGCGCCTGGTTCCTGTAAAAAATATAAAAATTACTGAGCATTTTAGTTTCATTCCTTTGTTAATTTGAAATAAATACCTACTATTTTTTATAAATAAGTAAAATAAAACATCTAAAATGTGAAGAACTTACTAAATGATGTAAATAAACCAATGAATGCCAACGAATATTTTAAAAAGTTAAAAAAAAAAGTTTGCAAAAGTCAAAATAAATAATTTAATAGGCCTTTTCTTGCATCAGTGCCGTCTATATTTTTATACATAAAACACCCGCTAGTCGAGCGTTGTTCAGTCCGTTCCACCAGTCACCCGTACCGCAGTGCTAAATCAATGCCCGTAGATTCTGCTTTTACACAGCCGACAGGCAGCCAAAAATGTGGGCTACATTTGATAATGTCGAACTGCAATTGTTTTTTTTTGTCGTACAGACAGCTTAGAATATATTTTTTAGTTTATGTTCTGATTATTTTATGTATCTACTTAATGAGACTAACCAACATACTTTTTCTAATTACACCTACTAACATTGTCAAATATACATATTATGTAATATTAATGAATACCTGTGCTTGTTTTCTGTTTTAACATAAATACATTACTACCTACAATACATACCAATTTTTTTTCTTCCACCACATTTTGCTGAAAATATAGCTAAAATGTGCGAAATCAGCTACTATACACGTTATTATATCCCAACAAAAACATTCTGTAAAAACGTACAAAGTTGCGGTTGAGGTTCATCATTACAGCTCATATACGTCCCCACCGAGGGGCTCGAGCCTACCCTGAATCAGGGCGATTAGGCCTTAGTCGACCACGCGGGCCCAGTGCGGGTTGGTCGACTTCACACACAACCTTCGAGTTTCTTCGCAGGCGTGTGCAGGTTTCCTCACGATGTTTTCCTTCACCGTTAAAGCAATCGGTAAGTATGTACGTAAGTTTTTGAAAAACTCATTGGTACATTGGCCGTCCAGATTTGAACCCGGTACCTCTGGTTAGATGGACCGAGTCGTTACCGGTTGAGCCACCGACGCTTTTTGTGAGGTTACTTGGCCATAAAAAGATCAAGAGCAAAGTTTAAGTGAATAAAAGAAAACGAGTGACTTGGCCGTTAAGCATTAGGTCTGGGTAGTTACGTATCTACATAGATTTTTTTTTGTTAAGCTTAATAATAATGAAACAATTTATAAAATTCACTGTTTCTGACTTAACTATCTACATTTAAGTACTACTCTTAATGTTTTGCGGCCATGTTACTCGTTTTCTTTTATTCACTTAGATTTGGCTCTATTACATCTCACTACTTTTTATGGCCAAGTAATCTTGGCAGAGACTTGGCAGGTTTTTACAGAACGTTTGTGTTAGGATTTTACATCTTTTTATACGAACCTTACGGGCCAATGTCAAAAAGTGGACGTCCTTCGGCTGATATGATGATGATTAACAAACCTAGTGCCAAAATACTGGGGCCCGAAAATCTGCCGAAATGGTTTTAGAAAAGGTATGGCGGCAGTGCTTGCTCTACCCCCAGCTCAAACGTTGGCACATTCTTACGGGATGTGTTTGTCTGGACTTTACTTCTTTTTGTACGAACAGTACTATTTTCTGGAGCATATTTTTTGACATTGATCAACTTTTGCTATGGCGGCATTTCTATATCTCCAATAGTTTAATGGCTGCTCATCAGGTACCTAAAAGAGGGACGAAATGTGGTCCGAGCCTCATCTGAAAGTTTTCCCTTTGTATTGATTGGGTACTAAAACCTATCCATATAACAAACTTCAAGTTTGCAGGTAAGCAACAAATAAACACTAGATAATTGATGATCGGTGAGTGAGTTGGTCTTCCAGGCTGATAGTTATGCTTTTAAAGTCATTATATGACCTATTAGTTATACTCAGATTTCCTGAAATTTGTTTTCCTTGAGGTTTAGGAAAATGAACTCTACAAAAATAACCACTTTTAACCTTTGTGGTCGCGCGGTCTTACAGACCGCTCACAGTTTTCGGGTTTTCGTGTAATTAATAACTTACCTTGTTACGTGATTGGGTCGATCACAAAGGTTAACTGACCGCACAGTCATTACCTGGATGGGTTTGACTGTTACTGGCATTTTTCTCGACCATTCCCGTGCTGCGCAAGGCACGTTGGTGCCGGTTTATTTCACTATACATGGCAGTCATTAAGCCGTGTCAGATGCCTTTTAGGCGGCTTGAAAAACTTTCGTTCGCCACTAGCCCTACAACCTCCTCCAACCCGGGACTCGGCCCCCGTGTGCAGCGTAGCCTACCCTTCCACAGTTTGAGCCGTGCCTCAGCTATGGGGACGTATATGGTTTGTTAACAACAGTATATTTCCTTGCCGCTTCCAAGATGCTCAGTAGCTTCAGTTTTACTGGTGAAATATGGCGACAACGGCTGCGAAGCGGTTGTTTTGCTTCAAACTTCGACCACACGTTCACGTTACTTATACAAAAAATATTTTCGATCTGTATCGATCTTTTCATATTTTCTTAGTGTCTGCTTACAAACGACGACGGACTGACAGACGGCAATACTGAAACTATAAGTCTTTGTGGTTTGACTAGGAAACTAACCTGAGTCTGTAATCTGAAGCATGACATTATTTATAATTATAATGCTTTATTTTACTATTTAAAGTGTGTGTGAACAGCTATCCAAAATAGTCATTTTTGAATGAAATAACCCTTTGATTATTTATTCTCTAGATATAGAGTGGCGGCGCAAATGCGTCGAAGAAAATACCGGTGAACTATTGTCCGATAATCCGCGCACACCGAAACAGCTTGTGTGACGCGCGCACGTGTAAGATGGCCCGTTTTAAGAGAGTAAATAATCAAAGAGCGAATCATAACAATATATCCATAGAGAAGGGGTTGTATCGATGGTATTAGAGATAAACGCAGAAGTATAGCTTCCATAATTATTTATTTAATTTCCCAAGAAGACGCCTCACACTACGTTGATATAAGGTGGTAGGTAGAGCAAAACTATAGTCGGCCGGCCTCGCACTCATCTGAACTGTCAAATAATTTTCGAAAAACCTAAAAACTTTTAATATTGCATTGCCACGCGAAATATGTACATATGCATGCAAAATTTCAGCTCAAATGGAAACCGGGAAGTGGGTGAAATTTAACTAGCAAGATTTCATTACAGACATTAAAGCTTGTAAAAAAGAATCCGTCATTAAATGAGAGCGCCGTTCCTTCCTAAATGGCAACATTCAAGCTTAATCAACAAATGAGATTTTTGTGGTTGCCATAAAAAATAATGTAGTTCCAACAGCGGTGCTGTAAAAGTATATTCTTATATAACCTCCTTTGTCCTTTATTCAGGAAGGCACTCAGAGTTCGAGGCCAGACTTCGAACCTTAATTTTGAATAAACCATAAAAACGTAGTGTAAGACTCTTCGAAATTTGATAAATATATAGTTAAAACAAAATATTTCTTATACAACTGACATAAACACTAACGCTATCTACATTTAACTATGTTAAAACAAAATATAATTTGGTCTTTTAAAACGGCACCAATTCTATTGGTGTTCCCTCCACTCCACTCCACTCGGCGAGGCGGCGCGGTGCATTAAAATAATGTGCTATAATAATTTACACTATTGCTAATAACATTACATTATTGCTCATTCCTGTCCAAATCCTTCAGTTTCTTCTATAGCGAAGTTCAGCTTTTCACACAACTGTTCATAACTTTTGTACGGTGGCAAGTCCAACCTATTAAAGCAAGTATGTGATCGAGGTAGCCACGTGTCTTTCCCCACCTGTAAAACAAGCAAGCGTTAATTATACACAGTACGCTGGCGCCTGGCTTGGGGGCAGTGACTTATATGTTACTGGCGTATGGACCCGGCCAACGCGCGCGGCTAATGCTCCCAGCGAATTGGTGCGAAAATCGAAAGTTTCGCACACTCGCGACTCAGTCGTCTGCGGGAAATTGTAGAGTGCGGTGGAAAGATATTTCATAAAAAATGCCTTATTGTGTTGTTAGAGGCTGTAAAAATCATGAAAGAAAGGCTAGAAAGAAACATGGGATGTTGCATCATCGACAAGTAACCTTACATTGTATTTTTTTCTTGTAAAAGATTAAATAAACGCATTTTTAAAACGACAATTCTACCAAGGTCCTTGTGCACAGCGCATTATTCAGCGCAAGCTTAGTTGAGAGCTGAGGTAACCTCTATGCTAGAAGAAGATACGTGCGGTACAAATTAACCACAGAGTGTTTGGTTTGTACGGTCAGACGCACGTCAATGGTAACACCACAGAACACCAATTACTATAAAGCTGGCTAATATCATTTGTTTAGCAACACTGTTTACAAACAATTTAATTAAGCGCAAATTAGCTCAACATATCTTATGTAACTAAAAAGAATTACTATTTTCTTATTTGTTTGTTGCGGAAAGACAGTTTGTGGTTATATTTTTAATTATAAACATGACTATGTGATTCAAATTTTTGTGTTCTGTGCGGTGTGAACGATCATAACCACATTACTTATATTTAATTATTCTTCTCATGTAAGTGACATGATGAGAAAAAATATCTTTAAACCTAACCTATGTTTCTTCATTTTCGTAAACAGTTGCAAAACAGATGATGAAAAATTGTTTCAGATACATGTTGCAGTGTTTACCACTCCAGATGGAGAACACGTCGCAACAAGTAGTTTCGCAACAAAAGTTGTCGAGTGTAGACGTGTGTTGGGCGTGTCTATAAACATGGAGATGGTGTGGAACAATGAGCAGACTTCGATGATTCCTCAGACAACCTTCTAGCAACAACTGACAAGTGTGGACGGTCATGTTTCAGAAACATGTTTACGGTAAACTTGTATTGCAACACTAATGAAGAAACAAATGTATCTGCGGGTATTCGTTAGGCAACATTTGTTTATAAACACTGTTTATAAACAGTGTTTCACGATTTTGCATCATCTCTGTAAACAGTTTATAAACAGAGGTGATGAAACAATGTTTCAAATACATGTTGCCGTGTTCCCCACTTTGAGTGGATAGCAAGGCGAAACATCCAGTTTCTAAACAAAAGTTGACAGGTGTCAACTTGACAGGTTAAAGCCCCGTATTCATTAGGCAACATTTGTTAATAAACACTGTTTATAAACAGTTTATAAACAGTGTTTCATCATCTATGTAAACAGTTTATAAACAAAGATGATGAAACATTTGTTTCAGAAACATGTTGCCGTGTTCTCCACTCAAAGTGGAGAGCACGCGAAACATCTAGTTTATAAACAGAAGTCAACTGGTGTGGACGTGTGTTGCGTGAGTTTATAAACATGGAAGTAGTGTGGTCAAACAATCAGATGTAATGAATTATTATGTAAGCAGCAGCGAGCATCACTACCTCCTCGGGCGACATCCTAGCAACAACTGACAAGTGTGGACTGCCAAGTTTCAGGAACAGTGTTTACGGTAAACTTGTTTATAAACACGATGATCAACTTCATAAACAGTTTATCAACAAATGTTGCCTAATGAATACGGAGCTTAACTTGACAGGTGTCAACTTTTGTTGCGGGTCAATTAGCAGCACAGAGCATCACTACTTTTTCGAGCGACATCCTAGCAACAACTGACAAGTGTGGACTGCCAAGTTTCAGAAACAGTGTTTACGGTAATCATCATCATCATCATATCAGCCGAAGGAAGTCCACTTCTGGACATAGGCCTCCCCCAAGGATCTCCACGACGACCGGTTCTGCGCTGCCCGCATCCAGCGGCTTCCCGCGACCTTCACCAGGTCATCGGTCCACCGAGTGGGAGGCCTGCCTACACTACGCTTTCCAGTGCGTGTTCGCCACTCGAGAACTTTACTGCCCCAACGGCCATCTGTTCTACGAGCAATGTGCCCCGCCCACTGCCACTTAAGTTTAGCAATTCTGAGAGCTATGTCGGTTACTTTGGTTCTCTTACGGATCTCTTCGTTTCTGATTCGATCACGCAGAGAAACTCCGAGCATAGCACGCTCCATTGCCCTTTGGGTGACCTTGAGCCTTCTTATAAGGCCCATAGTAAGCGACCATGTCTCAGTTCCGTACGTCATCACTGGCAACACACATTGGTCGAAGACCTTGGTCTTAAGACACTGCGGTTAACTTTACGTCGGTTCGCAGTGTGCGCGTGTTGTAGGTTGCCAGGGCCAGAGATCTTTTGTTTTGGTAGCCTGGCATCTGCCGGGGATTCTCCGCACCCCATGCCCCGCCGTTACCTTGACCGCTACCGGAGCCAGGAATAGCGGGGCCGTTTTTTATTTGTGTCGGTAATTTGGGGGGTGTCGCCGTAATCGCCACGCTTGGCAGGCGGGTTGGCGATCGCAGTGTTGCAGATTGGATGCAAGTCACGGAAAGACGCTACTGCCCATCCTCCGGTTTGAGTCCCTTAGTCGGCTCTTACGACACCTATTGGATGAAATAGGATGGCCCTATTCTAAGCCGGGAGCCATACAGCCAACTTGTATATAAACACGATGATCAACTCTGTAAACAGTTTATAAACAAATGTTGCCTAATGAATACCTACCTTAAAGAAGCAAAACTCATCTCCGTCAGCCAAATATCGTCAGCTGTTACGAGACACCTATACCAGCGAGTGTGAACCTCATTCCACGAGTGGAACCCCAGGGGACAAAAATACTTGCAGCTCATCTCCAACCACGCGCGTCAACCAATGAGCTGCGAGTATTTTGTTCATATGAAGAAAAAACGTGTAGTTTACGTCAACCAATGAGCTGCGAGTATTTTGTTCATATGAAGAAAAAACGTGTAGTTTACCTTTTCTATACAGAAGCGTTGTGGTCCATTGGATCCCATCAGTTCCGCGAAACCGCCAACCGGCACCCTGCACGTGCCAGTGACGAACTGCAGCAGGCGCGCCCGTTTCTCGTTATCCATTTGACGAACAAACTAAAACCACAAATATGTTCCACTGCAGTCCATTCATATCATATCAACCTATCGACCTAGGTATAAGATTAAGCCACAAACTTGTATCCCCTTTGAGGCGCGCGCGCGCTCTGTATCCTAAACGGCTTCATGGATTTTGGAGTGCGAAGTGTCGTTAGATTCGTGTTAACCCCGCGAGTGACATGCGATATTTTTTTATCTGACTAGCCAAAAAAAGAGGCGTCATGTTTTATGCAGTCAGGTTTTTAATTTTTATTTAATAAATTCCTAAAGTTATTTTATTTAGTATTTGAACCCGCATTGCATTCTATCAGCAAATGCTCTCTCAAAACTTTAAGGTTTGTTCAATAATCTTCCCCTGCCCGTTCGTAGATTATTGGAAACTAGCTTTTGCCCGCGGTTTCGCCCGCTTGGATTTAGTTTTTATGACTGTCATTGAAGGTGAGTGGTGCGCATGGTGGTGGACATGAGTTTTATCCAGATCCCTCAAGAACTGCATCGGACTATGCCATTTTCACGGGATGAAAAGTAGCCTATATCCTTCCTTTCTACACAGGCTACCTGCATGCCAAATTTCATTAAGATTGGTCGAGGTGTTGAAGCGTGACATATTCACATTTATAATATTAGAAGGATTCAAGGTGTAATATGGGGTTGACTTTGCATGGTTTTCACTTTCGAGGGACCGAGCAAAAGAAAGTATAGTGAAAAATATTCTAATTTTACCCAAAATGTGTTCTAGTATTAAAAAAAAACATATTTGCCAAAAACGTCTGTCGTCTGTCCGTCAAGTGCTATCGCTAGATGGCAGTCGTTAAGCCGTGCCAGATGCCTTACAGGCGGCTTGAGAAGATGTCGGACAGTGGCGTCCAACACTGGCCCTACCACCTCCACCACCCGACCTTGGCCTCAGTGTGTGGAGTACGATCTAATCTTTGTGAGTTTGGAAAGAGACGCGTGCCCCACCAGTGGGGACGCCATGGGTTGGTAAACATGTTGACGACTTACCGAGTTGACGCATATGCATGAGTAAACATTTGCACATGCATATCATACGTATGTATGATGATAATTAATACATATCTTAGCTTATCTTAATAAGAAGGTTCCATCCACTGCTGAAAATAGGCCACCCTAAAGGAATGATACTATCACGGATCAGATAAATAAGGTTGGATTGGAAATGTGTGCTGGGCAGGCGCGCCACAAGTATGATTAGATAATTATACTTAACCGAAGCACGCGTTCAAACTTTTTATTTGCGTGTGGTTGTGTGTAACGTGCAGACTCTCGAAATGGTGTGAGACACAATTGCAGCCCTGTGTTCTAAGTGTGTTTTGTTTATTTATTAGTGTGCGCAATTCGTGTGTATGTATTATTATTGCTTGTGTAGTGGAGTTGATGGGTGGGAGACAGGCGGCGACGCTGGTTTTCAAACAAAAGTGTGACTATTGCCAATCCAACCTTATTTATCTTAACCGTGGATATTATGATGATATGTGCATCTCGATATAATGATGAACACTTGAACAGTCTGGAAGCCACTTTAGTTTTGGCGTATCCACTTGTGAGACCAAAAAGTTCCTATAATATATCAGCAGTGAAATTCTGTTAAGTCAATGGTCCCATGTTTTAATATGCTGTAAGGCTTACTCATTTGATAAGTTGGCCGTAGTGAGAGTGAGACATTTAATGTGATTTTCTCAGCTACGACTTTGAAACTGCAACTTTATAATAGGTTACCCTCATCCATGAAAGAGATTGACTCATTTAATCAATTTAAGCGCAAATTAGCTCAACATATCTTATCTAACTAAAAATAATTACGATTTTCTTATTTGCTTGTTGTGGAAAGCCAGTTTGTAGTTATATTTTTAATTATAACCATGACTATGTGATTCATATTGAACCACGGATAAAGATAAATAAGGTTGGATTGGCAATAGTCACTTTTTTGTTTGAAAACCAGCGTCGCCGCCTGTCTCCTACCCATCAACTCCACTATACAAGCAATAATAATACATACACGAATTGCGCGCACTAATAAACAAAACACATTTAGAACACAGGGCTGCAATTATGTCTCACACCATTTCGAGAGTCTGTACGTTACACACAAACACAACCAAACGCAAAAAAAAGTTTGAACTCTTGCTTCGGTTAAGTATGATTCTCTAATCATACTTGTGGCGCGCCTGCCCAGCGCACATTTCCAATCCAACCTTATTTATCTGATCCGTGGTGTGAACGATCATAACCAAATTACTTATATAAATAAATAAATATTTAAGTCTTCTTCTCATGTAAGTGACATTTTGTCTTTTATGAGAATAAATATCTTTAAACCTAAACTGTTACTTGACTCCACTTCTCCGTCGAGCCGTGACAATTAAAACATTGCGTCTCTATAGAGATTAGAGATATTATAGAAACTCTGTGGTCGGGACTCACCTGCCAGAACCAGACGATCTGCTTGCTGGTGCGCGTGTAGTGGCGGTAGATGGCGTTGCGCTGCCAGTCCTCCACGTCCACCTCCTGCATGCCGCACAGCATCAGCTCCAGCTCACGCTCGTCGAAGTACTTCAGCCATTCCAACGGAACCACCTGCATTCCGAGAATTTTGACACAATCTACAGATTTCTGCAAAACTTCATAAGGAGGGCTGAATTTTGGAAATTGAATAGAATATTATAATGTAATATGAATATGGTTTTCTTGTCTTTTTAGGGTTCCGTAGTACAAGAAGGAACCCTTATAGTTTCGTCATGTCTGTCTGTCCGCGGCCTGGCTCCTAGACTATTAGTAGTAAAGAGCTAAATTTAGCAAAGATATAAAAATAATAACGCGAAGAGAACTATAAAAAAAGTTTGAAAAAAAATAATCTAAGGTTACCTCCCCTACAAGTAAAGTAGGGATGAATTTTTTTTTCTCGTCAAACCCAGTCGTGTAGGGTATCATTGGTTAGAACTTTAAAATAGTTGTGAGTCTTCTAAGACCATTTCATAATTTAGGGTTCCGTTTTCGAAAAAGAGGCTTGAAAGTGCTAAATTTTGTAGGAGTCGAGTGTCCCCATCCCCTAACAACTAAACCGCTGTATTTGGAAATTTGAAAAACATCATGAAAGTAATCTATATAATGAATTTGAAAGAAAAACTATCAAAGCTAATAAGATTTTTCTAGTTGACGAGCAATAGTCGATCAAAAAAATTCGTATTAATGAAATGATAATTTATTTGCATCAAACATGGTAGTAGGATGTTTAATATAATTTTTAGTGCAATCATGTTTCGCCTGTGCAAGGCATGCAAATGTTTAACATAGATTATAATTATTTTGTCACGTAAACTTTAAAAATTCAAATGTCAATAAGTTTATTTTTGTCACAGAGGTATTCATTAACGCTATAATAATTTTTGTCAATAAGCCATTTCAACAATTTTGTCTTAAAGGTTTTCGATTCAAGCTTTCGCAGTTCAATTGGTAGGTTATTATATATTCTAACGCTCATACACACACAATTTCGGCTATACATTTCAGTCAATGGGATTTCGTTAAAAACTAGCCTGTATGGATCTCTAAGGGTTCTTGTAGTTTTGTCACTGGCTTTTTTAAATAATTGCAGATGTTGCTTTACAAACAGACAGAGCTCAAATATATATATTATATTATACACTAACCTGCTCAAAAACGTTGCCAGCGCGTTTTAGAATATATCAAAATGTAAGTAAATCACTATAACAAACATATTGGCAACTACGGAACCCTACGTTACGAGTGGCCCGACACGCACTTGGCCGGTTTTTTATTAGTTTTCATCCTAAAATACAAATTCGATATATTATTAATAATATTGACTAAGTTAAGTTGAGCGATAAGACCGCCCGCCCAAATTGTACCGCTATAGTTCCTTTTTTATATGGTGTTTGTTGTTTTTATTATTTCTTTAGGTTAAGTTTTTATAATTATTTTTTTTAACTAGTGTGTACAATAAAGAGTCTTTATTTTATCTTAAGCAAAGTATATATATTAGTACTAGCATACAGTATGGACACTCCCTGCCGCTCTCTAGATTGCGACTTCACCCCCTCGTCACTCAGATTGATACAGATTGGTTACAGTTTGGTTGTTGAATGTATAGGAATCCGCCATTCCTTTTTTGAAATGTTATTTCTGGCCCGTTGTATGAAGTGTCCAGGGTCTGTCTTAAGTTTAAATAAATACATACTTACGCAACACCTTACGTATAAAGTATACAATAAACAAACATGTCTGAAAGAATACAATACCTCGTTAAACCCGTCGAGGAAAGCGGAGGTTTGCTCCTCTATGCCGCGCGCCATGCGCCACTGTGTCACCAGCTGAATGTATTGCTCTTTGTTTGCCTGGAAAACAAGTTTTGAATGAGTAAAATTAGTAATATGAATCGATTACGTAAACCTAACCATATCCACTAATTTAAAGTAACACGAGTGTAACAAAATTGGTGCAGGTCCCGTTAACTGGGGGTTCTACTCGTCATACTGAACAACTTTCTCCAAGGAATCCATAGTCAAATCTCAAAAAAAAATTTGGACCCTCCATACTAAAATGCACAAAATCGGTCAATCAGCTGATCGATCGATTTTTCGGCTGATATGATGATGATGACGTAAACCTAAACAGCTATAAGACAAAACACTACTGTGCAGTACAGTGCCTGTACCGTTAGTTACGTGTAGAAATATAAAATAGGTGCGTCAGAATAAAACCGAGTTGATTCACAAAACTGCGACGACTAACCGGCGACCTATTTTTCCAGTGATTGGTACTCACTTAACAGTCTATCTTGAAAACTACGAAACCGATTTTGATGAAACTTCCACTAATCTCTAAGTTGAAAGGTGCTTACTCCAACAGAAAATAATTATTGCATTTTGATTTCTAGTTTCTAAAAATACGTGGACAAACATACACACATTCATACAAACATACACTTAGGAAATTTGGCACACCTGTATGGAAGTCCACATAGACTAACATACACCAATATTGTGTAATTCCAACAATATTACACACATACGGGTTTTTTTTAACGGTAAAAATATTATTAATAATAGTAAATTCCTACAGAGACATTTTTAAATCATACGTACGTACGTTTAAAAGTAAAAATTATCTGTAAGTTATCAGTTTTGTCGCTCTAGGGGCCCTGGACGTCCGCCGACAACCTGGATTGGTACCATAAAGAACGAGATGAACACGAAGGGCCTAGAATGGTGAAATAGGTCTAGGAGCAATGGCGAAATAGGTCTAGGAGCAATGGCGAAATAGGCCTAGGAGCAATGGCGAAATAGGCCTAGGAGCAATGGCGAAATAGGACTAGGAGCAATGGCGAAATAGGCCTAGGAGCAATGGCGAAATGGGACTAGGAGCAATGGCCAAATAAATCTAGGAGCAATGGCGAAATAGGTCTAGGAGCAATGGCAAAACAGGACTAGGAGGAATGGCAAAATAGGACTAGGAGGAATGGCAACATAGGACTAGGAGGAATGGCGAAATGGGACTAGGAGCAATGGCCAAATAAATCTAGGAGCAATGGCGAAATAGGTCTAGGAGCAATGGCGAAATAGGTCTAGGAGCAATGGCAAAATAGGCCTAGGAGCAATGGCGAAATAGGCCTAGGAGCAATGGCAAAATAGGCCTAGGAGCAATGGCGAAATAGGCCTAGGAGCAATGGCGAAATAGGCCTAGGAGCAATGGCGAAATAGGTCTAGGAGCAATGGCGAAATAGGACTAGGAGCAATGGCGAAATAGGTCTAGGAGCAATGGCGAAATAGGTCTAGGAGGAATGGATAAATAGGTCTAGGAGCAATGGCGAAATAGGTCTAGGAGGAATGGCGAAATGGGACTAGGAGCAATGGCCAAATAAATCTAGGAGCAATGGCGAAATAGGTCTAGGAGCAATGGCAAAACAGGACTAGGAGGAATGGCAAAATAGGACTAGGAGGAATGGCAACATAGGACTAGGAGGAATGGCGAAATGGGACTAGGAGCAATGGCCAAATAAATCTAGGAGCAATGGCGAAATAGGTCTAGGAGCAATGGCGAAATAGGCCTAGGAGCAATGGCGAAATAGGCCTAGGAGCAATGGCGAAATAGGACTAGGAGCAATGGCGAAATAGGCCTAGGAGCAATGGCGAAATGGGACTAGGAGCAATGGCCAAATAAATCTAGGAGCAATGGCGAAATAGGTCTAGGAGCAATGGCAAAACAGGACTAGGAGGAATGGCAAAATAGGACTAGGAGGAATGGCAACATAGGACTAGGAGGAATGGCGAAATGGGACTAGGAGCAATGGCCAAATAAATCTAGGAGCAATGGCGAAATAGGTCTAGGAGCAATGGCAAAACAGGACTAGGAGGAATGGCAAAATAGGACTAGGAGGAATGGCAACATAGGACTAGGAGGAATGGCCAAATAGGACTAGGAGGAATGGCAAAATAAGACTAGGAGGAATGGCAAAATAGGACTAGGAGGATTGGCAAAATAGGACTAGGAGGAATGGCGAAATTGGACTAGGAGTAATGGCGAAATAGGTCTAGGAGCAATGGCGAAATAGGACTAGGAGGAATGGCGAAATAGGTCTAGGAGCAATGGCGAAATAGGACTAGTAGTAATGGCGAAATAGGACTAGGAGCAATGGCAAAATAATTCTAGGAGCAATGGCGAAATATGTCTAGGAGGAATGGCGAAATAGGTCTAAGAGAAATGGTGAAATAGGTCTAGGAGCAATGGCCAAATAGGTCTAGGAGGAATGGCAAAATTGGACTAGGAGGAATGGCGAAATTGGACTAGGAGTAATGGCAAAATAGATTTAGGAGGAATGGTGAAATAGGACTAGGAGGAATGGCGAAATAGGTCTAAGAGAAATGGTGAAATAGGTCTAGGAGCAATGGCGAAATAGGTCTAGGAGGAATGGCGAAATAGGTCTAGGAGGAATGGCAAAATAGGTCTAAGAGAAATGGTGAAATAGGTCTAGGAGCAATGGCGAAATAGGTCTAGGAGGAATGGCAAAATTGGACTAGGAGGAATGGCGAAATTGGACTAGGAGTAATGGCAAAATAGATTTAGGAGGAATGGTGAAATAGGACTAGGAGGAATGGCGAAATAGGCCTAGGAGCAATGGCGAAATAGGTCTAGGAGCAATGGCGAAATAGGACTAGGAGCAATGGCGAAATAGGTCTAGGAGGAATGGATAAATAGGTCTAGGAGCAATGGCGAAATAGGTCTAGGAGGAATGGCGAAATGGGACTAGGAGCAATGGCCAAATAAATCTAGGAGCAATGGCGAAATAGGTCTAGGAGCAATGGCAAAACAGGACTAGGAGGAATGGCAAAATAGGACTAGGAGGAATGGCAACATAGGACTAGGAGGAATGGCGAAATGGGACTAGGAGCAATGGCCAAATAAATCTAGGAGCAATGGCGAAATAGGTCTAGGAGCAATGGCGAAATAGGCCTAGGAGCAATGGCGAAATAGGCCTAGGAGCAATGGCGAAATAGGACTAGGAGCAATGGCGAAATAGGCCTAGGAGCAATGGCGAAATGGGACTAGGAGCAATGGCCAAATAAATCTAGGAGCAATGGCGAAATAGGTCTAGGAGCAATGGCAAAACAGGACTAGGAGGAATGGCAAAATAGGACTAGGAGGAATGGCAACATAGGACTAGGAGGAATGGCGAAATGGGACTAGGAGCAATGGCCAAATAAATCTAGGAGCAATGGCGAAATAGGTCTAGGAGCAATGGCAAAACAGGACTAGGAGGAATGGCAAAATAGGACTAGGAGGAATGGCAACATAGGACTAGGAGGAATGGCCAAATAGGACTAGGAGGAATGGCAAAATAAGACTAGGAGGAATGGCAAAATAGGACTAGGAGGATTGGCAAAATAGGACTAGGAGGAATGGCGAAATTGGACTAGGAGTAATGGCGAAATAGGTCTAGGAGCAATGGCGAAATAGGACTAGGAGGAATGGCGAAATAGGTCTAGGAGCAATGGCGAAATAGGACTAGTAGTAATGGCGAAATAGGACTAGGAGCAATGGCAAAATAATTCTAGGAGCAATGGCGAAATATGTCTAGGAGGAATGGCGAAATAGGTCTAAGAGAAATGGTGAAATAGGTCTAGGAGCAATGGCCAAATAGGTCTAGGAGGAATGGCAAAATTGGACTAGGAGGAATGGCGAAATTGGACTAGGAGTAATGGCAAAATAGATTTAGGAGGAATGGTGAAATAGGACTAGGAGGAATGGCGAAATAGGTCTAAGAGAAATGGTGAAATAGGTCTAGGAGCAATGGCAAAATAATTCTAGGAGCAATGGCGAAATATGTCTAGGAGGAATGGCGAAATAGGTCTAAGAGAAATGGTGAAATAGGTCTAGGAGCAATGGCGAAATAGGTCTAGGAGGAATGGCGAAATAGGTCTAGGAGGAATGGCAAAATAGGTCTAAGAGAAATGGTGAAATAGGTCTAGGAGCAATGGCGAAATAGGTCTAGGAGGAATGGCGAAATAGGTCTAGGAGGAATGGCAAAATAGGTCTAAGAGAAATGGTGAAATAGGTCTAGGAGCAATGGCGAAATAGGTCTAGGAGGAATGGCAAAATTGGACTAGGAGGAATGGCGAAATTGGACTAGGAGTAATGGCAAAATAGATTTAGGAGGAATGGCGAAATTGGACTAGGAGTAATGGCGAAATAGGTCTAGGAGCAATGGCGAAATAGGACTAGGAGGAATGGCGAAATAGGTCTAGGAGCAATGGCGAAATAGGACTAGTAGTAATGGCGAAATAGGACTAGGAGCAATGGCAAAATAATTCTAGGAGCAATGGCGAAATATGTCTAGGAGGAATGGCGAAATAGGTCTAAGAGAAATGGTGAAATAGGTCTAGGAGCAATGGCCAAATAGGTCTAGGAGGAATGGCAAAATTGGACTAGGAGGAATGGCGAAATTGGACTAGGAGTAATGGCAAAATAGATTTAGGAGGAATGGTGAAATAGGACTAGGAGGAATGGCGAAATAGGTCTAAGAGAAATGGTGAAATAGGTCTAGGAGCAATGGCGAAATAGGTCTAGGAGCAATGGCAAAATAATTCTAGGAGCAATGGCGAAATATGTCTAGGAGGAATGGCGAAATAGGTCTAAGAGAAATGGTGAAATAGGTCTAGGAGCAATGGCGAAATAGGTCTAGGAGGAATGGCGAAATAGGTCTAGGAGGAATGGCAAAATAGGTCTAAGAGAAATGGTGAAATAGGTCTAGGAGCAATGGCGAAATAGGTCTAGGAGGAATGGCGAAATAGGTCTAGGAGGAATGGCAAAATAGGTCTAAGAGAAATGGTGAAATAGGTCTAGGAGCAATGGCGAAATAGGTCTAGGAGGAATGGCAAAATTGGACTAGGAGGAATGGCGAAATTGGACTAGGAGTAATGGCAAAATAGATTTAGGAGGAATGGTGAAATAGGACTAGGAGGAATGGCGAAATTGGACTAGGAGGAATGGCGAATTAGGACTAGGAGCAATGGCAAAATAGGTCTAAGAGGAATGGCGAAACTGGACCAGGAGGAATAGCGAAATAGGACTAGCAGCAATTGCGAAATAGATCTAGGAGGAATGGCGAAACTGGACTAGGAGGAATGGCGAAATAGGACTAGGAGTAATGGTGAAATAGGACTAGGAGCAATGGCGAAATAGGACTAGGAGCAATGGCAAAATAGGTCTAAGAGGAATGGCGAAACTGGACCAGGAGGAATAGCGAAATAGGACTAGCAGCAATTGCGAAATAGATCTAGGAGGAATGGCACAATTGGACTAGGAGGAATGGCGAATTAGGACTAGGAGCAATGGCAAAATAGGTCTAAGAGTAATCTCCACGCTTGGCAGGAGGGTTGGCGACCGCAGTTTAGGTGCAGGTGTGTTAATCATTAAGGAGTTTTGCCGTAACCTCCACGCTTGGCAGGAGGGTTGGCGATCGCAGTTTAGGTGCAGGTGTGGTAATCATTAGGGGGTTTTGCCGTAATCTCTACGCTTGGCAGGAGGGTTGGCGATCGCAGTTTAGGTGCATGTGTGCTGTAACGCACGTAAAGGACGCCGCTGCTGCCCATCCTCCGGTTTAAAGTCCCTTAGTCGAAGAGCGTCGGTGGCGTAATGGCAAGGGCCGCTATCTCCTGTCCTTCGGAGGTCGTGGTTCGAATCCTGCCACGTATCAATGTATTTTCGAATTTAAATTTCATATGTACGTTTATCCGACGCTCTTACGGTGAAGGAAAACATCAGGAGGAAACCTGCACACGCCTGCGAAGAAAATCTAAGGGTGTGTGTGAAGTCGACCAACACGCACTGGGCCCGCGTGGTCGACCCAGGCCCGATCGCCCTTATTCAGGGTAGACTTGAACCCCTTGGTGGGGACGTATATGAGCTGATATGATAAGTCGACTCTTACGACTCCCATTGGAAGAGATGGGACGGTCCTATTCTAAGCCGGGAGTCATACGGCACGTTTATTTATAGTATAGATAAATAACTCACCTCTGTAACTCTTTCCTTATCACCACTAGGTTTCAGTTCGTGATGTATCACCTGACCCAAAACTTCGAAATCCACGCTGTACCACATCTCCAGCCCGCAATCATCTATATTGTTGTCTCTGATCCACACCAGGGAGTTGTAGAACTCTGGATCTATGGATTCGATATCTTTCATAGTTAGCTTCTTATTCAACATTCTTTTGTAAAAGGGCATCGTGAATCCAGAATAAATAAATCTTCCGTGATACAAGGCCATTGCAATAAATCTCCCTATGAATTTGAAGTATAATAAGTGATCTGGGTTGACATAGCTCGCTGGATTGATCTGTAGACTGTAGTTGTTTTTGTTGGCGTACTCGAACAGACAGTACATGGGGTTCAGTACTTCGTGTGACAGTAAGAAGAACCACTCTCGGCTGACCCCTCCGTAGTCCAAGCCTTCCTCGCCACGGAATATTATGTACAGTCGTCTCCGTAGCTCGTAAGCCGGTAGCCTCATTATCTAAAACAAACATTGTTGATGTTAGATTGATACTGTCGACTTGATAATACAGCAGTACTCGCAAACTAGGTTTTTTTTTATTCACAATTGGTAAGCCCTTGGCATCATCTCACCTGATGGTAAGTGACGATGTTGCCGAAGATGGAAGCGGACTTACCAAGATTCCCCAGCGCAATGGAGAACTGGCTATTTTATCTTCAAGTCGGAACACATCAATGTTGTTAACACTGATGTTTGGCGACAAGACTTAGATAAGATGGTGGTAGCTAGCTATGGTGGTAATAAATTATTTGATTTTTTTAGACTAAAAGTTTTGTATGTTTATGAAGGAGTGAGCGCAAGGAATACTGAGTGCAATGAAGCGTAATTTTTTTTATGTGCTTGGAGTCGAGTCGATTTGAGATACTTGGTGTACGGGGATTTGCAGATTCTGTAGAAGTGTAAGTTGTGTTTTGTGTTATGCTAAATAACGTATGGTAGTGTTTGTTTTAATTTGGATAGTAAGAAAATAAAGGTATTGTTTATATTTTTGAAAAATAGATTAATTGTAAATTTATTTAATTGGGATTGGCAGTGAGATAAGTGCAGTGATATTTATTATGTTTAAAGATTTAACTAGGAGGAGTTAAAGCGTTGAGTTCTTGGCTAATTTGATTTAAAAATGTAACGATATTATTTTGCATCGTTACAAGGCGGGCTTAGAAAATGCCCTACCACCCACCAAACCGAGTCTTACAAGTGACCCCACCGGGAATCGAACCCGCGACCTCCTGGTGTGAAGCGAATGGACTAACCATTACGCCACGGAGGCGGTTAAAAACAAAATCGAAAAACTTGCTTCGAAACTAATTGTTCAGCACAAACTTTTCGATCCATATACGTAATATGTCGTATACCAAATAGTTAGGTACAACGTTTTTTCCAGCAGGGCAGCAGGGATGACCCATGTCTAAGGTTGACCAAAATTCCCAGTAGATTATGTCTTATTAGTAGTAGTATTAAGCTAAATGTATTACAAAATCTGAATATGTTTTTTTTGCGCAATGAAATTTATGGCTATGTTGCAAACAAAAGCGCAAACGGTTGTGCAAGCAGGTGCAAGTATTGCACATTCCAGTTTGTGTCAGTGAGGTGTTGCGCCTGGCCACGACTGCAGCGCTTAACGGCAACACACCTGATGGTAGGAGTCCTCGAAGAGCGTCTGGCGGGAGAGCGTGATCTTGATGTGACTGGGCAGCGCGTTGCTCTGGCATAGGTAGCGGAACTGGCTGAGCTTCCAGCGGAAGGAGCGCTCGTAGGCGCGCGGCACGCCATACGCGCCCTGCTGACCCTTGGGCGCGCCCGGCCGCGGGTCCTGGAACGTGGTGGTGCGCGAGTTGTGGTCCACGAAGTAGCGCGTGCCCTCCTCCGTGTAGCGGATCTCCCAGCCCGGCGGCAGCGCCTCCTCCAGTGCGCTCACCTCCTGCCCCTGTACCGACACATCAACACATTAGCAAAATTATACCTTACGTTATCGAATTATCGCTAATAACTTTTTCATCCCCCCCATCTCGGAAATTGTATTTTTGCTCTTCGATATCTGAGTGCAAAAGCCGTTTTTATTCGCTAGAGGATAAAGTAAATATCTGAGTGCAAAAGCCGTTTTTATTCGCTAGAGGATAAAGTTAAATATCTGAGTGCAAAAGCCGTTTTTATTCGCTAGAGGATAAAGTAAATTGAATTTAGAAGATCGTGAATTCAAAACATTATTATACCTATTTACTTCTACCTCCATGGTGCCGAATTTATCATACAACCTTTTTTAATTTGTTAAAAACTCAGACTCGGAACCTCCTTGGTGTAGTTTTTTTTTATTTTGCTTTGCGCGCGCCATTTTCTTTTCACGTCATATTGTTAAAACCTTAGATTAAAAACAAGAAACTTGAAAACAAGTGAAATACCTAAAATGAGTGATTATAGTGACGAGGAAGTTTATTTGACGCCAACAGGATTGACTGAAACTCTTTGTAATGCGCAAATGTTTTGTTTTTTCATTTAGTAATTTCCTCGCTGAGGTGGAATGAAAAGTTACGTGTTGCACTCGAGTGCGAAGTTTTTTCACCTCGTGCTCTTTTGATTCCCTCGCCAACGCTCAGGATTCTAATTTTTCTAATTATCTATTCTAATTCTTCGCTTGCTCGGTCATCAAAATTGAGCACGCGGTTAAAAAGCAACTTTGCACTCTTGTATAACAAATAACTATTTTTAATTTTGCGCAGCGCCAGCGTTGATATGTACGTAATTGTATTACTTCTGAAGGGAAACGCCAACGCCGACGTTTTAAAATAGTACTGGTCTATACGTACCTATCCCTACTTTGCTGTTTACGCTGGTACATATTGGTATAGCGCGCTCTAATGTATGGACATTTAATATTGTACAAGCCAAGGTTGTTATCCTTATTTTCAATACAGTTGCTCGAGAAGTGGTAATTTATTTGTTGCCAGTGTACTGTGCGCAAAATTGATTTTACCACTTTTACATTGTCACTTTTATTACCTTCTACATTAGCAAATAATAAATGTTAAAAACCAACGATATAGAATTTTCTCCTTTCAGACTTAAAAACCAACGATATAGAATTTTCTCCTTTCAGACTTTTGAAAGGAGAATTTAAAGTTAAAGCCTCGCGTTCATCGTCGCGGCATTTATGTGGAAAGAGGGAGAACGGTATACAACCAACGGTGGACACGACGCTTTAAAAAGGAAGATATATTTGCGAGGAAAGGAGATTAAATTACCCACAGTGCTGGTCTGCGTCAGAAGGAGAAGCAACAAGCGAACAGACAGGTCACACTAAGGAATAGGTCATCTTTGCGGAGTTTTTTGGCGGGATTTGTGGTAAACGCATTCGTAGTTTTATTTCATTGTTTTCTGCTAGGATTATGTTCAAGAAGTGGTGCATTTTGGAGAAAATTATCTGGTGCACGTGAGCAATGTGGAGAACAAGAAAAAAAATGAAAGAGGACGTGAAAACCCAACTTACTCGTACACTGGGTGCAGTTATCATAGGCGCCCTACTGCGATCGGGTGTTCCACCTCAGAATGAGGCTGCTACAAATGCTGTCAAGAAACTCCAGAGAAGATTTGTAATGCACTGGCACTAGCATTGCAAAACAAAATGAAATGAAGATGAATTTATTCAATGAAGACTGACTCGAAAGGGTTTGTACCTAGAGACGTTAATATTTTTAAATAACTTTAAAATAGTTTAAAAAACTAAAAAACACGCTTTTAGCACGCACTAAAAATTACAAAATAGCCAATCCGCTATTTTGGATTTCCGCCATGTTGGATTTAAGTCACGTGACTATTTTTTCGTATTCCTGACAGCAAACCCTTTCATTTGATACCCATATCATGGGGGTGGATTTTAAATAGCCTGTCCGCCATCTTGGACGTCCGCCATATTGTATTTGTCACGTGAAATTTTTTTTCGTATTCCTGATAGCAAACCCTTTCATTTGATACCCATATCATGGGGGTGGATTTCAAACAGCCAGTCCGCCATCTTGGGAAGGCCGCCATATTGGATTTGTAATTACGATTCTTAGCTAGTCATGTATTGTCATCAGAACTCAGAGCGTGTGCAAAATTTCATCCTAATCGAAAACCGGGAAGTGGGTCAAATTAAGAATCCAAGATTTTTTTACATGCATAGTTAGTTACAAGTAAAGCTAATAAAAGCGTCTTAAAAAAAAGACACTTGCCAGTGCTAACCATGACCTGTCTGTGACACCGTCCGCTTCAGTGCAAGCGCAGTGATGCGCTGGGATTCAGCGCTATGAAACGTTTTGTTGTAGGTAGTTACTGAATTTCGTGGGATTTTTTCTTACCCTTAACTTTGATCTTTGTATTTTAGTTGATTCAATCCCAATGTATGAGATTAGATAAAGTAGTGTATGAAACTGCACATAATTTGGTCTTAAAACACTCGTGTAATGCTATAAAAAAACTCGACTATGGCTCGTTAACTTACACTCGTATTTTAAGAACCCTTATTATGCAACAGTTTCATAAACTACTATTACTAAATCAGCACGAGTCTCTCGTAACAGCAAACGCTCGAGAAAACAAGTGCATTTTACTGACCCGATGGTTTAGTGGTCAGAGCTCCTGCTTACTGGACTGGGGGTCGTGGGTTCGATTCCCACTCAGGGCTAACATTCGTGTGACGAACACGTTTGTTAGCTCTATGTGTGTATTTAATATATTTACATGTAAGTATTTAAGGCAAACGTATGTGTACAAGCACGCACATTAAGGTTTCATCATCATCATCATATCAGCCGAAGGACGTCCACTGCTGGACATAGGCCTCCCCCAAGGATCTCCACGACGACCGGTTCTGCGCTGCCCGAATCCAGCGGCTCCCCGCGACATTCACCAGGTCATCGGTCCACCGAGTGGGAGGCCGGCCTAACTACGTTTTCCGGTGCGTAGTCGCCACTCGAAAACTTTACTGACCCAACGGCCATCTGTTCTACGAGCAATGTGCCCCGCCCACTGCCACTTAAGTTTAGCAATTCTGAGAGCTATGTCAGTTACTTTGGTTCTCCTACGGATCTCTTCGTTTCTGATTCGATCACGCAGAGAAACTCCGAGCATAGCACGCTCCATTGCCCTTTGGGTGGCCTTGAGCCTTCTTATGAGGCCCATAGTAAGCGACCAATATGTCTCAGTTCCGTATGTCCGTAGTTCATTAAGGTTTATTTTTCACAAATTTTATAATAAGTATTTTAGCTGACATTGCTAAACATCGCCCGCCGCCGATTACTTGCAATAAAGACGCTTGACAAGAGCACACAACTTTTACATACGAACAGTATGTATGTATGTATATCAGTCTCTGGTTCCCGTACTATATAGAAATCCAAGTGTAGGGTCGGATGACCGTGTGTGATTTATCCCTGAATAAAAAAAAACGTGTGGCACTCGGGGACTGCTGTCGCGATAAAGCTATATTGCATAGCATTTTTTATCAACTTATGCAATTATAATTATTTATTTATTATTTATTTATGCAGTATTTACCAGTACCATAGAGTCCTTGGGGCGCGGGATGTTTATGTACCGCAAATCGCTAATAGATGGCACTGTAAGTTTTTTAAAACTCGGCCGAGCGTGGGGTGTTAGGTTTTATTTTCGTTACGGAATTTCTTGATTCGGTCGCCGCGCTCAAAGCCCGCGATAAAAGCTAAGCAATAGCTTAAAAATCATTCAAACCTCTTGTAAACGAATGTACACTAGGTTAATAAAATGTGTTTGTTGCACCGCTGACCTGCGTGCGGGGGTCCTCCCACTGCGTGGTGCGGTTCTTGTGGTTGACGTAGTAGACGCGCCCGTCGGGCTGCACGCGCCGCTCCCAGCCGACCGGCAGCGCGCCCAGCGCGTCGTCCGCGCCGGTGGGCGCCGGCACCGTGATGGCGGGTGCGGCTGCGCCCCCCGTGCCCGCGGCGCCCCCCGCGCCTCCGCCCGCCGCCGCGCCTGCACCCACCAAAGCAACTTTCTTTAGCAATCGGAAAATCGCGGCTAAAATTATGAATAATATGATATTGTTTGGTTCATGAACGAAAAACGTACCTATGATTTTTAACCGTTAATATATTAAGAAACAATCAATTATGTATTTTACTAACATTAGAGTAATAAGACGTTTGTTTTACTAACAAAAATGTTTGTTTCTTTTGTTGTCTTGACAAATAAAGATAATAATAATAATAAGGTCAATCGTCAACTCCCAATTCCTGTAATTAATTAAATAATTTAAATTTAAGACAGTTTGTTCTTTATAAAATAAAATATTATAGTTTGCCCTCATTTACCCTGACTCCGGAACGCTCGCGGCATTTGTTGACGACACTGTCACCGGGTACGGACTACGGATGCCTTAGTCTATTTCAGTAATACTCACATAGTCGCAGTACGCTACGTTAACTACGTTAACCACCTCCGTGGCGTAATGGTTAAGGCCATTAGCTTCACATCAGGAGGTCGCGGGTACGTTATAACTCTGACTCGGTTCGGTTGGTGGAAAGGCATTTTCTAAGCCCGCCTGGCTAGCTACCACCATCTTATCTAGGTCCTGCCTCCAAACATTAATGTTAATAAGATAAGATAAGATAGCCAGTTCCCCATTGCGTTGGAGAATCTTGGCAAACCCGCCTTCATCTTCGGCATCATCGTCACTTACCATCAGGTGAGGTGATGTCAAGGGCTTATCAATTGTAAATAAATCGGTACCTAATAGGTGAGCGAAGTGTGACTCTAAACAAAGTGTGCGACTATAATCTAAGTATATACTTTTAAGGCGACCCTCTATCTAAGTAGCGCCGCCATCAGTTAAAAAACACTCGCTGAGATATAGTTCGCTGTAGTTACAGATAGCAGAAATGCCAAAAACTGCCGCATTTAGCACCTATGCTATCTGCCACTAATTTTACAGAAGTGATAGTTTCTAAATAAACTACAGTATCTAATCTTCAAATTCATCGTGGATAACATTTGATTAATATAGTACGTATAATTAGTATTAATATAATATCTTACGCCGTGCCAACATCTATGGCATAGAGGCATATATTATGCGAAGACAATTACGCTGGTGTGGACATCTGTCACGCATGCCGGACACGAGGGTTGCGAAGCGCATCTTTTATAGTGAACTTCGAGAGGGCAAACGTAAGCAAGGCGGACAACTCTTGCGGTACAAAGACGTGTTGAAGAGGCATATGAAAAGGTGCAAACTGAATCACCTGGACTGGGAAGCGCTTGCCGAAGATCGCCCTAAATGGAGGCAGCTGGTAACACACAACGTAGCCTCCTTTGAAGACACGCGCAAAACACAATATAACACCAAAAGGGATGAAATAAAAGCCCGACCACCTGCGGCTATCCACTACAATTACAGCAACGGTGTCCTGACGTGCCCCAAGTGTGACCGCACGTTCCGAGCGAAGATTGGCTACAACAGCCACATGCGGGCGCACGAGAAGGCGGAGCAGCGGGACGCTTGCAGCTGAGCCGGACAACGCTGCGGTCGCTGTAGCCGAAAACGGCTAGGACCATCATCATCATCATCATCAATATAGTACTCAGCGAGTAATTATTTTTTAACTGATGGCGGCGCCAGTCGGCTGGGGAACGCGCGCCTATGTAACACACAATTAGTGTTGCCACTTGCCAGATGGTGGGGATTCGCCTAGACTCAGTAAAATTGAAATTAAATAAAGAATAAAATATTAACAAATAAAAATAATAAACACTACTTATAATAGCCTAGTTGCAGAACGCTTTGCTTATGTCGACAAAGGTTCGAATCTTTGTGGTGGTAAATATTTTTATCACTTTTTTATTTAATTTTAATTTATTAGGAAAACTTACAGCTAGTTAACATCATTATAGAGAACTGAGTAGCAAAAGAACATAGCCATCACAAGTTTCCACCTATAGAATATATTTACTATTGTAATATTTTGTACACTAGCAACACGCACATGACTATTGCTAGGGATTTCATAGATAAATATTATGATAAAGAGGTCAGCCGAGGATTTGTCAAAAATCTACAAGCCAATTGCGATAGCAACAGGTACACTACTAAAATCAAACGCGTCATTTGTCTGGCGCTGTTGAAGTTTTCAAACGGCTGGAGGCACCTTCCGGTGAACAGAATGCTAGTTTGAATTAGTTACCTGCTCTTAAAAAGATATAAAATGGCTCTAACAGCAGCCCGTTTTTTTATTTGTTAGACACATCGAAAGAAAAATTCCAGCTTAAAGCAGAAGAGGAAAGCTTTAAATTTTGCATGAAATAAGTATTGGAAACAGGCCCACTACAATGAATAATAAAATTTAAAGCCAGAACCGATCATGTTTACAGAGGAAGTAATAAAAAAAAGTTACCCCCATTGCAATGGTGGAAATCTCAACTAGGCAACCTAGATCAGCATGATCAACTAAGCCTATTTATTCTTCACCAGCTGTTCACAGCTGTGGCTTCCTTGACATCAGTTGAAAGGATTTTTTCCACATTTGGGCTGGTACAATCAGATCTCCGTAACAGACTGGGAAATGAAAAGGCCGTGAAACTGGTATTCCTTTTTAAATATTACAGTACTTGTAAATAAATAATTCATAGTTTCGTCTCTTCTGGAATACGTTTCATTTGACTTGTCTAAAATAGTTTAAATTGTTGAAGCAAGACTTATAAAAATGGCACTTTTTAATTTTTAGAAGTATTGTTATTTTCTCAATAAATTAGTTCGTATTTAAATTTTTACTAATCAAACAAATCAACTTTCGGAAATAATAAATTTTGAATAATATCATGGATTAATCTATTGTGTATAAATCCCTTCATGAAACATTGTAATAATGATCATACGGATTATTCACACTTTTAGCCGCCCGCCCCTTCATTCACCACTTTCGGGGCACTTACATTGTTCTCAGAGCTTAGTCACAACTCAAAGGAATGCATTGGCGGCTAACAGCAGTGCAGTGTCCACGCCTAACGGAAGGCACTGTTTGCTTTCGATTTTTGAATAGTTACCTCTTTGGAACCGATATTATTTTTTAAGTTGAGCTATAGAACAATAAAAATATGTAATATTCAATACTAACTACGTTTTTTAATCACATCTGTTAACTATCTCTCACTTTGATATTTTTCATTTTATTTTCATTGTACCTAGTGTTGCTGTAGTTTTGTAGTTCCATTTCCTATACAATACTCATTGTTACAAGGAAAAAAATAAATATTAAATATGAAATTTTGAAACAACCATCAAAAAACACCAACTAAAACGTATAAGTATGTAGGTATACAATCATTTTGAGTAAGTTAGATTTTGGATACGAGTGAAGACTTTTTTCGTGTGATTGAATGAAACGGGTAAAAACTCCTTAAATTCATAGAATAGTAACTTCCTAATCAGAAAAAAACTCAGAACATGAAAATAAAATCTTCCTGTGACTACACTAACAAAAAAAACTAACTATAAAAAACGATAAAGTGTTTTTGGCACATAAAATAAATAACTGTATCAATAATTGTATATTTTGTTGTACAATAAAGAGTTTACAAACAAACAAACTCTTTTTACGGTTCTGTGTGGATTTCAAGAATGTTCAGATGTAGTATATTATGTAATTACTTATTGTTTGATTCAGCAAAAAATATCTATATACCGAGGAATCCTAAAAAAGAGATAAGTAATATTAAAATTGGTATATAATAACAGGCAGCATTTTCTAAATAGCTAAATTGTTGAAATTTCTAGGATTTATACACTATTTTGAATTGATGTAGCCTAGGAAACAATGTGGATCAAGGCGAATCCGGGGATATGTCATTAGTCTAAATCGGTTCGGCATTTGAGGCTGTGCGATCCGCTGCCGCCGACTGAAAGCATCACCTACATAGCCTATAAGATTCGTGTTGCTGTTGGTAGGGAAACGGGATGACGACAGCATCAAAAATAAATTATCAACTCTAGATCACTAAATTGCCCTCCTACTTAAACTTCGAAAACCTTGCTCGTTTTGTTTTCATCAAGTTTTCAACTTTTTATTCACCAAAATCACAAAATTAGTACTTAAATGACGCTGCTAAACTATGACGTCACGCCTAGGTATTTCAAACATTTTTAGAACAAAATCCTTATAAAAAGCCTTATTTTCTGTTCCTACACGTAGAACATGTTATGCCATTAATGCATTTATTCGTAGAGCCTGTGCATTATATAATGATAAGTTATTGGATGTGGATCTGTTTAACTGTACCTTACAACGGTTTAAGCAAGACACTATCGCTTTGCTTTCTACTGATAGTGGAAAGTGAAATAGGCACTCCAGAGTCTCATGGGGAATGGGAAAAAATTAAAGTATGCAACTTTCTATTCCAATTTTCATATCATTACGATCTTTTTTCCTTGATCCATGAGTTTCTGGTGCGCCTCTACTTATATTGCTCCATTGAATACTTAATTATTTTCCTCCACTGATTTAATTAAGAGAACCGTAGGTCTAAATTCAACAATTTCATTTAATTAAGTACTTATGTGACTGTTATGTTCTTGAATAAAAATAATAATAAAAAATGACGTTTTTGACAGATGACAAAAAGTAACTCAGAAAGTAACTATTTAGTAATCTGTGACTCAGATGACTAGCATTCGTTGTCCGTATTGAGGATGGTAAGTTAAGATAGAGTTACATCAAAAAAAAATTCAACATGAGTTTCATGTTATAGTTACATAACGAGCTATGAAAAAGGCTGATGTGCCTGTTATAAAGTTTTATTGCACGATATTATTCAATTCAATTAGAGGGCACCAGTCATTCAGTTGACCTTCAGATAAAGCGATTAGTGATTACTATTATCGTCACTAAGTTTTATCTATGTAAATGAAGCAATAATGTTATGATTGAAAACCGATAAATAATAAAGAAAGATTCATAGGTAATTTGTTTTTCAGCATATTTTACTTTTTATGCAAAACAGCTCTTTTAAAAATAGATGGGAACCATAACGCTAACTAACAATACATAGACAAAACTAATGATTTATCAGAAAGGAAAGGTATTCCACGTTGTTACGTGACAAACGAAGAAGCTTAATGATTGCAAGCACTAGTTACCAGTGGCCACATCTGCGCCTGTAGCATGGGGTAGAGGGAGTGCTGGTTGCCCTGCGCGACCACGTGGCGCCGCTCGCCGCGCCAGTGCTGCAAGTGCTGAGCACTAGTTACCGGTCTCCACATCAGCGTCGGCGTCGGGCTGCAGCTGCGCCTGTGGCACGGGGTAGAGGAAGCGCTGGTTGCCCTGCGCGACCACGTGGCGCCGCTCGCCGCGCCAGTGCTGCAAGTGCTGAGCACTAGTTACCGGTCGCCACATCAGCGTCGGCGTCGGGCTGCAGCTGCGCCTGCGACACGGGGTAGAGGAAGCACTGGTTGCCCTGCGCGACCACGTGGCGCCGCTCGCCGCGCCAGTGCTGCAAGTGCTGAGAACTAGTTACCGGTCTCCACATCAGCGTCGGCGTCGGGCTGCAGCTGCGCCTGCGGCACGGGGTAGAGGAAGCGCTGGTTGCCCTGCGCGACCACGTGGCGCCGCTCGCCGCGCCAGTGCTGCAAGTGCTGAGCACTAGTTACCGGTCGCCACATCAGCGTCGGCGTCAGGCTGCAGCTGCGCCTGCGGCACGGGGTAGAGGAAGCGCTGGTTGCCCTGCGCGACCACGTGGCGCCGCTCGCCGCGCCAGTGCTGCAAGTGCTGAGCACTAGTTACCGGTCGCCACATCAGCGTCGGCGTCAGGCTGCAGCTGCGCCTGCGGCACGGGGTAGAGGAAGCGCTGGTTGCCCTGCGCGACCACGTGGCGCCGCTCGCCGCGCCAGTGCTGCAAGTGCTGAGCACTAGTTACCGGTCTCCACATCAGCCTCGGCGTCGGGCTGCAGCTGCGCCTGCGGCACGGGTTAGAGGAGGCGCTGGTTGCCCTGCGCGACCACGTGGCGCCGCTCGCCGCGCCAGTGCTGCAAGTGCTGAGCACTAGTTACCGGTCTCCACATCAGCGTCGGCGTCGGGCTGCAGCTGCGCCTGCGGCACGGGGTAGAGGAAGCGCTGGTTGCCCTGCGCGACCACGTGGCGCCGCTCGCCGTGCCAATGCTGGAAGTGCTACATAAGCACTAGTTACCGGTCGCCACATCAGCGTCGGCGTCGGGCTGCAGCTGCGGCACGGGGTAGAGGGAGCGCTGGTTGCCCTGCACGACCACGTGGCGCCGCTCGCCGCGCCAGTGCTGGAAGTACTACATAAGCACTAGTTACCGGTCGCCACATCAGCGTCGGCGTCGGGCTGCAGCTGCGCCTGCGGCACGGGTAGAGGGAGCGCTGGTTGCCCTGCGCGACCACGTGGCGCCGCTCGCCGCGCCAGTGCTGCAAGTGCTGAGCACTAGTTACCGGTCTCCACATCAGCCTCGGCGTCGGGCTGCAGCTGCGCCTGCGGCACGGGGTAGAGGAAGCGCTGGTTGCCCTGCGCGACCACGTGGCGCCGCTCGCCGTGCCAATGCTGGAAGTGCTACATAAGCACTAGTTACCGGTCGCCACATCAGCGTACGCGTCGGGCTGCAGCTGCGGCACGGGGTAGAGGGAGCGCTGGTTGCCCTGCACGACCACGTGGCGCCGCTCGCCGCGCCAGTGCTGGAAGTACTACATAAGCACTAGTTACCGGTCGCCACATCAGCGTCGGCGTCGGGCTGCAGCTGCGCCTGCGGCACGGGGTAGAGGGAGCGCTGGTTGCCCTGCGCGACCACGTGGCGCCGCTCGCCGCGCCAGTGCTGCAAGTGCTGAGCACTAGTTACCGGTCTCCACATCAGCCTCGGCGTCGGGCTGCAGCTGCGCCTGCGGCACGGGGTAGAGGAAGCGCTGGTTGCCCTGCGCGACCACGTGGCGCCGCTCGCCGCGCCAGTGCTGGAAGCGCGCCAGCCGCTCCGTGTCCGGCCGCTGCCAGGTGGTGGTGCGCGTGTTGTGGTCCACGTAGTAGACGCGGCCACGCGCGTCGCGGCGCACCTCCCAGCCCGGCGGCAGCGGCTGGGGCCGCTCCCACGACGTCGACCGAGTGTTGTGGTCCACGTAGTACCTGTGCAGTACATGTGATCATACTAAATTAACTACCATAAATCGATTTATTGGATGATTGTATCTATTTATTACTTTGCAGGCTAAATAGTCGCAGTTACCTGATTAAAAATTTGTTACTTTTTTTAAGAATACAAGTTTTTCTTTGCATCTCTTTTAAAAATGTTACAGTGTCCGAAATAAATAAGTGTGAAATGAGGAGGGACACCAATTATCTGCTAATCAGCCTAAGCCATAATTATAATTAAAGTTTTAAATATCCTAGTGACCTTCGGCCGTAGACGTCGTAGCGCATCTCCCAGCCGGGTGGCAGTGGCTCCTCGGCGGCAACGGGTGCGGCGGACTGCGCGGCGGGCTCAGGCGGGGGGTCCTGGCGCGAGGGCCCGGCGCCGCTGTCTGCCGCGCCCGCTTGTGGCACTACGCCGTTGCTGATAGGCGGCGGCCCAGGTGGAGGCTGATAAATCACACCAAAATTGATGCTATATCTATCTTCAGAGGGAGATTATATGTCACGTATATGGTCCTACGTGGAGTATGCCGTACGAAGAGAGGCCAAAAAGTTCGCGGAATGGAAGGGTTGGAGATGATAGGATTGCTCATCCCATCCTATTTAGGTACTGCCTAATTGAGTAGCTCCTTATTTTATTTATTTATATTCAGGATTTAAACAGTCACATACACATAGAATGAAAAATATTGATTACCTAAAGACCTAGTAGATCCCTTACTATTTTATTTTATTTGGAAAACTAAAGGTTATTACATAACAGTTAGTGACGACTATTTAAAATAACTATAAACCACTTATATGTTTTCGCATATAAAAACCTAAATACTTGCATGTCGTTAAGTGAATATACAGAAAATTAATGAAAAAAAAATAATAATAAAAGAAACACAAAATAAACTCAAGTTACAAGCACAAATAAATTACAAGCTTACGCACAGTTAGCAAACCGCTTCAAACCAGCTTTTTGTTTTTTGAATATACACAAAATGAATGAAAAAATCAAAGAAATAAGGAGATAAGGTTTGACCTGAGTCTGATCCCGGTGAGGGAAATCCCCAATCGTTCAATAATAGGAAGATAAAAATGTTACTAAGCGGCAATTATCTTGAAGAAAAGAACATTAAAAACATCACATTTTAAGTGTTTTGAGCGTGCTGATTAACACACAATTATGTAGTTAAAAAAACATTTTTTTGGTTTGGAATTTCTACTTTTGATATCAAATTCATCCCTGTGTAAATTCTTATTCCCTGTCAAGTACGTCGCTTGACAAAAAGGATGTAAACCTGGAACGTTAACGTGCCGAAAATCCTCAAATGCTTAAATAAATTGAACAATTAGGTGACATTTTTTAATGACAAATGTTACAAAGTTCGTTTTACAATTTTAGTAGAAAACTAACTATATTATTTTAATATATAAAAATGAATCGCAAAATGTGTAGGTAAGCGCATAACTCGAGAACGGCTGGACCGATTTGGCTAATTCTTTTTTTGTCGAGTTCGTTATTGTCAGGAGAAGGTTCTTATGTAGAGTAGGGTAGGGTAGTGTAGTGTAGGGTAGGGTAGTGTAGGGTAGTGTAGTGTACACAGGAAGGTATTCAATTGAAGACAAACCTAGACTCGGACGGCCGACTGAGGATACCACGCCAGAAATGATCGAAAAAGTAGAAAAACTTGTAGCTATTGGAAGATGCCCGGTCTAAGAAGAAACAGCTTGGCGAAATGGTCGGAGTATCAGGAAAAACCATTTTAAACATCCTACATTAACATCTTGGACTGAGTAAAGTGTGTTCAGGATGGATTCAAAGAATAACGCCACTTCAAAAACATGAGCGCGTCGAATGTTCTCGCGAATTTTTGGAGCGCTCTGTGTAGAGCAAAAGGAAAAAGTTATGTGCCGAATGTTATCGGTGATGAGACTTGGGTTCACCATTATGAACCCGAGTCAAAGTTAGAGTATATACAGTAGCACTGTTGCACAAAAAATTCAAGATAAAAAAAACTAAAACTGACTTTAAAAAAATACTAAAAGTTATGAAATATTTTTATATGTAAATTTAAATACACGAAATTAACCAACAATAACGAAATCAAAGGTAGGTTCGAAACAAACTAGGGGCCCACATTTTTTTTTGAGATCGGTACCAAAATTTGAAAAAAGTGTAAGTACTTATCTATCAAATGTTTTAGATTCGATAGCTTTGCTGGCACCGACCTCAAAAAAATTGCAGGGCCCTTATTTGTTTCGTACCTACGTTTGATTTCGTTATTGCTTGTTAATTTCGTGAATTTATATACAAAAAAAATATTTAATAATTTTGAGTGATTTTTTTAAGTCAGTTTTTTTTTTTTTTTTTTTTGTGGTAATGTTATCTAACAACGTTAAACCCAATCATTCACTTGCCGATTATCATCAAATTATAATGCATGTGTTTCTTTAACCGATACAGAGTCCTGTGGCTTTCATCATCATCATCTCAGTAGCATGAAGGTTAAGGAGTCAAACCTTCCATCATCAGCTTACCTGAATAAGCTGAAAGAATATATAATATAACTCCTTGGCCATAATAGTCTTTGAGTAAACCGGCTGTGACATACCCATGGACAGACGGACATGGCGAAACTTTACTTGTTCCTAGTTTGACTATGGAACCCTAAAAATCGACATGTCTTTAAGATCCGTAAGTGATAGTATGCGGCGATTTCAATGTTGATTTGTTGGAAAAAAAGTCCTTGACGACTAGAATTACTTGTCTCTTCAAGTCATTTGATTTAGATTATATATTTCTGGAACCCACAAGAATAACAAAGACCTCTGCCACATGTATAGATAACATTTTTTGTAATTGCAGTTATTTAAATAAACAGGTTTTTAATTGTTTGAGGTCAGATCATAGCGGAATAATGGTTAGCTTTCCCGATTGTATTTCTATAGAACAAATGAAAATTGAAACGAGACCGGTCACTGTTAGTCGAACAGAAAAGTTTAAAAAAGTGCTAGTTAAAAAACTGCCCATACAAGACTTTGATAATGAAGTGCAAACGAAAAGTTTTTACAATGATTTTTTTACAGTACTGGATAGGGAATTCCAAAGTATTTTTAAGTCTAAATCAACAATTAGTAACATCAAAGTCAAATTCAGTGAATGGGCTACTATAGGTATATACAAAAGTCGCCAAACTTTGTTGACCTTTATAACAAAAAAACTTACACGACCTTTAGAAATTATGTAAAACAATATTCAAAAATTTTTAAACAGGTTTGCCGCGCGCGTAGCAAAATCCAATTATCTAGCTAAAAAAATAAAATTGTCAGATAATAAAATAAAAACTGTTTGGAATATTATTAGCAAAGAAACAGGTAAAGTCAAACCTCGCGACAAAGAATATGTTTTGCAAACAGATCAAGGTAAAATTAGTTCGAATGCCGGTGTAACCAAAGAATTCGAATCTTTTTTCACTAATATTCCACTTAAGACTACTGAAGCTCTAAACTCATCACCTATGTATGCTCAAGGTTGCTAAAGGATAATGTTAGTATTTGCGATCAAAAATTCTCCTTCAGAGTAATTGAACCACAAACTATTGTAAAAACTTTTAAAACTCTTAAAGTGAAAAGAACCGAAGACCTCTGGGGATTATCGGTAAGCTTAATTAGTAATGTAATCGATACGTTAGCGCCATATTTAGCTTGTCTTTTTAATACTAGCATTGATAGTGGCGTATTTCCAGATCTCATGAAGCTTAGTAAAGTGATACCTTTATATAAATCTGGTTCAAAAACTGATCCGGGCAACTACAGACTAGTTTCTGTGCTGCCAGTTCTTAGTAAAGTGTTTGAAATGGTTATACTTAACCAAATGCTACAATATTTTACAGAAAACAAACTACTGCATAACCAACAATTTGGTTTCACTAAAGGTCGATCAGCAACCGATGCAGGAGTAGCACATAATCGCAACATCTATGATGCCTTTGAGGAATCGCAGAATGCAATTGAAGTGTTTTGTGATTTATCTAAGGCATTTGATTGTGTTGAACACCAAACATTACTTGTGAAATTAAAGCATTATGGTGTAGAGGATGGGGCTCTCAGTCTTTTAAATTCTTATTTAGACAACAGAACACAAAAGTACAAGTAAATGGCACGAACTCATCTGGATCTATAGTGAAAATGGGTGTGCCCCAGGGTTCCATATTAGGGCCTTTTCTTTTCCTTGTTTACGTAAACGATTTGCGTTTTATGGTGCAACATCTGTCAAACATTGTGTTGTTTGCGGATGATACTTCTCTTATTTTTAAAGTCAATAGGAAAGAAAACGAAATTGACTTAGTAAACAACACTCTTTCAAAGATACTGAACTGGTTTACTGTGAACAACTTATTATTAAATGCTAAGAAAACAAAATGTATAAAATTCTGTTTGCCAAATGTAAAAAAGGTCAATAATAGTGTAATGTTAGACAGCAATAAATTGGAATTTGTAAATATTAAGGTGTTCCTTGGTATAACTTTAGATGTTTCACTTCAATGTGGACCACACATTGAAACTTTAGCTACGAAAACTTTAGTACAGCTCTACAGCTGCTTATGCCGTTAAGAAAATAAGACAGTTAACGGATGTACGTACTGCGAGACTAGTTTATTTTAGTTACTTCCATAGTATAATGTCTTATGGCATCTTAATGTGGGGGCATGCGGCTGATAAAGAAACTATTTTCATCTTGCAGAAAAGAGCTATCCGCGCAATCTATCAGATGCAATCACGTGAGTCGTTAAAAAATAAAGTCAAAGAAATCAATATTTTAACTGTTGCCAGTCAATTTGTATATGAAAATATTATGTACGTTCGTAAAAATTTACATTTATATCAGTGACAGGCATAATTTGAATTTAAGAAATGTAAATAAAATAGATATAGCCTTTTCGAGACTGAGTAAAGTTAAAAAAGTCATTTGTGTTCAGTGTATAAGATTCTACAATAAAATTCCAGAAAATGTAACACTAGTTTGTCAGAGAACAAATTCAAGACTCATGTCAAAAAATGCTTGTGCTCTAGAGGATACTATAAATGAATAGATTATGTAAATGACAAAGATATATAATATGTTGATTCTATAACAAATACCATTACCTGAGACTGTAATCTGTATCATGACATTATGTAATAGACAATAAAATTTAAAATGTGTCAGCACCTATTTAAAATAAATTATTTTGATTGATTGATTGATCCCCAAATTGCAGAAGTCGGGAAACACAGACGCAGGCAAGGAGTTCCACTCCATCGCTGTCCGCATAGTAAATGAGGAAGCGTAACGCTTCGTGCGTATTGGCTGAATATCAATAACAAAGGAGTGGAACCTCTCCCTGCATCTCTTTGACCGAACGTGGAATGGAGCTGGGGGAATGAGGTCGTGCAGTTCTTGTGCATACTCTCCGCAATGAATTCGTTTGGGTGTACTGTAAGCTCTTGTTGTATTTTAAATAAGTAAATAAATAAAACAGGCAACTTTGCGGCGATGCTCAAGACTTTAGAACTTGTTTTTGACAAGCTCATCGTCGTTAATGAGTCTCCGGGCGCGTCGGTCTATGGCGGGCTGCTCCATCTCATAGGTGAGAACAGTACTAAAGAATAAAGTATAAATAATGAAGCTGCCCAGGTGTGAAGTACCGTCTCACCCTAGAGAGAATACCCAGCTTCATTGCAGCAACTTTTTCCTTGGGACTCAATGTATCGACCAAAATTGAGATTAAGTGTTAATTTCACGTCAAGAAGCTCAAGGTGGTCGGATACCTGAATGAATTCATTCCGGAAAGTATAGGGTTGCCAGATGGTATCCAATAGGAGGATATGTCCATGACATTATGTCCTCCTGTCCTCTTTTGCCTACTATATGTCCTCCTTTTCAACCGACTTCCAAAAAGGAGGATGTCCCATATAAATTTGATCAAAATCGGTATAGTTCTTTAATAGAATATTAACTAAAACCAAAAATAATGATGCAAAATTGTACTAAGTTGTTGCGATGGAAGTCTGTTTATTTAATGTGTTCAGCGTTTTCAATTATGTTGTACGTTTTTAATACTTGATGGATGTCGTGCGCCGCCGTGCGTTTTGTAAAGGAAAATACTAAGTGTGGAGTCGTAAACCTTTTATTGACACAACTACAAAAACATAACCTTCCTTTTTTGGCAGTCGTGTACGAACATGTCCACTGAATATTTTTTTAATATTTTTTTGTGGAAAAACCAATAATTTGTTTCAAAAATTGGCAGCTGAGCTAAATATGATTAAAATAAAGCAAATTATATTAAAAACTCGTTAAATTGTAAATGTCCTCCTTTTTTACAGAAAATCCTCCTTTTTAAACCCATCAGTCCGCCTTTATCGAATTATCATCTGGCGACTCTAGGAAAGTTGGAGTCAAGTTGAAAGGACTCCTTGAACGGACGCGGAAACTTACGAGGTTGGGAACACCCCAATCAGACAATGCCTGAAGCGATAGGTTCATGCGCTCTATCATGGCCTCTCTCAAAGACAGCGTCTCAGCGCCGTTCGCTCGTGCACTGGATAGGTACATTTCCACAATCGTCTGGATACCCAATAATACACGGTGTCAACACATTACTTATATGTAGCAGGAAAAGAGTAGCGGAAAGAACAGACCCCTGAGGTACCCCTTCATCGATTGCCAATAGGTCAGAAGAGCAGGCATCAATGACTACTCGAATAGACCGTTCCCTCAGGAAATCAGATACCCAGTTACACAAGCCCACAAGCAGTCCGTATGAAGGCAGCTTGCCAATAAGGCTAGCGTGCCTCATTCGGTCAAAAGCCTTCGAGATGTCAAGAGACACGGCGAGATCCTCACCGTGTTTCTCGATGGCCTCACCCCATATATGCATAGCATTCACTAGAAGATCTTGACTAAAACCGTATTGTCGATCACTGAGGTGGTCATTGTCTTGTAGGTATGCCAAAATTCGGGTGTTCAATACATAATCTTACAGGTTACAGAGGTGATTACTATGGGGCGGTAATTTGCCGGATCTGCACGACTGCCTTTTTTGGGCACAAGCTGCACGTTGGCGAGCTTCCAGGACTTTGGGACTGTACCTGTTTTAAGAGAGAGGCGGTACAGACGTGTCAGAACAGGAGACAACTTAGGAGCGCAGTTCTTTAGCACTATAGCTGGTATACCGTCAGGTCCACTGGCTTTATTCACGTCTAGATTACGAAGTGTTTTGAGTACCTCCTTATGGCGGATACGAATAGGGGGCATTACTATGCCTCTTCTGAACCGCAGGGAGGTAACTGTGGTGGTATACTATTCGCTGTATCTAGACGTGAGTTTTCCGCAAACATGGAGACAAACTGGTTTGCCTTGTCAGTAGCCGTGTGAGCCAGCATTTCATCGGGTTTCAGCAGTGGAGGCAAAGACGAGCGGCAAAAGTTTGCCTCGACCGATTTAGCCAAGGACCAAAACGCCTAAACCCAGAAGGGTACGAAGCAAGTTTTTATCCGATGCGGCAAACATGGTCGAAACGTGCCTCGCGCAACGCAGCGTATCGGTATATATATATATATATGTACCTAAATTATTTAAAGAATTATCCTCCAACTCCTAACCGTTAAGGAGTTGTATCTTCCATCACCAGCTAATAAAAATGAGATGATGACTACCAGATGCAAATACTTGAGTAGCTTTATATGAAACACGTAATACGTGCCTATAAAATAAATAAAAAACGCGTGGCACTCGGGGACTGCCGCGGTAAAGCTATTGCATAGCATTTTTTATCAACTTGTGCAATTATAATTATTTTTTTATTTTTTATTTATGCAGTATTTACCAGTAACATATAGTCCTTGGGGCGCGGGATGTTTATTTAATAAATTAACACTAAGAAAGTTACACTAATTGACTAAGTCCTTTTAGTACCGCAAATCGCATTTCACTGTAAGTTTTTAGAACGCGGTAACGTTACGTTACGCTCGGCCGAGCTACATGGTAGGCGGAGTGGGGGGTGTTAGGATTTATTTTTGTTACGGAATTTCTTAATTCAGTCACCGCGCTCAAAGCCCGCGACAAAAGCTATGCAATAGCTTAAAAGTGTTGCAACTGGCCTGGAAAATCATGGCAATAATCTTTTGGGAGGGATACAGAAGATATCCTATCGATTAGTGTCACCATAACGGAGGCGTACTATGCTTCCTCAATATAACGACTGGAGGAAGCTATCGAGGAAAGAAAGAAGAGGAAAATTGACAAAAGGTGTGCTTCCTTTGCATGACGATGCGGCCGTGTTTAAGCCGCGTGTGTACGAGTCATGTTGCGACGGCTGCCATTCACTGCGTATCCCACCCTACAGTCCAGACCTGGCCCCCAAGTAACTATTATTTATTTTCAAAGATGAACAGAAAGCTACATCTACAAGCACAAAAAAAAAGACGGTGATAAGTCGCTATCTTTTGGCCTATTTTGACAAAAGACAAATCTGTTTTTTTTTTTCAACTGTATTAATAAGTTATTTGATATATTTGAATATATTAGGATAAATGGGAATATACTAAAAAGTAAAAGTACTTCAATGTTTCATTTCAACCTCCTTCCCTGTAATTCCGAGAACTTTTTGACCTCACCTTGTAGGTTGCAATGAGAGTGAGACAAACATGGTGTAATTTTCATTCCGTTCATTTTCTTCAGCTGCATTCTACTTTATATTATGTTTATTTTTCTCGTTTATGTCTTAGTTTACATTACTTGACCCCACTGTTCCATCAAACCTTGAAAAATGTGTTTGTAACCTCTTCACTATTCAATTCCTAAACCAATTTTGACGAAATTTGGCATGCACAACACGTACGTAGCCTGTGGCATGGACAAGGACATATGCTACCTTTTTGTTTGTGTGTTTGTTTGTTTGGCCTTCTTTCACGTAGCAACGGAGCAACAGATTGACGTGATATTTTGCACAGATAATCGAAGGGGTGCGAAGTGACATACACTAGCATAGCATAGTTCCCGAAGGATCTGAAAAAAACTCATTTCCAAGTTCGCGATCCTCTTGCATCTCGCGCACCACTCACTCTCAGACATTAAAAAAGAAATGAACCCAACACATGCAAAGCCACGGGCAAAAGCTAGTATTATAAATAAATATGAGTCAAGTGTATCAAAACCTTCACTGAAATTTAATTTTGTTTACACATACCTAAGTTGTATACTGTGAAAATGTTTACAAACAGTTTTTCTTAATGTTAAAATATTGAACTGCTCACCCGTAGTGCCTGATGTGTGCGGAGAATAGATCTAGCAGTGTCAGGGTTCCGTAGTCGTATCTTAGCTCGAACTCCATCATTGAGAGGGCTGCGAGAGTTTGCTGTGTCTCCCAAAACTTCATGTGATTGACTGAGCACAGAAGGGTCAATCCTTAAACCATCGAATAGTATCACTAACTCTGCCGCTTTCACTTCAGAATTTCCAGTTGTGGCATTCTCTTGAGAAACAGACTTCACCAAATCTAAAATAACATAGAAAAAATAATGTCAATTAACTAATAAATCAATATGAGGCACAACATTTCCTTACAGTATCTCAGTTCAAATGTTATTTATTACCTATAGTAAGTTCAACATTTTCACACTTCCCATGAAAGTAAAGCAGGATTTTTAACAGATTGATCTTCTTTTCACCAATAATATTATCCTTCCTAAAGCTATGATGGTCTGCTAGGCGAAATAAAAGCTGTGACAATGGAGTAACCAATACTGTAAACTCTTCTTTCCATTTTGGATTGAGAGTATTTTTTATGACCTCAGTTCTTCTTGAAATTTTGTCATCTATCACCAGTTGTAAATATGGGTTTGGTTTGAACAATCCAGAGTTTCTGATGCTAGCCGATTCGACTGAAACAAATATATGATTTAATCAATGAACGTTTAAAAGTAGGCAAGCTCGTAGCAAAATTTATAGTTTGATTTTCAAATGAAGTCTGTTTATTGTACACACCCGTTAGGCTGAGCTGGTGATAAGTAGACAGTGAAATAGGGGCAGTCAGAGCCGGAATGTTTTCAGTCATATTGAATGCAATCAGTTCATAATTACTCAACAAAATTTCCACAGGAACTGCTTTATATTTCCCACCTGTAAAATTAAAATAAATTTTACAGCCATGCTATGTATACTTATTTGCGTAGAATTCAACATGTGGTGTGCGGTGTGGCACACAAATCAACCATTAACATTACACTTACATTTAGTTAGTAGCAACAGAGGTAGGTTCCTACTTTAAAGTAATACATAAATTAAATTTAAAAAAATAGAAATAATCTGGATTCTTACAGAAGATATCTCATTTAAATTTTTCCTGGGAAAAATAAAAAACCCAGTTCCATCATCATCATATCAGCCGGAAGACGTCCACCGCTAGACAAAGGCCTCCCCAAGGATTTCCACTATGACTGGTCCTGCGCTGCCCGCATCCAGTGGGTTCCCGCGACCTGCACTAGGTCGGCGGTCCATCGTCCAGTGCGCGGTCGCCCCTCGAGAACTTTACCACCCCAACAGCTATCTGTTCTATGAGCTATCTGCGCTGCCCACTGCCACTTAAGTTTAGCGATTCTATGAGCTATTCTCTATGTTGGTTTCTCCTATGGATATTCTCGTTTCTGATTCAATCGCATAGGAAAATTCCGAGCATAACTTGCTCCATCGCCCTTTGGGTGACCTGAAGCAGTCTTATGAAGCTATACTTGGAATTTCCCTACGCGATTGTATACAAAGGTGGAGTTATCTCTATAAGAGATCTCTTCCAGCCAACCTTCCCGGTATTTGGGATGTGAAGATATTGTGAAGCTTTCTGAACGTTGCCCAGCAGAGTTGGATTCGTCAATTGATCTCTTTTTTGAAGTTGGACCTAACTAGCTGGACTTTGACCCTGGTACAAGTATTTGTCAACAATTTCGAGTGTAAAGTCCTCTCAACCTTCAGAGGAGTGGGTGCGACACGGACATTTAACAGTGTAGTTTTTTTAATGTTGGATTTTTTTTGTATGGCAGCCCTTTCAAGTTCGCTCCAACTGGAGGTACCTTGCTCAGTTTTACCTGGAATAACCAACTACCCTGTATGGTAGAATATTTATGTGGTATAAATTGATAGCTTTAGTGACACACACAGTTTCATCACAATCATTAGTCATTTTTGAGTAAAGGATAAGGGTTTTGTTACTACAATGGCCACTCAAGAAATCAAGTAAAGAATTAATATGATGGCTCCAATTCAAATCTATCTAGTAGGAAAGGCACTAGTGCACCAGACAAACATACTTTTTTTTTGCACTATTAGTGTAACACATTCAAACCCCCTCAAAATCTTGCTGAAATGCACAAATGTACCTTTGATTGTTTTGTTATCACAATATTTAGATTCGTCCAGTCCTTCGTATCTCGCTGATGATTGCTTCTCAGTCAGGGCCGGCCTGTTCATACAAATGAACTAGGGGATGGCCTAGGGCAGGGATGGCGAACCAAATAATATAAATAAATATTCTTTATTGCAAACCAAAAAAACTTTACAGAAACTTAATTTAAAAATGTACAGTGCAAAGGCGGCCTTATCGCTTTTAGCGATTTCTTCCAGGCAACCTTAAGGTAACCGGTAGGAGTTGGTAGGTAAAAGGCTAAATGCGGGTGGCTGCAGATAAAAAAAAGAAAAAATACTAAATAATACATATATACTTATATAAATATATAAAATACAAATCAAAACAAACAAATATTATATAAATAAAAATAAACATGAAACAGTAATTCAATAGTAATTAAGAAATAAATAAAAGTTATATATACATAATACTTACATGTAACATACATTATAATAAATAATAACCACAGAAATAATATATATGTATATATTCAGTAATTACACAGCTTACAGTAGTGATCCCTAAGTCTTTTTTTAAAGATGAACAGGGACTCAGATGTACGGATAGTAACAGGTAATTGGTTCCACAGTCGAACCGAGTGAGCCTTAAAAGATTTACTGAGGAAGTCAGTGCTGAAAGTGGGAAAAGAGAGAAGAAGAGCATTACACGATCGAGGTTGGCGGCCATGCATTGACTCCCTACGTCGAAAATTGTCCCTTAGATACGGAGGAGCCGCTGGACTGTGGAGTACATTGTAGAGCAAGCAGAGAATGTGCATATTACGTCGTAGACGGATGGGAAGCCACTTCAGCTTAGCTCGAAACTCAGAGACATGATCGTACTTCCTCAAACCGAATACGAATCTTATGCACACGTTCTGCAAGCGTTCCAGTTTGTTCAGCAGCTCCTCGGTAGCATCAAGGTAACAAACATCAGCGTAGTCACCAATGGTGTGACAAAATATTTTGGGCACGCCACTGCACCGATAGAGGCAATTTGCATTTTAGTTCAAAGTGACAATGCAGCTCTGAGATTGCAGCTGATTGATTTCCAGTCTAGTTCAATATTGTTTCAAAAAATTATTGTAACATGAAAACAGTTGGGATTGATTGAAACAATGTATGTAAGTATGCCAAGCAATATAAGTAAGTATGCCAAGAATAAAATTGTGAAAACATAGATAGAATTCTATTTCAGACATAATTAACTGTTTGAAGAAACTGACTTGTGGTTAGGCCTGCAAGTCATTATTTCCAAGATGAATAACATTAAAGACAAGTAACATCTTACGACCCTAATATATGTTACTTGTCCTCGTAGCTGCAACAACAAAAGTCACACTAATGTTACTTTAATTTGCTAAGTATTACATTTATTACTTATCAGTGCAAAATGTATTTCATTGGTAGTAAATGAAGAGTTTTGAGCTGATTTTCCCAATAGTCACTACTAAGTAAAAATTATTTGACGGAATGTCATGGCTTCATTAAATACTTCTTTAGGTAAAATGGCACGTAAAACCTAAAGGTTCGCCATCCCTGGCCTAGGGCACTTGTGCATGCATGGGCGGAATAGTGAGCAGTAGCAAGTCAGCAACACAACCACCACAGATCCATCAAATGCTTCAAATCAAAAGTAGACGCAGAGCATCACCATTGCTCTCTCTTTACCCTACTCGATATTATACTTGTACTGATAGCACGGGACAGGAGATAAAACTATTTTGACACCAGCATGATAAAATTCCCATCATTTCACCTTCTATAACTTAACATTTTAGGCATCAGTGCAAGACTACCACCAGGAGGTCTTACTTTGAAGTACTCCAACTTGGTTGGTGGCAGGGCATTTTCAAACCTGTGTGGCTAGTGGCTACTGTGTAGGTCGTAACAGCAAAACAGCAATGTTAACATCATTGATGTGTTCTGGCTTGAAGTTAAGATAGCCAGTTCTTCATTGCAATGAGGAATCTTGATAAGCCAGCTTCCATCTTCGGCATCATCATCACTTACCATCAGGTGACAGGATGCCAAGGGCTAATAAATTGTAGTACATCAAAAGAAGGCGGATATACACTCTCATATCTGTGCTCTTAGTTATTTGATTAAAAATTACACACTTATTCATTTATTTTATCATGCTTTTTTAAAGGCCACTGGGCCAGCACTGTCCTCTACTCGAAAGTAATTTTTAACTTGTTATTTGTTTTTCAACTGGCTCTCAAACAATGAAAACCGCCTTTTTATTTAGTTACTATTATTAAATTCCTACAAAAACCATAAACATATAAGTCAAGGTTGCTAAACAAAATTTTTTGCAACCTTTAGTTTGTTCCTTTTCCCCAATTTGTGTTTCCCAATATAATAAAACAAAACTAAGGTCAGAGCACCTCTTATCAGGTAGGGCTTTATAATATCCATATCGACCTAAGATTTAATGTAGGCTGTATGCTTGTTGTAAACATACGTTGGTGGCAGTGCTGGGCTTTTTACTTAATTTACAAACTATATTTTGTTTCATACCATGCTACGGGGCATTGCGTTGCAGAAGATTCAAGATTCCTTAGATTAGCACATTATCTATCACTCACTGTTCCTTCCTTATCGCACTGAAAGGAAAATATGTGAAATTGTATGAAATCTGAATCATCATCACAATACACACCACAGTAATACCAACTTAATTTGAATTTATCAATACAAATTATTAAACTTTATTTAATTAAACACCTAAGAACATGTATTGTTTATAATACTGAAATAAAACATAAAAACAGAGCTTAAATAAATTCACGAAAATTAATCACTTTGTTCAACGCGATGGGAAAATTTGCTTTTGTCATAGCTAGCTAGCATAGATAACGGCGCGTTTAAGCACTCGTACCAGAGCACGACGAATCGAGCAAATTAGCGAGCACTGTGCGAGGGAGAAAAAATATGATACGAAGATAGCGGTCATCACCCGTGGTACGGTTGGGTTGACTATACCGACAAACCCGCAAGTATCTCATTAAATTCCTTCCACACAATCGTTTTGTGCCCGGTAAAATTCAAAATAAATACTATTTTTTAAATCGGATGTTATAGTCTGGTGGCCGATAATTTTAGTTTAAAATAAAGTTTACCTGGTATTGTTGATGTCGTAACGTTTGATTTTATCTATTTTATTTCTTTGTTATACGAAAAATTAAATCCGTCGAATACATCCAAAAAACTTTTCTTTTTCAACATTTACAACGAAATATTCTTTGTAGTTCTCTTGATACCGTAAGGCATGATTTATGTGAGTCAACTACATATTTCATGAGTTTCACAAAATATTAATCACAAAGGTAGTCGTAACCACCACGTCAAGATGCGCAATACATATCATGAACGTTATTTCAGTACAGTTTCGAACGTTATTTCATTATATTTTCGATCGAAATTTGTACTGACACCAATCAAGCTGCTAAATTGAGGTTGGTTAAAGCCTTAAACATTTTAACGCAGTAGTTCAAACACCGAGATCGAAACAAAGCTAAGAGACGTGAGAGCTTCTTCGGTAGTGTTTCTCACATCGTCTCGTTGCTTTAGTCATGCCGTCATTCAGGATGTGAACAGTATTGGCGCATTTACACTCAGCCCTGTTGGGCAGAAAAGTGAGCAGGGAAGTAGGCAGCGCGAGAATGTAAATAGGTCACTCGCGCTGCCACTGCTCCTGCCACTGCCATCGCCATGATTGTCGGCTTTCGTGCGGAAGTCAAAGGAATCAGCTGAGTGTGAACTCTCACTCGCGTCGATGCTGCCGCAAAAGTATTTAGGGCAATATTTCCGGCAGTGGCAGAAGCAGTTACAGTGGCTAAGTGTAAGTATCGGGTATGAAAAAGTCTCGTTTCTGCGTGCGTGTGCAACGCGTCATGTTATGAACTGCGCTTTACTCTCGTTATAAATTTCGCTTTTATTAAAGAACTCAAAAGATATAAGGTTATGCATGAGTTTACCCACATATTTAAAAGAGGGCTATGGGAATGAAGTGAGTGGAGAGGTAAATGTCACGGGAATAAGGTGAAAGGCGGCACCAAAGTCGCAAAGCGACGACCTCGTTTTGTTAAAAAAATATAGATATACTAGCTTTTGCCAGCGGCTTCGCTCGCATGAAAATAGTTTCTATGACTGGCTTTGAGGGTGCGCAGCGTGGGAAAAATAGCCTATATGTTAGTTCATGTTCTAATCTATCTACCTACCAAATTTCAGTCAGATAAGTTCAGTTGTTTTTGCGTGAAAGAGTAACAAACATCCATACATACAAACTGTCACATTTATAATATAGTAGGACTTATTTTGTTTTATTCTACCTTTAAATAATAATAAAACAATGTGTAAAAGCGGATCAGTAATTTATTCATCAATGTCACTATCACCATCAACACCGTCTTCTGATGAAGATTTGCCGACATTTATTACAAAGCTCTCTACCATATCATCCATGATTCCATCAAGTCTGCGAATTATGTTTATTTCTTTTTCCAATATGTACGTGCTTTATGCAGTTTTGCCATCTCTTAGGTATATTTTGTTTTGTGGACTCTTACAGACTTCACTTTCATATCCTTTTTAATTCAATTCGATTCAATATATTTATTCACAATAGGTGCAAATCACACTCTTTCTGATAGTCAATAAATAATAATAACAATGTCATTTGTAAAGAATCAAGAAATAAACAATAATTAGTTAATAACGTCATTATTAAATCCTTGATATAAAACAGATTATGTCATTAGAACATGAAAACAATATGACACGAAAAATTATACTTATAAATCATTGAATGTATTTAACAAGAGTAGGCCAGTTCACACGGACAGCACCTGGTCACGAGTATAACGCGAGATTCAGCCATCGCTATAATCAACCATATTAGAGGGAAAGGAACGACCCGGCTCCCGATGCGCCACCATCTGCATCCGCATCCTGCCAAACATATTCCTTGGTGTGTCCTGTAGAATAAAAGATAAAACCACTATCAATAATAAACAGGAAAAAAGACGTGTGGCACTCGGGGACTGCCGCGGTAAAGCTATTGCATAGCATTTTTTATCAACTTATGCCATTATAATTATTCATTTATTTTTTATTTATGCAGTATTTACCAGTACCATATTATTATAGTCCCTGGGGCGCGGGATGTTTTTTGTAATAAATTAACACTAATAAAGTTAATCATCATCATCATCATCCGTCATCCGTCATTCGTCACATTTACCATTCATCCGTCATTCGTAATTTGCCATTAATTATTCGTCATCCGTCATTCGTCATATGTCATTCGTCTTTCATCATTCGTCATCCTTCATTCGTCATTCACCTTCCATCATCCGTCATTTATCATCCGTCATTCGTCATTTGTCATCCATCATCTGTCATTCGTCATCCGTCATCCACCATCGTCATTCATCATTCGTCATCGTCATCGTAAGTCATCCGTCATCGTCATCCGTCATCCGTCATCATCATCGTCATCATCATCATCATGATGGATAGATAGATGGCACTGTAAGTTTTTAGAACTCAATATACAATTTTTTTTTAGGGAGTTAGTATTTATTTTCGGTACGAAATTTCTTGATTCGGTCCCCTCAAAGTCCGCCGCGTTATAATCTATACAATAGCTTAAAAAGGTTCCTTTGATTAATACTCTTAATTTAGCTATTTCTTATACCTGTGGTAAATTATATCTTAAGAAGTTGGTGTATATTCACTATAAGTATTGACAACCTCGGCGCGGCGAGAGAGCGCGCGCGCGTGCCCTCCATGACTTAGTCGTGTGTCGTCGTGCTGACTTTAACATCAATTACATATACTTACTAATTAAATACAATGCTCAAACATTCGACATATAGCATTGTCATCTTCAAATACTAAGGCGCTTCCAGAGGCATGTTTGCTTACTTATTGTACTAAAACTTTACACTAAAAAAATCCTCCAAAAACTCTTATCACCAAAAAATTTCAAATCAAAATACAAAAAAGACTCGAAATGCAACTGAGAGCGAGATGTGACGATGCACGCATGGCCACGCCGATACGCAGTTGCCGTAGAGAGTGCTAGGACCGAACTTTAATTAGAATTTTAAAGAGTACATACAAATTGTAAACTCTGACTTTTTAAGGATTACTTATAACTCGAGACTTGCTCAGAGTTAGCTCGTTACCAGCTGGATGCCTTGGATTCTATCGACCGACGCGCTAGGAAACTTATTCACGACGGGGAACTTGTATCAAACAACCTGTATTACAATTTATTAGAACAAACTACCGTAAACGAATGTTAACGTACAAGGAACTGCAACTTTATAATAGGTTACCCTCATTCATCAAAGAGATTGGCTCACCAAATCAATTTAAGCACAATTTAGCTCAACATATCTTATCTAGCTAAAAAATACCATTTTATATTTGTTTGTTGTGGAAAGCCAGTTTGTAGTTATAATTAGTTATAAAAATGACTATGTGATTCATATTTTTGTGTACCGTGTGGTGTGAATGACCATAACCAAATTACTTATTTAAGTCTTATTCTTATCTAAGTGACATTTTGTCTTTGATAATGATAAATATCTTTAAACAGGATTCATTTCGGAGAGTGTGCCCTGGAGCTTCACAACCTCATTCCCTTTCTCTATTTCATCATCGGACGACGAGCCGCGGAGGGCAATTCCACCCCTTTGTCGTTAATGTTCCAACTATAAGCAGGGTTCGAAGCGTTTTGTATCTTCGTTCATTATGCGAACAGCTAAGAAGCAGAATTTCCTGCCGGTTCATGTATTCCCCAATTCGTGTAATTTAGGAATCTTCAAGACGAGAGAGACTAGGCACTATTAAAGCTTGCGTCATATCCTCGTCTGCATTGGCATTTACCATCAGGTACGGTGCAGCCAAACGCACTCAAATTTTTAATAAAAAAACACTTTTTAACTGACCGAGTGAGCGCGAAACGCGAGTGAAGCGTCTCCATTTCAGCTTGGGCAAAAATGCTTTCGTATGTCTGTCCGGATGTTCTCCTTTACAGGTCGCATTTCTCAACCGATTCTTATTAAATTTTGTGAGCAGGTTTGATAATTATATATATTTTTTATTCGATTAAGATTTTCGAAATTTATCAAAATGGCGGAGCTTCAAAATGGCGGAAATTTGAATGGAAAAGGAAAGTTTTTTTTGAGTGCTGAAGCAGCTGTGGCTGCATATGAAGTTAGTAATTACTGACCTATCGGATCAAGACTGGAAAAACAGTTTTTAAAGTTGGTTTAGACGAATGGAAATTTATATAGATAAATGGCAGTGTTTTGAAAAAATGTAAAATAAATATCTTTAATAATTTTCCTTCATCCCAAAACGTATCGAGTGACCTAGATAAACGACTTGTTTTTTTAAGGCTTCTTTATAAACCTATTTACGTGGTCAGTTAATAAACAAGACATTACTAATTTTGATATCCTGACATAGTTCCCGACGGATCTGGGGAAAACTCATTTCCACGCTCTCGCACGTCGGCCTGGCAACGGAGCCACGGAATGAAGTTTTTTTTTGTAAAGAATTGGTTGGGTGAGGGGGCGGGAAGTGACATAGACTGCTAATCAGAATTTTTCAAGAATTTTCAATTTGAAAATTGTGTCAAAAGAACTCTTTGTAAAAAAGGTTATTATAAATATATAAGATATCCGAATATTTAAATGATAAAATTTTTGGGTCGACATTGTTTCTTCTATCAACGCAAATCATGTTTAATAATCATAAAACGATAACCATGTAATTTAAGAATTGACGTGAAAGCGAAAAGACTTGACAAGTCAAGTATTTTTTAAATAATATACTTATTTTTGATCTCTAAATTTTATCATTGACACGAGTGGTGCATGCTCACTTAAATTTTCGTGCGGATGGTGGCGCATCAAAGCCGGGTCGTTCCTTTCCCTCTAATATGGTTGAGGGGAGCGATGGCTGACTCTCGCGTTATACTCATGACCGGACGCTGTTCGTGTGAACTGGCCTACTCTTGTCAAAAGTATTAATGACATTCAATGATTTTAATTTATAACTTCTTTAGTCATATTGTTTTCATGTTTTAATGACATACCTAATCTGTTTTATATCAATGATTTTGACGTCATTAACTAATGATTGTATATTTTTTTATCTTTCACAAATGACATGTATAATTATGTTTTTACTATTTTATGACTATCAGAAAGAGTGTAATTTTCACCTATTTTGAATCAACATCATATCAGCCGAAGGACGTCCATTGCTGAACATAGGCCCCCTTGAATAATCCTATTTTGAATAAACATCTTGAAATCTTGAAAACTATTTCCACGCTGTCGAAGCCGCGGGCAAAAGCTAGTAACACAATAAAAGACAAAAAATAGTGTTAAATTAGTGTGGAGTTGTAGTTATAAATTTTATTATAGATTTTCATGCAGATTTATTAGTGAATAGTACACACACAGAAACAATATGGTTGATCGACAATTGCGTGCTTATCATTATTTTTTGTAAAGATATATTTTTATTTCCTTTATTTAAGTAATAGACATTATATAATATATTTTTGGTGGTACGAAACCTTCAGTGCGCAAGACCGACACGCACTTGGCCGTTTTTTCGAATTTTTCATTTGTATATGCAAAATCTTAAAAATCAAATTATCTTGATGCCAAATTTCTAGTTTCTAAGTCACCTGAAAGTGGTCTATAATTTTGATGAGTCAGTCAGTCATAAAAATAGAGATTTTCGGACGTCGATATCTCAGAAATGGTAAAAGATATGTTTATGAAAATTAGGATTCTAGGTGATCGAGGTGTCTAACTAGACACACAAAATTGCAAGGGTGTAGTTTAAATTAATTTTAAGTTACGATTCGGTCGAAAGTGGCCCGAAATGTTTCGTGAAATATAATCCACGGCCGGTGTCGCCCTTTTCTTCTCGAACTTGGCTGACACACTGCCGTGTATCTAGATAACTCATAAAACACTAATAATTTCTTACAAGTAAGTACCTACTATATTATGCTGCTGTTTGGCTTTGGCTATTGATAATCTACTAAGGCGGTAGTACACAGCAGCCCATCCCTTTTCGTCACTTTAACACCTATATAGATAACTATAGCTCACTTGCCTACGATGTTTACTCTATAATTGCATGCATCCAACGTCTGACTGGTCCTAACCGTGAGCCTTACATTACACGACGTTTACATTTTACAGACTTTTCATTTTTATGTCGATATAGTTTTGTAAAAACACGCAAGAACCACGCTCTGCACGCACGAGTGACAAACAACGCGCGCGACCGCTACGCCCCAGTGTGTAGGAGCGAGGTGTGTGAGTTAGAGGTAGGCACGGTACGTCTCGTGTCTCGTGCGAGTGTTTAAATGCGCCTCGAGTTGAAACAACACAGATCTACTGAAACAAGAGTCGAGGAGCGAGGTTGACAGTTGTTTGTCTGTCAGTTGACCATGAGAAGCAAAGCTAATAAAATTGTTTTTAAGATTGTTTATACTAGATTCTCTTTCCATTTTATCGATTTTTCGATTTAACATGTTATTTTCCTGTTTGACCACGATTTATTAAGGTAGGTAAAAGCTAATCAAAGGGGACAGCCAGCACACACAGCCTGTGAAAGGTATTTCTTTGTTCACATTGTGAGTGGGTTCAGATCAAGGTTTTGTAATTGGGAGTAATTTTTTAGCTATACCGTCTCTTAGACCTGTTGTTGGATCCAGTGACCAGTTTTGGAATTCCGTACTCCACAAGGACAAAAAGAACCCTTCACGCGTCCGTTTCTCCCTGTTTTTCTCAGACTGTTAAAATTTTGCATAGCTATAAAAGTTTTTTTTTATTTGAGTGCTATGACTATCTACGTTCATGGTTATGCCAAATAATATAATAACTACACTCGCGAGCGTTAAAACCCGGCAGGGTAGATTGGAAGGTCTAACTTTGGATAGAAATTACATAATTTAATGAAGGGTAATAAATGTTAATTCAACACTAATTAAATATATAAAACAATGTTTTTATTAAAATTTGGAGTATTGCAAAGAAAAGGAGATGCCGGTTTTAAGCTTGTGAGTAGGCTTGCCAACTGTCCCGGATTTTAAGGGACGTCCCGCTTCTGTGTCAATTTTGGGCCGTCCCGCCGTGATCCCTTGCGGGGTGCCTTTTATCCCGGAAATCAGTGATTATATGATATTAGTAGCTATCTCGTACCAACGGGTTGGGCAGTTGACCCAAGTAATTTGTAACACTTTATTAAAATATCTTAATACCTACACATTGTGTATTTCGTGTTTGTCATTAAGAGTCTCCAGGAGGCTCGAGTTTCCATACAAACGTAGTTCCGCTTTAATACAAAAACTACATGCGGGATTGAATCCAAACTTTATAAATTTTTTGACCAGACTTATATTGATGTTTGTAATTAGTTTGCATCGCAGTAAATTTTAACGTAACTAAACGAAGGCTTAAATTAGTTTTGTACTGAAAGTATGAAACTGCTCTTATTTTTTTCCGTTTTATATTAGTACATCGAAAACTAATTACAAACATCGATATGTGTCTCCTCAATATATTTGCAAAGTTTGGATTCAATCTGGCATGTAGTTTTAGTATTAAAGCAAACTATGTTTGTATGGAAACTCGAGCCTCCTGCCGGCCCTTAATAGAAGAAAAACAAAAATCAGCCCCTGAAAAAGTATTGGGTGCTTATGAACAATGGCACTAATTATTTATGTCCATGAAAGAGGCATCTGGCTTTCTACATATCTTTCAGAAGGTAGCTTCAATACCACCTTCAAATGTATCAGCAGAGAGAGTGTTTTCTCTCTGTGGAAAAGCATGCACAGACAGCAGAAATAAGCTGGTTGACCAGGTCAAGGCTGAACACCAAATTAAAATTAATTTTGACCAAAAATGCAGCAAATTTTATAATTACGTATTGCAAAACAAAAGCTGGTTAAAATGCACAAAATCGCAAAATAAGTACAGTATTAAATAAAATAAAAAAATAATTTTAAATGTTTGTCATACATGTGTATTGTTTTTTTTTACTTAATGATTAAAATTATATATACTTAGTTTGTTTTCATAACCATTTTGTATTTGGTGTGTTGTGTCCTGCATAATATACCCAAGTCCCGGATGTCGAGCTGGGTAATTCTGGAAATGCCTTTTTTGGAGTTGGCAAGCCTACTCGTGAGTGTATTACCTATGTTATAAGTAAATCACACTGACTCACACCTCTTGCACTATGTACTGAATTTTGAAGGGTAAAGTTTGGTGAGCAGTAAAAAAATATATTTGAATCCTCGGGATGTCTTTTGAAAAGGTAAGCAGTACATTCCTTCTCCAAATATTCTCTTCTCTATAACTGCTGAAGAGACTGAGCTGAAGTGAAGCCAAAATTTTGCTATTAATACAGTTACTAGAATTTAGCTTATTAGCTCATATTTTAAAGAAAAACTGCTAGGATAAATAATCGTAAATATTGCATTATAGTTTTTTCCAAAACTAAACAAACCAAAGTCCTGTTTAGGTATTAGTACACCTGTAAGGTATACTGTACTGTGAGGTCTTTTTATATTAATAGTAGAAATTTTGGTATGGAACCCAGTTTGTGTGAGCCTGACATACTCTTAACCAGTTTTAAAAGTAAAATTCAAATATTTACAGGACGTAAATAAGCACCATGAGTCCTGTTGAAAGCATTCCAGTAGCTGTGTTGAACAGTGTTGATGATTATGTTGAACTACTGTATGATGATATCCCAGAAAAAATTAAGGGGTCTGCCCTCATATTACAACTTGCAAGGAATCCTGACAATCTGTTAGAGTTGGCAAGAAATGGTGAGTTAATGAAGTACCTACATCAGATTCTGTTCTTTGTTTATAAATGTAAGGAGGTTATGCTATATTACTTCAATGATTAAGCCTTCCAAACTTTACAACAGCTTGTAATATTTGTTACTTACCTACTAGAAATCCATTGGTCTTTATTGGCCTTTTGTCTGACTGAAGTCTAAGCACTAGGCCAACATATGAATGACAGGTGCTGATGGCATTCGAAAAGTTGATACCAGCCTAGGGTGCAATTTTTAGAAAGCCTCTCTATCTTATGAAGTAATCCTGTACATTACTACATATGAGATGATTCTATGCACCTATTATTTTAATCATAACAATTTTTTCATACCATAAATTAAATCCAAAAGTGTGTCTGTCTGTCTGTTTGCTTGCTACTCTTCCAATCTTAAACTAATAGGTGTTCACATTTGGATGGTCTTTTTAAAATTTGAATTAAAAATTAAAAAATCGTGATAATGTTGAAATATTTTTAATGTAATCTAACATACATTGGTTGGTTCATTGATAAAAAAATATTTATAATAAATGACCTCCTCTGAAATTGCAACAAGTCACCATTATTTTGGCAAAATTTTGTATGACGTTTCGGTATACATTGGATTTGATTTGTCTAATTTCATGGATAAATTATTCCTTTAGGTGCAGAATTGTTTGAGAATTATCTGAATAAATTTGTTCCTTCACATAACCCCACAAAAAGGAGTCTAACGGCGTTAGATCGCACGATCTAGGCGGCCAATTTACGTTTCCTTGTATTGAAATTATTCGGTTACCAAACATTTCTCGCAAAAGACAAATTGGTGCTATGGCTATATGACAGGTGGCACCATCCTGTTGGGACCACATGTTTCTTATCAACCGTCCATGCCTTCCATAAAAAGTTTGTAATCATGGTTTGATAACGAGCTCTATTCACATTAACCCTTTCACCGAGATCATCCTCAAAGAAATAGGGGACCAATCACTCCACCAGACCAAAAACCACACCAAACCTGTACTTTTTCTGGATACAATGGTGTTTCCAATATTTCTCGTGGACTTTCTTCTCCCAATATCCGAAAGTTCTGCTTGTTTACATATCCTCCAAGTTGAAAATGATATGGTTGAAAAGATTTTCATTTTCTTGTTTTTGTCCTAAGGCCCAATTAACAAACTCACAATGTAATCCATGGTCATCTGGCCTCAGTTCCGGTGTCAACTGTATCTTATTATAAGCCTTCAAATGCTGATCTTTGTGCCAAATGTTGAATAATGTCGTTTTTTTAATGTCTATTAAGGGATCGGACTGCTAGTCATTTGAGTTACTTTTCAAAAACGAAATTTTGTTCTAAAAATATTTGATATACTGTGGGTAGTGACGTCATAGATTTTTAGTGTCATTGACGAACTTATTTTGTGAATTTGATCAATTAAAAATTGAAGACGTGATGGAAAAACAAAACAAGTAAGGTTTTTTGAAACTTCAAGAAAAGAGCAATTTAGGAAATCATATTTTAGAATTTTTTTGATGCATTCCGATTTGTACACAAATTGTCAAATTGACAATTGGTATTTCAGCAACACTGGCATGTACAGCAGCAATATTTGGTTCTGAATGACTACCCCGATAGACCTTGCTTCTTTAATCCTTGACTGAACCACTCATCAAATTTTAGAACAATTGTTCGGATATGGCTGATTGACAGTTTCCTCTTCCATCTCCACGGAATCTCCTACCCACATCTGCGTAGCTTTCACCATATTTAAAGTTAATTTTTAATAATGAAGATCTGTTGATCAACCGTATCTCTCCATTTTTTCAAAAAGGATTTTATATATTTTTTTTTATTTATATTTGACAGCTGACATAAATATTAGAACTCTTCCATAAAAAAATAATATTTTCAGCCAGTATAAAAAAGACCATCCAAATTTGAACACCCGATACTTATAAATCGCGCGCAGTCTTACAGAGGTACAGTAAAGGACAGAGAACATAGTGTACTTTATATCCTAGAAAAAATCAAAATTGCAGAAATTTCAAAAAAAAATTGTTGATGAATTTTTTCAAATATACAATGTCAGATGTTAATTTAAGACGTAAAATGTCATGTAAGATTTTAAACATCAAATGTCAAACTTAATTTCAGCCTTAAGAGCGGCTAGCGACTTGTGTACTGAGCCCCCTCGAATACTGTCATACTAACTAAAAACTATGTACACACACGGGCAAAGCCTCGAACCAAAAGCTAGGAACTAATAATTAAAGCAAAAAATTGTTCTTTAACAGTGCAAGATTAGTGAGTTCTACTGTAATATGTTTTCTTTTTGATCCACAATTGGTAAACCCTTGGCATCATCTCACCTGATAGTAAGTGACGATGATGCCGAAGATGGAAGCGGGCTTACCAAGATTACCCAACGTAATGGGGAACTGACTGTATTATCTTCAAGCCGGAACACATTAATGCTGTTAACATTGATGTTTGGCGACAAGACTTAGATAAGATGGTGGTAGCTAGCCAGGCGGGCTTAGAAAATGCCCTTCCACCAACCAAACCGAGTCCTACTAACTCCGCTGGGAATCGAACGCGCACGCAACCTCCTGATGTGAAGCTAATGTACTTAACCATTATGCCACGGAGGCAATACACGCCACAGAGGAGGATGTTTGAAAATACAATGTTTTGGCTTGTTGTAAAATGTGTCAATAAATAAATACTAATGGTTTTACTATGCCTTGCAGAAGCATTGCTTAGTGCTCTTTCACGAGTGCTCAGAGAAGAATGGAAGAGAAGCATTGAACTGAGTACCAATATTGTGTACACTTTCTTCTGTTTCTCCACGTACAATGAACTCCATCCCATTATAATTCAATACAAAATTGGATCTCTGTGTATGGATGTCATAGATTATGAGCTGAAGAGGTTTGACCAGTGGAAAGAGAAAGTAGAAGGAAAAAAGCAAGCCATTACACCTGAAAAGGTAAATTAATTGGAGAATAGGTAACGTTTTTACTCCACTGAAAAAAAGTGTTATGTGTGCGTTTTTCACTACATTAGGTAGTCAAAAATATTTAAGGGTATGAATGTACTCATGTAATGGAACAACTTTCCAAAATAAACAAAAGTCTATCTAGATTTTTCCCCCATTTAGAAATAATGAATTTCAAGTTATTATAAAGAATAAAGATATTTGTTATTATTATTATTATTAACGACAGGTTCGTGGAAATTGTCCAAACGGTCGGGTCTAAGATTTTCAAAACTCGCCGTTCAAACAGAACCAAAAAAATCTCTGACTTGACCAGCAACCTCATGGAAGAAAGACGAAGATTGGTTTTGCAGTCCTCTGAAGACGCTACTCAGTATCGGCAACTAAACAGGCAGATCTCTAAGTCTCTAACTCGCGATTTGCGCCACTATAATACAAATTGTATTAAAGAGGCGATTGAGAACAACAAAGGCTCAAAAGTGTTCGCGAGAGATCTGTCTGTTGGTCAAAGTCAACTGACCAAGCTGAAGACTGAGGACGGCAGGATCATATCGTCTAAGACTGAGTTGCTGGAAGAAGTTGAGAAGTTCTACGGACAATTGTACACGACCACACGTCTGCCTGTCAGCGATCTGGCTAAAGACCCAAGAGCTAGACTTACCCGACACTATACCGAAGATATCCCGGACGTCAGCCTGTACGAGATTAGAATGGCTCTTAAACAGCTTAAAAACAATAAGGCACCGGGTGACGATGGAATTACGGCTGAACTTCTGAAAGCAGGTGGAACACCGGTACTTAAAGCTCTTCAGAAATTATTTAATTCCGTTATTCTTGAAGGACAAACGCCTAAGGCATGGCACAGAAGTGTGGTCGTGCTTTTCTTCAAAAAGGGCGACAATACCCTGCTGAAGAACTACAGACCCATCTCACTTCTGAGCCATGTCTACAAACTGTTTTCGAGGGTCATTACGAATCGTCTCGAACGCAGGTTTGACGACTTCCAGCCTCCCGAACAAGCCGGTTTCCGAAAAGGATTTAGTACCATAGACCACATACATACGCTGCGGCAGATTATACAGAAGACCGAAGAATACAATCAGCCACTATGCTTGGCGTTCGTGGACTATGAGAAAGCCTTCGATTCGGTCGAAACCTGGGTTGTGTTACAGTCTCTCCAGAGGTGCCAAATTGACTATCGATACATCGAAGTGCTGAAGTGTTTGTATGAAAACGCCACCATGTCGGTTCGCCTCCAGGATCAAAACTCGGAACCTATCCAGCTGCAGCGAGGGGTGAGACAGGGAGACGTTATATCTCCGAAACTGTTCACCGCCGCCCTGGAAGATGTTTTTAAGCTTTTGGACTGGGGTGGACTCGGCATCAATATCAACGGCGAGTACATCACCCACCTTCGATTCGCTGACGATATCGTGGTCATGGCTGAGACTATGGACGACTTAGGCACAATGCTCGATGGCCTCAGTAGAGCCTCTCAACAAGTGGGTCTTAGAATGAACATGGACAAGACGAAAATTATGTCAAACGTCCGTGTCATACCTACTCCTCTGAAGGTTGGAGGCTATACACTCGAAGTTGTTACCGAATATGTATACCTGGGACAAACAGTCCAGTTAGGTAGGTCCAACTTCGAGAAAGAGATCAATCGTCGAATCCAACTCGGCTGGGCAGCGTTCGGAAAGCTTCGCAATATCTTTACGTCCCAGATACCGCAGTGTCTTAAGACCAAGGTCTTCGACCAATGTGTGTTGCCAGTGATGACGTACGGAACTGAGACATGGTCGCTTACTATGGGCCTCATAAGAAGGCTCAAGGTCACCCAAAGGGCAATGGAGCGTGCTATGCTCGGAGTTTCTCTGCGTGATCGAATCAGAAACGAGGAGATCCGTAAGAGAACCAAAGTAACCGACATAGCTCTCAGAATTGCTAAACTTAAGTGGCAGTGGGCGGGGCACATTGCTCGTAGAACAGATGGCCGTTGGGGCAGTAAAGTTCTCGAGTGGCGACCACGCACCGGAAAGCGTAGTGTAGGCAGGCCTCCCACTCGGTGGACCGATGACCTGGTGAAGGTCGCGGGAAGCCGCTGGATGCGGGCAGCGCAGAACCGGTCGTCGTGGAGATCCTTGGGGGAGGCCTATGTCCAGCAGTGGACTTCCTTTGGCTGATATGATGATTATTATTATTATAGGGCGATAGTACATTCATATTTCTAACCTTGCAGTATTGTTTACTAATTAAAAGTCACCCTATATATGTGGATTCTTTATTCAGTCACATCATTCAAACAGCTGTACAGAGTGTTTGGTGCATTGTGTGCAAAATTAAATTGGCCGTTAGGAGAGGTCAGTACCTACCCCTTCAGCCCTCATAATCTTGCCTATGCCCTATGGATTTTTTATCACTTTTTAAAGATATTCCAAAATTCTGCATTTAAACTTGACTTAAAAAAACGATTGGGAATTGGAAGATCCCAATCGCTTTTAGTTTTCTTTTTATACTCATGTATAATTTACTTTTAAGTTCATCTTTGCCTCTTCCGAAAACTTTGAGAGTTAATAAAAAAAAAACTAAATGGTAACTGCCAGTAATTTTAAGTTTAGTAGCATTATACTACAGTGTGCATCAAAATAAAATTTAAACTTTGAGACCACACCCGTTTTTTTTTCAAGTTTAAATGCAGCATTTTGGATTTTCTTCAAAAGTTGTTAAAAAATTGAATTAAGAAAAAATCCGTGGGGCATAGGAAAGATTCTGAGGGCTGAAGGGATAGCTACTGACCTCTCCTATCCGCCAATTCAATTTGGCACCCGATGCACCAAACACCCTGTATTTTGTAAGTTGGAAGTGGCACTACACATAGTTGTTTAGGTTTATTATTCATGCCTTATTGTGAATATTGCAATTTGTGATAGATTCATCATTATCGTATCAGCTCATATACGTCTCCACCGAGGGGCTCGAGCCTACTCTGAATTAGGGCGATCGGGCCTTAGTCGACCACGCGGGCCCAGTGCGGGTTGGTCGACTTCACACACAACCTTCGAGTTTCTTCGCAGGCGTGTGCAGGTTTCCTCGTGATGTTTTCCTTCACCGTAAGAGCGTCGGATAAACGTACATATGAAATCGTTATTTGAAAACACATTGGTAAGGGCAGGACTTAAACCACGACCACCTGGACAGGAGGTAGCGGCCCTAGAAAGAATACAATACCTACGTTTTGAAAGAATACAATACGATTATTTTCATTGATAAAGATACATAAATTTAAGAAATGTTATCATTAATGAAAAAGGTGTTCACACAGCCTAGGCTGGTTTGTTTTAAGTCCACCTTGAGTCTTAGAGGTAGTTTTACAAACAGAATAACATAGTATTTGACCTTTATATTTAATGTTCCTAGAGTATAATCACAATTTTACAACAATTTACTTCTGTTAATATAAGAAAAACATTACTAAGGGGATCTTGGAGTTTTTTTATTCAAAATTGATAAGCCCTTGGCATCATCTCAGTGTGTGATTTGTCCCTGAATGTTATTGTTGTTATATTTGCAGAGTGAGACACCAAAGAGCCGTATTCCTGAACCAAAACGTAGACCAAAGTCTGGAACGTGGGCTGTAGCTGATGTAAATTTGCAAAAATCTCGCTCACTGGTCTCCAGTTACCACGAGGATCTGTGCAATGCCGCCGATGACTGCTTGTCCAAGAACGACGAGGAGCAAATGAAGAGGAAATTGAGGACATTGTCCAAGAGACAAGAGCAGCTGCTGAGAGTGGCATTTTACATGTTGCTCAACATTTCGGATAATGTTAAAGTTGAGGAGAAGATGCATAAAAAAGACATAGTTGGTCTCCTAATCGGTGCAATGGAGCGACACAGTAATATGGATTTGTTAATTTTGATTGTTTCATTTTTACAAAAGCTCTCTATCTTTGTTGAGAATAAGAACAGCATGGCAACAAAAGGAATAATTGAGAAACTAGCGCCTCTACTGGACTCGTCTAATGCTGATTTAGTGAATGTCTCCCTAAAGTTATTATTCAATTTAACGTTTGACACTAAACTTCGCAACAAGATGATCAAAGTTGGTCTCCTTCCTAAATTCATCCAGTTCACAAGTAAGCATGTCTATGTGATTTTATTATACGAATAATATTTTATAATACGACATTTTCTGAATACAATAAGTATTAACCTATTTTTTAAATATTTTTAGGTGATGATAAGCATATAAATCTAGCAATGAAAATTCTTTACCATTTGAGTATGGATGACCGCGTCAAGTTGTTATTCACGCAATCCGACTGTGTGAAATTGGTAATTATTCACTTGTTCATGTATATACAATATAAAATGTGCTTTTCAACAGAAACGTATGTTTAAATTCATTAAATTATGTGCATAAGGTCCTTCTGAAGTACCGACTTCTGCTTTTGATACTGAACAACTTTTCCCAAAGGTAATTAAAAAAAAATAATGCCAAGTATGAATCGAACTTGCGCACCTAGGGGTTCCGTACCATAATAATAATTTCCGTACCTCTCCACACAAAGATAAGAATTATCCATATTAATTTAAATCAAAAGACATCAATCAACGAGAGCACCAGAAAAATGTTTCTTTTTTTTCATAGAGTTGGGAATCCTTAGCGCGCGTACGACTCCAACTTGGCCAGTGTTTATTACTTGTTGTTTTACTTTAGGACTAGTACTATAATCACACCAAGTTACCGGTTTCTATTTATTACCGTTTCTACGATAGGACGATACGACAATAGGGATGACGACAGCATCAGAAATAAATTATTAACTCTTGATCACTAAATTGCCCCCCTACTTAAACTTCGGAAAACATTACTTGTTTTGTTTTCCATCAAGTCTTCGATTTTTAATTCACCAAAATCACAAAATAAGTACTTAAATGACGCTGCTAAAGTATGACGTCACGCCTAGGTATTCCAAACATTTTTAGAACAAAATGTAGTTTTTGACAGATGATAAAAAGTAACTCAGATGACTAGCATTCGTCATCCCTATTACAAAACACAAGAAACGTATTTGGAAACTGTTTGACGACCCTCCTTATTTTTATAAGTTTATATTTAATGTAAATTGAAAAAAAGTAAAAATTAAATTAATAAAATACATTTTGTCAGTTAATTACCTATTAACACATACTCTCTTTGAATTTCAGCCGGCTACTTATCACGGTTCAAAAGATACAGCCTTTTAAATATCCGGACAGACTGACAACGTAGGCAAAGTATATATATTAGTACTAACATACAGTACGGACACTCTCTGTCGCTCTCTAGATTGCGACCTCACCCCCTCGTCACCCAGATTGATACAGATTGGTTACAGTTTGGTTGTCGAAAGTATAGGGTTTCGCCGCCATTTTGTCATTCCTTTTGTGAAATGTAATTTCTGGCCCGTTGTATGAAGTGTCCAGGGTGTGACGTAGGCACAGATGAGATACTATTTACTTCGTAGCGTAGGCTTAGTAAAAGGGTAGCGTAGCGTAGGCTTAGTAGGCTGCTACGTGGTACGGAACCCTGAAAACGGACTTCTCGTACTAAAAAGCTGATTCACCAACTTTATATGGGAATCCTATTAATGAATTTGCAAATCGAGCACAGGCATAGGCAATGGGGAAGGTGGTTCAGTTTCACGAGCAGGACCAGTATTATTTTCCATATATAACAATATAAGATCCTGTATTTCAGTTCTCGTGGTAAACTTTGATATGTCGCCAGCTGACGGACATGCTCCTGCTGAACGTGAACAGCGAGGTATCAGAGGGAGGGGGCGGGGGCGCAGGCGCGACAGACGTGCTGCTGGCGCTGTGCGTGAACCTGGCGTGGTGCGAGCGCGCCGCGGCGCACATGGCGGCCGAGGGACGTCTGCGCGAGCTGCTGGCGCGCGCCTTCCGCCACACCAACACCATGCTCATGAAGCTTGTGCGCAACCTCTCGCACCACGCGCACAACAAGCCACTCTTTGTGGTGAGTTTATCCTCACTAGCTCGTGGGACCGTGCAGCGGAGGCGCCGGGCTGCCCATCCCGCCACACCAACACCATGCTCGTGAAGCTTGTGCGCAACCTCTCGCACCACGCGCACAACAAGCCACTCTTTGTGGTGAGTTTATCCTCACTAGCTCGTGGGACCGTGCAGCGGAGACGCCTGGCTGCCCATCCCGCCACACCAACACCATGCTCGTGAAGCTTGTGCGCAACCTCTCGCACCACGCGCACAACAAGCCACTCTTTGTGGTGAGTTTATCCTCACTAGCTCGTGGGACCGTGCAGCGGAGACGCCTGGCTGCCCATCCCGCCACACCAACACCATGCTCGTGAAGCTTGTGCGCAACCTCTCGCACCACGCGCACAACAAGCCACTCTTTGTGGTGAGTTTAACCTCACTAGCTCGTGGGACCGTGCAGCGGAGGCGCCTGGCTGCCCATCCCGCCACACCAACACCATGCTCGTGAAGCTTGTGCGCAACCTCTCGCACCACGCGCACAACAAGCCACTCTTTGTGGTGAGTTTATCCTCACTAGCTCGTGGGACCGGTCAGCGGAGACGCCTGGCTGCCCATCCCGCCACACCAACACCATGCTCATGAAGCTTGTGCGCAACCTCTCGCACCACGCGCACAACAAGCCACTCTTTGTGGTGAGTTTATCCTCACTAGCTCGTGGGACCGTGCAGCTGAGGCGCCTGGCTGCCCATCCCGCCACACCAACACCATGCTCATGAAGCTTGTGCGCAACCTCTCGCACCACGCGCACAACAAGCCACTCTTTGTGGTGAGTTTAACCTCACTAGCTCGTGGGACCGTGCAGCGGAGGCGCCTGGCTGCCCATGCCGCCACACCAACACCTCATGAAGCTTGTGCGCAACCTCTCGCACCACGCGCACAACAAGCCCCTCTTTGTGGTGAATTTAACCTCACTAGCTCGTGGGACCGTGCAGCGGAGGCGCCTGGCTGCCCATCCCGCCACACCAACACCTCATGAAGCTTGTGCGCAACCTCTCGCACCACGCGCACAACAAGCCACTCTTTGCGGTGAGTTTATCCTCACTAGCTTTATAAGGTAAAGTAGGATATAATATCTAGTCATGTATTAGATCGATCGCCCTAATTCAGGGTAGGCTCGAGCCCCTCGGTGGGGACGTATAAGAGCTGATATGATGATATATTAGAAGATTAGTCATAGAAAATTTTAAGTATTTTTTTTAAAGGAACCGCTTGAAAATCCTTGTTGCGCACCTGCCGTGCCACGGCTTACAAATGACAGATAGGCTTAAATTTTTTTATCAGACTCAAATACTTGAATAGCTTTAGGAAATATATGAAACACGTAATATGTGCGGTGCCTATAAAATTTGAGGGTTGCCCTTGATTTTCCTGGGATCCCAATCCCATCATCAGACATAGACATAGACATAGACATCATTTATTAATAATATACATTACACGTCAAGAAATTAAAGAAATAATATAAAATAAAAAAAAATATTACATTAAATTAGGTAAAAATGTCAATTTAAATATAGTCATAACCAAAGTATGTTATTTACTAGAAAATAAAATATACAAAATAGTAATATTTTGTCATTAATTAGTTGTAATACTCAAAAACTCATTATGACTGTAGAAAGACTGCTCGACGAGCCATTTTTTGAGTTTCCTCTTAAAAATAGAATTGCTTGGAGCTTCAGTAATATCGGCAGGTAGTCGGTTGTATATGGACGGGCCCATGACGTGCGTTGTTCGGGATAACTTTTCTAATCTCCTCGGAACAGCAGCTAGCTTATTACCATGCCTAGTATTGTATTGGTGTCCTTCACCACGCGTCACGTACATGTCAAGATTCTCCCTGACATACAAGGCTACCTGGTGTATCAGCATACTCGGAAGTGTCATGATCCCAAGGGCCCTGAAGTGAGGTCTTGCCGTGTCGTCATGAGCAATGCGTGCCATCACCCTTATGGCTCGTTTTTGCAGTCTGAACGCTCGCTCCCAATCGGCAGCGCGTCCCCACAGCTCGAGACCGTATTGTAAGAGTGAGTGCACGGTGGCAAAGTAACACGTGCGCACGGTGCCAGTAGGAAGAGTGGAAGCAAGTCTTCCTAGGGCAAAACAAGCCCTTCCCAGCTTCCCGCATAGGTACTCAATATGCATTTCCCATGTCAAGGCCCCATCGAGGTGGAGACCCAGAAAAGTTGCATTGTGCACCTGTTGTATTGGGATGTTATTGAGTAAAACTGCAACAGTCCGATTTTTACGACCCGACAGGTTGAACGGCAAAACTTGAGTTTTTGTTAGGTTCAGTGAGAGACCATTTATCTTAAACCACTCATACAGTTGTGAGGCCACTGTGTTTAATTTCTTCTCAAGTATATCGAGCGTGGATCCAGACACCAAAACTGCCACGTCATCAGCATACATGAAAGCCTCTCCATCGGTAATCGCATGCGGCAAATCATTCATCAGAAGAGAGAACGCCAGATTGGACAAAGAAGATCCTTGGGGGACCCCCAAGTCGCTGGAATAGCCATCAGATTTCGTACTCTCACTCTGAATGAATTGTGTTCTATCTTTCATAAAGTCAATCATCAAGGATAATGCTGGTCCGCCAATACCATAATGCTGTAATTTAACGGCGACCAAGCTGTGATCTGCTACATCGAAAGCTTTTGAAAGATCGCAGAAGATTACTGCGATCTCTTGCTTTCGATCTCGAGCTTCGAGAATAAGTCGCAGAACCTCACGTGCAAGAAGGGTGGTGGAGCGTCCAGCGCGGTACGCGTACTGGCGGTCTGATAAGGCTCCGATTTCAGTAAGGTAGCTTGTAAGCCGCGTGCTCAGTCCATTTTCTAAAATTTTTGCCATAGCAGGTATAATGGATATCGGTCTATAGCTCCCTGGATCTTCTTGATTGCCTTTACCTTTGTACAGTGGACATACTTTTACCTGTTTAAGGATTTTGGGATAAGCTCCATCCTTGAAACAGACATTATAAAGCTTTGTTAGTGGACCCACTAGATTGTGTACTATTTCAATTAGAAGCTCTATCGAGATACCATAGATATCCTTAGTAGGTTTTTTGGTTAAGCGTTTTGTTGCAATCTGAACAATTTCGTATTCACTGAATTGACAGAGGCGCAGCGAGCGGTCAATGCGCGGCAGCGCGGCTACGAGCGCGGCCAGGGCGCGCGGCAGGTCGGCGCGCGGCGCACCGCACGCAGCCGCAGCTGTTACGAATCTGTGATTTAGATCATTCAGTAAATCGAGTCCATTTGCATAGTTTTGCCCATCGGGCTGCTTTATTACATCTGTAAATTGTATAGATTTTTTGCTTTTTCCTATTTCAGTATTGACGACGTTCCACATAGTTTTGGTAACATTGGAGCTTTCATTAATCACTGTTACATAATAACTTGTGCGTTCACGCCGAAGAAGATCATTATATAAAATCTGAAATTCGTCATATTTATTCGAGATTTCTTCGTTGTCAGGAAATTTATTTTTTAAATCGCACAAATCGAACAACAATGCTTTTAAGTGTCCTAATTCAGAAGTTACCCATGATTTGTTCGATGGTCGATTTGGTTTCCTTTTTAGTGGGAAACAGATCTCCATTTTATTAGTAATAATATTTACAATGGCTAGAGCGAGCTCTTCGGCTGTTGCGTTCCGAGCACATATTTCGCTCCAATCAATGCTGTCGATTGCGGTGGCGAAGGAGGCGTGCGAGGCACGCGTGTGATCTCGCACGAGACGCGTTCGCGGCAGCGGCTCACACGGGGCTCGCCGCAGCTCGCCGCGGACAGCATAGTGGTCGCTGATGTTTGTGGTGATCGCACTTACTAGCCTAAAGCTACCTGCAACATTAGTATAAAGATGGTCTGGGGCTGTCGATGTCGTAGCCGTCTCCCTAGTTGGAAAGTCGACTTGACATTGAAAGTTATGCATGCCAAGCATGTCGGACAGACTTTTACGCCCCAAGCTAGAAACCAAGAGATTAATGTTCATGTCACCCACAATTACACAATCACGACCTAGTGTATTGATCTCGTCGAGCAGTCGATCCAACGCTTCTATAAAATGAGCGTCCTTAATCGTATGATGATTAGACCTGTATATACAAACGATTAATAATTTATAGTCTTTTAATTCTACTGCTGAAACTTCGAAACATTTTTCTAAAGATAATTTACATAATTTAACGATTTCTACCGCATTTATACCAGACTTTACGTAAATACAACTTCCCCCGTGTTGTAAATTGATTCGGCAATAGCTGGACATTAAAATAAAATTTTCTATATTAATACATTTTAGTTCACTGTCCTTTAACCAATGTTCGGTTAAGGCTAGTACGTCACAATTTAAGTCATTTTTTAATAAAACTTCCAATCGTCTGGTTTTATTATTCAATGATTGTATATTTTGTAGGCATATAACTATATCACGTTGTTTACATTTATCGGACCGGTTCGTGATTTTAGTTTGTGATAAGGTGGGTACCGCCGGCACATGGTGGCAGGGCCGGGGGGCAGGGTTCGGCACTGGACGCGGCTGCATGGCTGCAGCGGGGGACAACAGATGCGTCCGCGGCGCGGGGTAATCCTTGAGGCGAGCGCTGCGCTCGCCCTGCGCTGACTCGAAACCACTCGCAGATCTCAGTTTGCGGCGGCCAGTTGCCGGCATTCATAAAAAAATCAAATTTGCTGCTAGGTACAGTAATCGCGAATGACGCATAGTGATCGTGCTTAAGCTTCAGTTTTACTACGTGGTACATATCAGATGCGTTCTTCTTTTTCATATATGCCAAAAGTACTTCAGCGGTGGTCTCTGGTCTAAAGAAGCAAGCGTGGAGTTTCTTTACACGTTCGATTGTTTTTAAATCGATGTCGGCGGGACCGTTTCCACGTACTACAGTTCTAGACATGCGTTGTCGTAGTTTACGCGTTGTCACTGTTTGCCATTGCGATTCATAGTGGCTTTGTGGTGAAGTAGGTGTATTCGTAGTGACATTGTGTACTATAGGATTATTCAGGGCACACTGTGATGGAGTCATTTTACTGGTGTTTTTACCTTGTTGTTTACCTTGAGATGTGGAAGGAGTCGACACATTTTTTGTATTAGTACCAGTTATCAATACTTGATTTACTGTGGATTTTCTTGGTGCATTGCTGGCGGAAGGTACGGGCGATACATTCGTTTTAGGTGTTATGCGGCTAGTTTGCAAAATACGCTGCTTTCTCGCCTCTGCGCGTATGCTGCGCTCACTTGATGGATTAGCATCAGTCGATACCTTTATTATTTCAGCGGATGTAGATGTAGCTAAAGTAGAAGCTCTTAACCTGGTAGGTTTTTGCTTACCTTGCTTATCAGTCAGCTGAGCAGCAGAGATCGATGACCGTTGAGCCAGCATGGCGTCATCTTTGAGTTGCACTGATTGTACCGTATTCAATTTTGCTTCTAAAGCAGCAATTACAGTGGTTAACACAGATAATTCATTTGTGATAGGGGCCAGGCACTTGTTTATTAATTTTTCAAGCAATTCTTGCTCAATTTTTGTCATTTTTACCACTTTAATATGCAAATAACTTAAGAGTAAATTTAGTATCGACCGGTCACCTTGAGATTACCCTCAATATCCTGACTTGGTGTCAATGGGACCACATCAGTAGTATACTCTTTCGAATAAAAAATGAGTTTTGAAAATCGGTCCACAATTTACAGAAAAATCGGTGAAAATACATAAAAAACATGTATATTATGGAACCTCCTCCTTCTTTGAAGTCGTTTAAAAGGACAATCGGCTAGTGCTTCGTCCTTTTGAAATCACTTCGGAAGTAGACGGCTTCGCCGTACACTTTTCACAAATTTCGGCCAGTAAACGCTATTCACGTATGTCATATTTTTACAGGAATTCGTGGGCGATATAGCAGGAGCCGCGACGAACGGAGACTCCGCTGAAGAGTTCACCGTTGAGTGTATTGGAACACTCAGCAACATACTGACTCTGAACAACAACGTTGACATATACGCCGTAGCTGAGAGGTACAATTTGATACCGTGCATCATGAAGATTTTGGATTCAGGTAATTACAAAATCATTACTTCCTTACTAATATTACAGACTAGCTTTTGCCTGCGGCTTCGCCCACGTGGAAATCGTTTTTATGACTGCCTTAGACGGTGAGTAGTGCGCGAGCCGCAAGCGGCGAGCGTAGACATGAGTTTCCTCCAGATCCCTCAGGAACTATATCGGGCTTTTCTGATTGGCAGTTTATGTCACTTCCCACCACTCAACCTTTTCTATAGAAAAAATCACTTCAATCCGTTGCTCCGCTGCGGCGCCGACGTGCGCGAGCGTGGAAATGAGTTTTCCCCAGATCTCTCGGGAACTGTGTCAGGATATGCTAATTAGTAAATTATGTCATTTTATGTCCGTCCTCCTCAACAATTTCTGTGCAAAAAATCACAACAATCCAATGTTCCGTTGCGATGTTACAGAAATTAAACAAAATAAAAAACCGGCCAAGTGCGAGGTGGACTCGCGCGCGAAGGGTTCCGTACCACTATCCATAAAAATCACGTTTGTTGTATGGGAATATTAATTTTATTTTAATGTTATTATTTATTTTTAAGTGAATAATACAACTCAATATTCTGTGAATATTTCAAGCGTTTACCTGTTGCAGTTATCAATACCGAGCGAAAAAATCACTTTTGTTGTATGGGAGCTCCCTTAAGTCCCTTTACTTTTATTTTAATTTGATTATTTATTTTTAATGCTTATATATAACTAAATATTCTGTAAATATTTCAAGCGTTTACCTTTTGCCGTTATCAAAATCGAGCAAAAACGAGCAAAAAATCACGTTTGTTGTATGGGAGCCCCCTTAAATATCTTTTATATTCTGTTTTTAAGTATTTAATTTAATTTATCTAAAAAGAGATCTTAGTTTATTACCTCTGCCTTGCCTCTATATTTATGAGGGCTGCATGTTCGTGAAACAGCACTCACATTTATTTGTTAAGGCAATTGACGTTAACCCAAGTTGTCGACGAAACCCTCACAGACTAGTATTGTTTCTCCATTATATTAAGTAAATATCCTAAAGGATAAACTGAAAGAGTAAATTGCACACCAGAGAAACAAGGTACCGAGCGACTGAACAACTGTGAGTAGGACAGGTCGGTACCGCATGCTAGCGTTTCGCCGTTCACCCCCGCATGGTTGCCCTGCCTACTGCCTAGACGTCTCCGTTGTTGGCCGCGTGTATGCATTTAGGCTGTGGTTTAGATATGAGTGTGTTGTTGTGACAGAGAGCGGTCGCGACGCCGAGCTGGTGCTGGAGGGCGTGGTGCTGGCGGGCGCGGTTAGCGCGGAGCGGCGCTGCGCCGAGGCGCTGGCGCGCGCCGGCGGCGGCGAGGCGCTCGTGGCCGCGCTGCGGCGCCGCCAGGCCGACGACGAGCACGTGCTGCAGACCGTGTTCGCCTTTCGGCAGCTGCTCTCGCACCCCGCCGCCGCTCAATACTTGGTCGCGCACACGGGTCAGTCTACCAACCTAGTAGTCGCAAGGAGACGCCTTGTGAAACCGTGTTCGCCTGCCGGCAGCGGCGACTAGTCTCTTTCAAGCTCTCCGACGCGCGACGCCGCAGAACAATATTGCATGGACCGGTACTGATGGCACTGGCTGTCACTATACTAGCAGGGGTCACCCTGGATTTGGCTAAAAACGACGTATGCATAACTACGTACTGCAGTTTCCAGGCCGTGTTCGCCTTCCGGCAGCAGCTCTCGCACACCGTCGCGGATCTCATCGTCGCACGCACTGCTGGTCAGTAGTAAGTATGTCGTGATAACTCTGTCTTAACATATCGCAACTAGTATGGGTGCCCCATACCCATACACAAACAAACAATACTGGTTACGAATCGTATTCGCCTTTCGTACTCAGCTTAGGCCATCGTCATCGTATCAGCCGATAGATGTCCACAATTGATGAAAGGACTCCCCCAAGAATTTCCACAACGACCGGTCCCGCGCTGTTCTGCCCGCATCCAGCGGCTTCCCTCGACCTTCACCTGATCCTCGGTCCAACGAGTGGGGCTTGCCTAAGCTACGTCTACTCAACTTACGTAATAAACTATTTATGTATGGTTACATATAACTAAGTTATCGTTTTACTTACAGGCTAGCCCTTTGGTAAATTACTGTCTAAAAACTCCTAATAAAACAGCTACTTTATTATTGGGCTGCAGCGTTTATTAGTGATTTAAATCTGACCTATTAATCCACAAAAACAACGGAAGGAAGGAACATTCCCTCTCGTATATCTACCAGATACGCTAAGACTACCACGTTTATGATATAGCGTCCCCACTTACCTACCAACGGAAGGAACAAAGAAGAACAGTCAAATCATCCAGAGATAATTTTTCACCAGTGTGAGTGCACACCACTACTGGTGCACGACGATAACACAGTATTACAAAAGTATATATATTAGTACTAACATACAGTATGGACACTCCCTGCCGCTCTCTAGATTGCGACCTCACTCCCCTCGTCACCCCGATTGATACAAATTGGTTACAGTTTGGTTGTCGAACGTATAGGATTTCGCCGCCATTTTGTTTGTTCCGTCACTCGTTTTTTGAAATGTCATTTCCTGCCCGTTGTATGAAGTGTCCAGGGTGTGTTTGTACCTAGGTAACCGTCTCTGTGGCGAAATGGTTAGTCCATTCGCTTCACACCAGGAGGTCGCGGGTTCGATTCCCGGCGGGGTATACTTTGTAAGACTCTGTTTGTTTGGTGGTAGGGCATTTTCTAAGCCCACCTGGCTAGCTACCACCATCTTATCTAAGTCTTGCCGCCAAACATCAATGTTAACAGCATTAATGTGTTCCGGCTTGAAGATAATACAGTCAGTTCCCCATTGCGTTGGGGAATCTTGGTAAGCCCCGCTTCCATCTTCGGCATCATCGTCACTTACCATCAGGTGAGATGATGCCAAGCGCTTACCAATTGTGAATAAAAAAAAGGTATCTGGAAAGGCTAGTATGCAAATTTGCGATGTGTTTACAGAAGCTCCTGCCTACCTCATCGACCTTATGCAAGACAAGAACGTTGAAATTAGGAAAATGTGCGACGCGTGTCTCGACATAATATCACAAATGCAAAACGACTGGGCAGCGAGAATCAAGGTGAGCGTTATCTTAGACGTTAGTCTGCAATTCATTTATCATTTTATTTGTAGTATGTGTGGCTCAACACTTGCGATTACTCCTATAACCAATCAAAGGTCTCGGGAAGTGGAGATCAGATTCCGAAACCGCCACTCTACCAATAAGAAATAGACATGCTTTAACGTAGGAGAAAAAAAACGTGAGGAAACCTGTATAACATTGAAATAGTCACTTGTGTTGCACAATGTCCATAGCTTTAAATCTACAATCCTGTTAAGCGTAGACATTGCCACGAATGAAACTGTGTATGTTTCTTTCTTTTATTTCGCTCTCTTTAATGCTGAAGGAAAAAATCGTGAGGAAGACTGCAGGAGTGTATCTTTTTAGGGTTCCATATCTCAAAAGGAAAAACCGAGCAAGTGCGAGTCGAATCGTCCACTGCTGGACAAAGGTATCCCCCAAGGATTTCCACGACGACCGATCCTGCGCTATCCGCATCCATCGGCTTCCCGCGATCTTCACCAGGTCGTCGCTCCACCGCGTGGGAGGCCTGCCTGCGCTACGTTTTCCGTTGCGCGGTCGCCACTCGAGAACTTTACAAACTTAAAACCTTAAAAATATGAATCGAAAACTATACATCGTAAAAATAATTAAAAATCTGTTGAAGCTTGTGCTAATGCAGCCCTTTCAGATGATACCCCACATGACACAGTTAACCCAATTCAGAATTTGGACCGCCGCCGCCGTTTCTTGAATAATTGATTACGTTACGTACTATGATTTAATTACAAATGTATAGTTTTCAGATTTTTTTATATACTTGTGGTATAAGACGGTATGACATGCCGATTTTCATAGTTCTTGGTCAACGGAAAATGCCCTATAAATTTTGATTCCCTTGAGAATGGCGAAATATACGTTTTTTGCGGCATGAACAGCCGTATCTTTTTTTTACGTTAACTTAGAAGTTTGGTTTTTTCACAGCCTCAAGGGACTGTAATATACTCCGGGTATATGGTTTTAAATTCAACTCGATACCTTCACGCGTTGCCGAGATAAAAGGTCTAACGGACAGACAGACAGCCGGACGGACCGACAGACGGACAACAAATTGATCCTATAAGGGTTCCGTTTTTTCCTTTTGAAGTTCGGAACCCCTAAGAAGAACTAACAGGATCATCGTGTGTCCGTCCGTCTGTCTCAGCCAGATTTGCTCAGAAACTAATAGACCGATTGAGTTGAAATTTGGTACACATATGTAAGTCGGTGACCCAAAGACGGACATGTAGCGTAAATATATTATTTTAAATAATTTGCAAGCTATACTCGTATTGTGTGACATATCAAATGAAAGGGCTCGTTGTGAGTATCTCATAATATATTTTTTTATAATTTTAAGATTTTAAGTTTCGAAGTTATATAAGAAAAACGGCGAAAATTAACCATTCCCCTCCCCTTATCTCCTAAACTACTGAGCCTAAAATATTGGAAAAATCACAGTATATGAGGTTGAATGCAGGAAAATATATGACAAAATCTAAAATCCTTGTTTCCACAGGAAAAATTTAATTTCTAAAGTCTAGAACAAGTAGACCCCTATTTACCTAGAGCAAAGTATGTACTGAGAGGTCTTATTGTGTTGGTACGTAAGTTGGCCGGTTTTTTTATTTCACTCTTGTACTTGTAAAAATACCGTCTTGTAATTTCAGGTGGAGCGGTTCCGTTGCCACAACGGGCAGTGGTTGTCGGTTGTCGAGACGTTGGGCGCGGATGGTGGAGCTGGCGACGCGGCTGATGAACTGCCACCCTACCTGTGCGCCGAGTACCTCACGCAGCACCGCCTCACTACCTCTGGTACGCCACATCACCCTGTGCACACGCTCTCCGTCGAGTGTCTTACAAAGTGTTGCCCTATCTCCTCCTATACGCCACTCCACCCTCTACACACGCACTCCGCCGAGTACCTCACGCAGCACCGCCTCACTACCTCTGGTACGCCACATCACCCTGTGCACACGCTCTCCGTCGAGTGTCTTACAAAGTGTTGCCCTATCTCCTCCTATACGCCACTCCACCCTCTACACACGCACTCCGCCGAGTACCTCACGCAGCACCGCCTCACTACCTCTGGTACGCCACATCACCCTGTGCACACGCTCTCCGTCGAGTGTCTTACACAGTGTTGCCCTATCTCCTCCTATACGCCACTCCACCCTCTACACGCGCACTCCGCCGAGTACCTCACGCAGCACCGCCTCACTACCTCTGGTACGCCACATCACCCTGTGCACACGCACTCCGTCGAATGTCTTACACAGTGTTGCCCAATCTCCTCCTGTACGCCACTCCACCCTCTACACACGCACTCCGCCGAGTACCTCACGCAGCACCGCCTCACTACCTCTGGTACGCCACATCACCCTGTGCACACGCACTCCGTCGAGTGTCTTACACAGTGTTGCCCAATCTCCTCCTGTACGCCACTCCACCCTCTACACACGCACTCCGCCGAGTACCTCACGCAGCACCGCCTCACTACCTCAGGTACGCCAAATCACCCTGTGCACACGCTCTCCGTCGAGTGTCTTACACAGTTTTGCCCAATCTCCTCCTGTACGCCACTCCACCCTCTACACGCGCACTCCGCCGAGTACCTCACGCAGCACCGCCTCACTACCTCTGGTACGCCACATCACCCTGTGCACACGCACTCCGTCGAGTGTCTTACACAGTGTTGCCCAATCTCCTCCTGTACGCCACTCCACCCTCTACACACGCACTCCGCTGAGTACCTCACGCAGCACCGCCTCACTACCTCTGGTACGCCACATCACCCTGTGCACACGCACTCCGTCGAGTGTCTTACACAGTGTTGCCCAATCTCCTCCTGTACGCCACTCCACCCTCTACACGCGCACTCCGCCGAGTACCTCACGCAGCACCGCCTCACTACCTCTGGTACGCCACATCACCCTGTGCACACGCACTCCGTCGAGTGTCTTACACAGTGTTGCCCAATCTCCTCCTGTACGCCACTCCACCCTCTACACACGCACTCCGCCGAGTACCTCACGCAGCACCGCCTCACTACCTCTGGTACGCCACATCACCCTGTGCACACGCACTCCGTCGAGTGTCTTACACAGTGTTGCCCAATCTCCTCCTGTACGCCACTCCACCCTCTACACGCGCACTCCGCCGAGTACCTCACGCAGCACCGCCTCACTACCTCTGGTACGCCACATCACCCTGTGCACACGCACTCCGTCGAGTGTCTTACACAGTGTTGCCCAATCTCCTCCTGTACGCCACATCACCCTGTGCACACGCACTCCGTCGAGTGTCTTACACAGCGTTGCCCAATCTCCTCCTGTACGCTACTCCACCCTCTACACACGCACTCCGCCGAGTACCTCACGCAGCACCGCCTCACTACCTCTGGTACGCCACATCACCCTGTGCACACGCACTCCGTCGAGTGTCTTACACAGTGTTGCCCAATCTCCTCCTGTACGCCACTCCACCCTCTACACGCGCACTCCGCCGAGTACCTCACGCAGCACCGCCTCACTACCTTTGGTACGCCACATCACCCTGTGCACACGCACTCCGTCGAGTGTCTTACACAGTGTTGCCCAATCTCCTCCTGTACGCCACATCACCCTGTGCACACGCACTCCGTCGAGTGTCTTACACAGTGTTGCCCAATCTCCTCCTGTACGCCACTCCACCCTCTACACACGCACTCCGCCGAGTACCTCACGCAGCACCGCCTCACTACCTCTGGTACGCCACATCACCCTGTGCACACGCACTCCGTCGAGTGTCTTACACAGTGTTGCCCAATCTCCTCCTGTACACCACTCCACCCTCTACACACGCACTCCGCCGAGTACCTCACGCAGCACCGCCTCACTACCTCTGGTACGCCACATCACCCTGTGCACACGCACTTCGTCGAGTGTCTTACACAGTGTTGCTCAATCTCCTCCTGTACGCCACTCCACCCTCTACACACGCACTCCGCCGAGTACCTCACGCAGCACCGCCTCACTACCTCTGGTACGCCACATCACCCTGTGCACACGCACTCCGTCGAGTGTCTTACACAGTGTTGCCCAATCTCCTCCTGTACGCCACATCACCCTGTGCACACGCACTCCGTCGAGTGTCTTACACAGCGTTGCCCAATCTCCTCCTGTACGCTACTCCACCCTCTACACACGCACTCCGCCGAGTACCTCACGCAGCACCGCCTCACTACCTCTGGTACGCCACATCACCCTGTGCACACGCACTCCGTCGAGTGTCTTACACAGTGTTGCCCAATCTCCTCCTGTACGCCACATCACCCTGTGCACACGCACTCCGTCGAGTGTCTTACACAGCGTTGCCCAATCTCCTCCTGTACGCTACTCCACCCTCTACACACGCACTCCGCCGAGTACCTCACGCAGCACCGCCTCACTACCTCTGGTACGCCACATCACCCTGTGCACACGCACTCCGTCGAGTGTCTTACACAGTGTTGCCCAATCTCCTCCTGTACGGCACTCCACCCTCTACACGCGCACTCCGCCGAGTACCTCACGCAGCACCGCCTCACTACCTCTGGTACGCCACATCACCCTGTGCACACGCACTCCGTCGAGTGTCTTACACAGTGTTGCCCAATCTCCTCCTGTACGCCACATCACCCTGTGCACACGCACTCCGTCGAGTGTCTTACACAGTGTTGCCCAATCTCCTCCTGTACGCCACTCCACCCTCTACACACGCACTCCGCCGAGTACCTCACGCAGCACCGCCTCACTACATCTGGTACGCCACATCACCCTGTGCACACGCACTCCGTCGAGTGTCTTACACAGTGTTGCCCTATCTCCTCTTGTACGCCACTCCACCCTCTACACACGCACGCCGCCGAGTACCTCACGCAGCACCGCCTCACTACCTCTGGTACGCCACATCACCCTGTGCACACGCACTCCGTCGAGTGTCTTACACAGTGTTGCCCAATCTCCTCCTGTACACCACTCCACCCTCTACACACGCACTCCGCCGAGTACCTCACGCAGCACCGCCTCACTACCTCTGGTACGCCACATCACCCTGTGCACACGCACTCCGTCGAGTGTCTTACACAGTGTTGCCCAATCTCCTCCTATACGCCACTCCACCCTCTACACACGCACTCCGCCGAGTACCTCACGCAGCACCGCCTCACTACCTCTGGTACGCCACATCACCCTGTGCACACGCACTCCGTCGAGTGTCTTACACAGTGTTGCTCAATCTCCTCCTGTACGCCACTCCACCCTCTACACACGCACTCCGCCGAGTACCTCACGCAGCACCGCCTCACTACCTCTGGTACGCCACATCACCCTGTGCACACGCACTCCGTCGAGTGTCTTACACAGTGTTGCCCAATCTCCTCCTGTACGCCACTCCACCCTCTACACACACATACACTCCGCGCAGTGTCTCACGCACCAACGCCTTACTGCCTCCGGTACGCCACTCCACCCTGTACACACACATACACTCCGCGCAGTGTCTCACGCACCAACGCCTTACTGCCTCCGGTACGCCACTCTACCCTGTACACACACATACACTCCGCGCAGTGTCTCACGCACCAACGCCTTACTGCCTCCGGTACGCCACTCTACCCTGTACACACACATACACTCCGCGCAGTGTCTCACGCACCAACGCCTTACTGCCTCCGGTACGCCACTCCACCCTGTACACACACATACACTCCGCGCAGTGTCTCACGCACCAACGCCTTACTGCCTCCGGTACGCCACTCTACCCTGTACACACACATACACTCCGCGCAGTGTCTCACGCACCAACGCCTTACTGCCTCCGGTACGCCACTCTACCCTGTACACACACATACACTCCGCGCAGTGTCTCACGCACCAACGCCTTACTGCCTCCGGTACGCCACTCTACCCTGTACACACACATACACTCCGCGCAGTGTCTCACGCACCAACGCCTTACTGCCTCCGGTACGCCACTCCACCCTGTACACACACATACACTCCGCGCAGTGTCTCACGCACCAACGCCTTACTGCCTCCGGTACGCCACTCCACCCTGTACACACACATACACTCCGCGCAGTGTCTCACGCACCAACTCCTTACTGCCTCCGGTACGCCACTCTACCCTGTACACACACATACACTCCGCGCAGTGTCTCACGCACCAACGCCTTACTGCCTCCGGTACGCCACTCCACCCTGTACACACACATACACTCCGCGCAGTGTCTCACGCACCAACGCCTTACTGCCTCCGGTACGCCACTCTACCCTGTACACACACATACACTCCGCGCAGTGTCTCACGCACCAACGCCTTACTGCCTCCGGTACGCCACTCCACCCTGTACACACACATACACTCCGCGCAGTGTCTCACGCACCAACGCCTTACTGCCTCCGGTACGCCACTCTACCCTGTACACACACATACACTCCGCGCAGTGTCTCACGCACCAACGCCTTACTGCCTCCGGTACGCCACTCCACCCTGTACACACACATACACTCCGCGCAGTGTCTCACGCACCAACGCCTTACTGCCTCCGGTACGCCACTCTACCCTGTACACACACATACACTCCGCGCAGTGTCTCACGCACCAACGACTTACTGCCTCCGGTACGCCACACCACCCTGTACACACACATACACTCCGCGCAGTGTCTCACGCACCAACGCCTTACTGCCTCCGGTACGCCACTCCACCCTGTACACACATAAACGCCGCACACTGTCCCATATGTATCATGGGACAAATGTATGGGTGAGCGACCAAAAAAACTTTTTGTTTGATGTCACTTGACCATAAAATGAAATCTAGTTATTCACACTGCATTTTATTTGTGACATTGATAGTCGGTGTCATTTGTTTTCCAGATATTATAGTGTAGATATCAGACTGACCAAATGGCTGATGGCTAAATCATTTCTATGCATAGCTGATACCGTTACTTTTAATATTATAATTACTCCTTTTTTAATGGACAAATAATAAAGATTTTAACTGTAGCGGAAGGTTCGTAGTTTACCATAATATTTATACTTTTTCCTTAAAATAAAAATAATTTCGTATGAATGTCAATTTCTGCAACCATTAATTTTTCAGTTAAAAATATTTCATCTAGAGTTTTAACCAGGTTCAATACATTTCAGTACTCAAAGTGTATTAAGCAATATTGTAGCGTAAACTGTCTCTTTTTATATTTTGTTAAAATGTCATGTAGACTAAAAAACAGAAAATATTTTTAAGTTTTTTTTTAATAACACTTAAATTTATTTTACCCAAGTCTATAATGCATGCGCCCTAAATTTTTCGTATTTAAACTTACGAATCATAGGATAAGTTTATAACTGAGCTTTTGCCGGCTGCTTCGGCCGCCTGGATATCGACATTTTATGACTTTATTTTTGAGGGTGAGTGATGCGCGAGCTGCTTGCGGCTCGCGAGCGCGGACATGAGTTTTCTCCAGATCCCTCAGTAACTATTATCGGCAATTCTGGTTAGCAGTCTATGTCACTTCCCACTCCTTCAACTAATTCATTAAAAAAACACTTTAATCCGTTGCTCCGTTGCTACGCCGACGTGCTCGAGCGTGGAAACGAGTTTTCCCCAGATCCCTCGGGAACTATGTCAGGATATGCCAATTAGTAAAGTCATTTTCCACCCCCTTAACCATCTCTGTGCAAAAAATCACAACAATCCATTGTTCCGTTGCGATGTTAAAGAAAGTAACTAAAAACAGAGTACCTACTTTTCAGTTCCCTCAGGAACTGCATCGGAATATGCTATTTTCACGGGATAAAAAGTAGCCTATGTCCTTCCTCGTGACACAGGCTACCTGCATGAAATTTCATAAAGATTGGTCAAGGCGTTGAAGCGTGAAAAGGTAACAAACAAACACATTTTCTCCATTTATAATACTAGTAAGTATAGTAAAGATGACTTTTTAGCCCCTTTTATAAACGTGTTACTTATATTCAAAGAATACTTAAGAGCCCGCTGGAGTTAATAAATTCCATACAAACGTAGTTTTTGATTAATTTGTTCACCAAACAACCGAATTTGAAATAATTTTTACGGTTATCTGTGTCGGTATTGCATTACTTTTTTGAAAAACGAAACAGGACTCAAATAATCACCAATAAACTTGTTTTCCGTATTTTACTTTGAAAACAAGTTTATTGAGCGCATTTCCTGTGGCACTACCAGTGGAACTACTAGTAGTGCCATAGTTAAATTTCATTTACCGTAGCACTACTTATTTAATTTGATAGGTTTACTCCCAATCCGACCAAACAAAAAAAAGCTAAGCAGCAGATTACTTCACTTTAGATTATTTTTTTAACTAAGTTTTATCTCAAAAAACTGTAAATGAGCGAGCGAAGCGAGCGATATTAGGTTTGGTCAGGTTTGATTGATTATACAGTCAAAGAGCCTCGCGAAGCGAGGCTCCCCCGATGGGCAGAAGAATGCTTCGCAGAAGAAGAAATTGGGAGTATACTTAATAGCTATTGGTAGTGCTACGGTAAATTAAATTTAACTATGGCACTACCAGTAGTTCCACTGGTAGTGCCACGGGAAATTCCCGGTTTATTGGTTATAAGTGGATTCTTGTTTCGTTTTTCAAAAAAGTACTGCGATACCGACACAGATATACGTCATCCGATTATAAATAAATTTTAAAATCGGTTGTTTGGTTAACAAATGAATTAAATACTACGTTTGTATGGGATTTATTAACTCCAGCGGGCTCTTAAATGAATTGTTCATCTGATATATTAATTAACACTATCTTGTATTATTTTTAGGGATCCGTACCTCAAAAGATAAGATATGCATTCATTTAGGAAAGAAAAAAGAAACCGTTATAGGATCACTTCGTTGTCCGTCTGTCTGTCTTTTTATCAGGACCCTTTTTCTCATAAACACATGGAGATATCAAGTTGAAATTAAAGTCAAAAATAATAAGGTCTATGATCCCTTGGAGCTGTAAAAATTTCAAGCTTCTAAGTTAAAGCATCTATTTTTATTTCTCGAGGCTGTTACTACTTGTATTTGTCGCTACTGAGTAAGCAATACCAACAAATGTGGCGCCGCGAGAAAGTATGTACAGCGTGGCTGTTCATTGTTTTTTTTTCGTTTTCGGTACTAAGTAGGTATATTTATTTTATGAAAATTATTTTTAAAGTCTTAAATATTTATATTTTTTACAGATTCACAAAATTCACTGGACGACTCGGACAGTTTATCTGGGATAGACATTAATCATGGAAACAGGTAATTGTGTACAGATTGTGTTCCATTTTTTATTATTAATCATTTATTTCAGACCTAGGTAGTCCATATTTAGGTTAGCATATTACACCGGTAACGACTCGGTCCTCCTAGCCAGAGGTGCCGGGTTCAAGTCCGGACGGCCAATGTACCAATGAGTTTTTCGAAACTTACGTACATATTATACTCACCGATTGCTTTAACGGTGAAGGAAAACATCGTGAGGAAACCTGCACACGCCTGCGAAGAAACCCGAAGGTTGTATGTGAAGTCGATCAACCCGCGCTGGGCTCGCGTGGTCGACTTAGGCCCGATTGCCCTAATTCAGGGTAGGCTCGAGCCCCTCGGTGGGGACGTATGTGAGCTGATAAGATGAATATTAGTGTACAAATTAAAACATGTCGAGCTCGCAGACGTGCAGCTTCCACATGTACAGTCTCGGTGTGCCAACCCATAGCACAGTATGAGATCTTCGCCCCCCAGCAGTGCGACATCGACTTGCCTGGGAAACTGTGGGGGGTTTGCGGGGAAGTGCGCGGCGGGGTCAGCGACCCACGCGCGGGGTTCATTTGTATCGCGGAATCCTGTGTGAAGGAGTATCCAGCATGACACACACGCCACCCTCACCCCAATTACCTTTTAGCCCCCACCACCTCCTCATCACCACATCACCATCATATCAGCCGAAGGAGGTCCACTGCTGGAAATAAGCCTCCCCTAAGGATTTCCACGACGACCGGTTCTGTATTTAAATAAGGGTGTGATTTTATCGATCATTAATTAAATAGATTAAATCACTAAATTTAAAATTATCTAACTAAATAGGTAGTTTGTACTCAAAGCGGAAGATATCAAGTCATCAAACAACACCAAAATAATACTCAATAGGATAAGATTTATCAGCAAAATAAATTAACACCAAATCGCTTATGAGAATAATAATTAAATAAATAAATATAATATAAATATAATCGCCCTGATTCAGGGTAGGCTCGAGCCCCTCGGTGGGGACGTATATGAGCTGTAATGATGAAATAAATATTTGCAATATGAGCAAAGTTACTTCTGGCGCTACGCCGGCCGTTGCCGTGGTACGGTCGCTTCGCTCGCGGGTTGTCTGTCATGTCAAACCTAAAATCGTAAAAAAAATATTTTCCTCTTCATACAAATCAGTCAGCTGATTGTTCAATTTTGTGTATTTTAGTATGGAGGGTCCAATTATTTTTTTGAGAGTTTACTATAGGTTCCTTGGGGAAAGTTGTTCAGTATGATGAGTAGAACCCCCAGTTAACGGGACCTACATCATTTTTATGCACACTGTATATGTGAAAAATTATGGTTTTGATGTAACTGAATCAAAATTTGTCCCCAATAATAACGAGAAAATTTATTTACACCCTGTATAGTAAATAACTTGGGATTGATAAACTTTTTAATAAGCGATGACGGAACGCGACAATTGGGATTGATAAACTTTTTAATAAGCGATGACGGAACGCGACAATTGCGAAGTACCCGTCTTTTTCTATCCCAATTAATGTTTTTTTTTATCCACAATTTATAATCCCTTGGCAACATCTCATCTAATGGTAAGTAAAGATGATGCCGAAGATGGATGCAGGCTTACCAAGATTTCCCAACGCAAGAGGGAACTGACTATTTTATGTGCAAGCCAGACACATTAATGCTATTAAGTAAAGACTTAGATAAGATGGTGGTAGCTAAAAAATAGTCCATATCAAATAATAAGGCCACCTTCCACTTGAGGCGGTCTTTAGGTGATAGTGGGAGATTACAAAACTGATAGGGACAATGATAGATAGCTGAAGAAACCTTACGGTTGCATTACTAAAGTTGCCCGTTGTTTTTACAACACATCCTTTAGTTTATATTAACAAAACATTTATAGCCTCATGGTTTTAAGTGAAATGTGGTCATGGTATTTGAAATAGAAGTATATAATATAATAATTAATATTTACAGTCCTTGTATCACAATTTATAATATCTCTAATTGAAAAAGTTTTTTTTTACAGAAGTTCTATTGATGATTGCCAATTGGAGCAGCATTTCGGTTCAACTGATTCACTCACAGACAAAGAAGACTCCCAGTACACAAGAACAAATCATTTACTAGTAGAATAAAATTATATTTCATCTTAATATTAAATTTGCACATATTACATTGCTACGTCGTATCGTAATCAATCATTCAATATTGCCCTGTAGGCCGCTTTGCTAACATGTGGTCCGCTCAGCTGAGGCGAAACTATAGTTACGTTTACTATTAGGTAGTTAGTACTTTTGTTTGTTCTGTGCATCAGTGGGTAGTGGGTACCCGCTACCAATATACGAGGGCGGATTGGGAAGTTTGCGCCCTAAATATGAAAAAAATAAATATTTTTTTAATTATTTTTTTTCTACGTAGTCGCCGTCGAGGCCAATGCACTTGTTCCATCTGGATTCCAAGGCCATAACACCACTTTTGAAGATACTTTCCTCCAGGCCTTCAAAATAGGTGTTCACTTCAGCTTGGACATCGTCGTTGCTCGAAAATTTCATGCCGCCCATGTTTTTTTCAAATTGGGGAACAGGTGAAAGTCCGACAGTGCTAAATCGGGTGAATACGGTGGGTGCGGTAATAATTCAAACCCAAAGTTGTGAATTTCCGCCATCGATTTTAGTGTCGTGTAAATACGTGCATTATCCTGGTGAAAGAGAACTTTCTATGCCAACAATCCAGGTCTTTTTATCTGATCCTCGCGTAAACGGCGTAAAAGTTCACAATAATAGTCATGCCAACCACATGTCTGCCTGTCAGCGATCTGGCTAAAGAACCAAGAGCCAGACAAACCCGACACTATACCGAAGATAGCCCGGACGTCAGCCTGTACGAGATTAGAATGGCTCTCAAACAGCTCAAGAACAATGATGACGGAATGACGACTGAACTTCTGAAAGCAGGTGGAACACCGTTACTTAAAGCTCTTCAGAAGTTATTTAATTCCGTTATACTGGAGGGACAAACGCCTAAGGCATGGCACAGAAGTGTGGTCTTGCTTTTCTTCAAAAAGCGTGACAATATTCTGCTGAAGAACTACAGACCCATCTCACTTCTGAGTCATGTCTACAAGCTGTTTTCGAGAGTTATTACGAATCGTCTCGCACGCAGGTTTGACGACTTCCAGCCTCTCGAACAAGCCGGTTTCCGAAAAGGATTTAGTACCATAGACCACATACATACGCTGCGGCAGATTATATAGAAGATCGAAGAGTACAATCAGCCACACTATTCTTGGCGTTTGTGGACTATGAGAAAGCCTATGGTTCAGTCGAAACTTGGGCAGTGTTACAGTCACTCCATCGGTGCCAAATTGACTATCGATATATCGAGGTACTGAAGTGTTTGTATGAAAACGCCACCATGTCGGTTCGCCTACAGGATCAAAACTCGGAACCTATCTGGCTGAAGCGAGGGGGTGAGACAGGGAGAAGTTATGTCTCCGAAACTGTTCACCACCGCCCTGGAAGATGTTTTTAATCTTTTGGACTAGGGTGGAGTCGGCATCAATATCAACGGCGAGTACATCACCCATCTTCGATTCGCTGACGATATCGTGGTCATGTCTGAGACTATGGACGACTTAGGCACAATGCTCAATGGCCTCAGTAAAGCCTCTCAACAAGTTGGTCTTAGAATGAACATGGACAAGACGAAACTTATGTCAAACGTCCGTGTCTTACCTACTCCTCAGAAGGTTGGAGGCTCTACACTCGAAGTTGTTGCCGAATATGTATACCTGGGCACAGATTACTAAATAGTTATTTCGTAACCTGGTACAAACGGTCCAGTTAGGTTAGGAATCCAACTCGGCTGGGCAGCGTTCGGGAAGCTTCGCATTATCTTCACGTCCCAAATACCGCCGTGTCTTAAGACCAAGGTCTTCGACCAGTGTGTGTTGCCAGTGATGACATACGAAATGAGACATGGTCGCGAAGGCTCAAGGTCACGAAAAGGGCAATGGAGCGTGCTATGCTCGGAATTTCTCTGCGTGATCGTATCAGAAACGAGGAGATCCGTAGGAGAACCAAAGTAACTTAAGTGGAAGTGGGCGGGGCACATGGCTCGTAGAACAGATAGCCGTTGGGCAGTAAAGTTATCGAGTGGCGACCGAGCACCGAAAAACGTAGCGCAGGCAGGCCTCCCACTCGGTGGACCGATGATCTGGTGAACGTCGCGGGAAGCCGCTGGATGCTGGTAGCGCAGAACCGGTCGTCGTGGAAATCCTTGGGGGAGGCCTATGTCCAGCAGTGGACGTCCTTCGGCTGATATGCTGATGATACATTGAAAATTCGCGGGATGACAATTGAATAATGACAATTCAAAATGGCGGCAGAAAAAGAACCAAAGTTTTTTTATGGCCAGGCCGCGAACTTTCCATTCCGCCCTCGTCGTAACAACTACTCGTATTTGTCGATTAAGTACCCTAACTTACCCTACTTACTGTATTTTACAGACAACAAGATCCACATATTATTATGTTAGTAAACAGATAAGCTTAACCTATGTTAGTAACTTATAATATAGGTACTCATAATAATTAGCTATTGGTCGAAGTGGGTACCCTAACCTACCCACTACACTCATAATAATTAGCTATTGGTCGACGTAGTTACCCCAACCATAATAATTAGCTATTGGTCGAAGTGGGTACCCAAACCTACCCACTATACTCATAATAATTAGCTATTGGTCGAAGTGGGTACCCTAACCTACCCACTACACTCATAATAATTAGCTATTGGTCGAAGTGGGTGCCCTAACCTACCCACTACACTCATAATAATTAGCTATTGGTCGAAGTGGGTGCCCTAACCTACCCACTACACTCATAATAATTAGCTATTGGTCGAAGTGGGTGCCCTAACCTACCCACTACACTCATAATAATTAGCTATTGGTCGAAGTGGGTGCCCTAACCTACCCACTACACTCATAATAATTAGCTATTGGTCGAAGTGGGTACCCTAACCTACCCACTACACTCATAATAATTAGCTATTGGTCGAAGTGGGTGCCCTAACCTACCCACTACACTCATAATAATTAGCTATTGGTCGAAGTGGGTGCCCTAACCTACCCACTACACTCGTAATAATTAGCTATTGGTCGAAGTGGGTGCCCTAACCTACCCACTACACTCGTAATAATTAGCTATTGGTCAAAGTGGGTGCCCTAACCTACCCACTACACTCATAATAATTAGCTATTGGTCGAAGTGGGTGCCCTAATCTACCCACTACACACGTAATACAAATAATTATCAAAAATTATGATAAATCAACTGATGAATTGGTATGGGAAGTTTTTTTGTTAATGAGCTTCTTTAGGGTTCAGAGTCAAACTAGTATATAGCTTTGAATGGGAGTTATTATATTTACTTTTATTCAGCAACATTCTGGAGTAAAGCTGAAAAACGCTAAAAATACCTAGCGAAAAATTTGTTGTAATTATCATTGTAAGTATATCTGGACACTAATAAAAATATAAAGCATCATCTCTGTTCTTTAGTTTATTTTCGGCTTGAAACTATTGCAAGATGAGACGGTTTGCCAGAGAGCTGTGGAGTGCATGCTGTACTTTTATTCAGCAATATTCTGGAGTAAAGCTGAAAAACGCTAAAAATACCTAGCGAAAAATTTGTTGTAATTATCATTGTAAGTATATCGCTGGACACTACTAAAAAAAATTAAAAGCATCTTCTCTGTTCTTTGGTTTATTTTCGGCTTGAAACTATTGCAAGATGAGACGGTTTGCCAGAGAGCTGTGGAGTGCAAAGGCAAAGGCTGTAGGGTAAAATATTGCATATTTTTGGATCAATTTCTGAAATAGCATAAAAATTTGACCTCGTGCAAATCGATTAGCTGATTTGCCAAATTTGTATGGAAAATATTTTTTTACGATTTTGGCAAAGTCGTAGAACAAAAATTTACAAGTTTCAATGAGTAGAATTTCAAGAAATATGTTCTATTTCACCCAACACCTTGTATAGGATGTCCCAGCACTAAATCTGCATTCAACTATCGTTCAACTAAAAAAAACGCAATAAACTTCTTGGTAAAAAATCACTTATTATTTTTTTATTCAATAATAGCTCTTAACGATTTTGATGAAACTCGGTATGTAACTGTATATGGCTTTTAGTACTCAGTAGTTCTTTGTTTTTTAAGAAAAAACGGAATAAAAATCCAGGTTGTTTAATTTTTCTCAAAAATGGCTGCAACATTTTTAATGAAACTTTGTGCATAACTAGGACTTAATAAAATAAGGCTACTACACTGGGTACTTCATTATTCCGGGAAAAATCTAAGTAAGGTACCTCTCTCAAATCTGGACGGCCAATGTACCAATGAGTTTTTCAAAAAAACTTACGTACGTACTTACCGATTGCTTTAACGGTGAAGGAAAACATCGTGAGGAAACCTGCACACGCCTGCGAAGAAACTCGAAGGTTGTGTGTGAAGTCGACCAACCCGCACTGGGCCCGCGTGGTCGACTAAGGCCTAATCGCCCTGATTCAGGGTAGGCTCGAGCCCCTCGGTGGGGACGTATATGAGCTGTAATTATGAAGGTACCTCCCATTCAAACCCAAATTATTTGTATTTTTTCATCAAATATATACCTACATATATAGTTGGTACTTTTGACTGTAGGTTCTTGGTGGAACATTTGGTATATCACACATGTTGGTATATACCTACACTAATTCCACATGTAAAATATAAAACTGCATTTTGAGTCTGCCTGAAGATGGTGTTCGAAACCAGTCGCTGGAATTAGTGTAGATATATGTATATCAATATCTGTGTTATACCTAGCTTTATTCTTTGCTATTAAGTAAGTGTAATGTTTATTGTTAATTTGTGTATGCCCGACTGCGACAGACGGTGAAGGCTTCGCGAGAAAGTTTGCGCAGCGTGGCTGCATACAACGTATTTAGTATGATGGCAACTCTAAAAAATCAAGATATCCTTACTAATATTATTAATGTGAAAATGTGTGTTTGTTACCTTTTCACGCTTCAACACCTCAATCAACCTTAATGAAATTTGGTATCCAGGTAGCCTGTCACTGGGAAGGACATTGACTATACTTTTTATCCCGTAAAAATAGCAAACTCCAATGCAGTTCCTGAATAAATACTCTTTTTTTGGTTTAATCGTTTAACATCGCAACGGAACATCTCGTAAACTACCTGGTTATAGCGTCCCCACTCACCGACAGCGTGAGGGCCGCTAATCCTGCCAACGCTGTGAGGCGAGGGCAAGGACCAACTACGGTAGGTCTTGCCGCCAAGACGCCTGTCCTGGTACTCTGCAAGAAGAGTGCCTCGCGTGGAACGCAACTAAACAATTTTCAAATTGAGCTTGCCACCGCCCGCCTCACACAGACGGAGTCTGATTCACACTTGTCAGTTTACATATTCAAGCCAAAGGAAAGAGTTTAAGTCGTTAATATCTTTATTAATTTAAAATTTACATCAACAATGAAATGGAACAATAAACTCAAATAAACCCCTACTTCATGTACACTGTGATTCTGCATAAAGTGCCTTCTAACACAAATTAAGTCTTCTTTTATACCTCTTTTCATGTGAGCTCAAAGAATGTGTATAAGGTGAGAACTATAGGCACACATTACTAAATAGTTACTTCGTAACTATAGGTAACTAAATCAACGTGTAAAGTATAAAACTGGACATAATTTTTCCGTCAACAAACCTAAAGGAGATTTTCAGAATTCCATAGAAAATCCAAAGAATTTTTCTAAGGTTCGGTATACAAACTGGGAGCCCATTGTTTCGTAATGTCCATCTGTTTTTCCGTCTAAACACTACATTAAGAAATTTAGTATAGAGCTATATACAACTGTGACCCCTATAAAGTTATGCAATAAGATCTGTAAATATTTTTTTAGTTGCTTCGAAATTTTTTGGTTAACGTATTTTTAGGGTACCTTCCCTTCATGTATCGGTAGGTCTTTTAAAACATTGATGGGTTTTTTTTGGATAAATTACTGGTTTACTAAATATTAAGTTTTTAAGTTGTTATTTTTGTTAGAGTTACCACAAATCAGCATAACCGCTACATAAAATCTGAAAGTATTGGACATATAACTAATTTAAAAGGCAAATTATCGCGGCCAAGTAGGAATTCTTGGTTTAGGATTAATAGTCGACCAACTTAAGATGTGCAAATGGATTTGTAAAAATTCATAGAATTTCACCAACTGCTAAAATAACTTTGTTTTTTAAAATATACATTTATATTTTACGTATATATTTTAATACATTTATTTTTTAAGACTAATGAACCCAACTTTTTTAAATAGGGTTTGTTAGGTCGAAATCCTAAAATTAAAAGTAATAAAAATAATTAATTAGAGTTTTTGGTTATTCTGTGGTCTCATTTTAAGTGAATGTGATTGATGAATTGAAATAAATTCAGTCGAGACATTATTAACTAGCGCTAGATGTTTTAATTGAAATAAAAAAACACTTTATTTTTCAAAATTAGCCAAAATATGCGTAAATGAATATTTGACTTTTAGACTCCCTGTCTGTGTCCGTGTTCTTGGAGTAATAAACCACCTTTAAAGGAGTACCTAATAGTATTCTGTAGTCAAATCCCTTATGTATGAGTCAGTTCTTGGAGATGGAGGCCCACATACAAATAATCAATTAATTTCAATCTGTTCTGTATTAAGTTCTTTTAAAATTTGATTTTTTTTTTGTGATTACGTTACCTATTTTTTACTTTTCGCCTGCCTCTGCATTTTTTCTTTTATTGTATCACATACCTTTTTTAAATTTTATTTTAGTGTCAAGTTCTATGAAATCAAGTGTTGGTAAAATACATACTAGTGTTGAACCCTGACCCTCCCTCCATTTTGTTATTTTTCTATCGTGCTGGCTTAGACGCGTGTCGGAGGGCGCGCCGAGGTGGCAACAAACACTATGCAGAATCACAACTTCGTAACATAATTTACTACTCTTTAATTATTTTAGTTGTATCCTCAGAATTTTCAACTTTAAGTTCCTTTCTGATCTCAATATTGGACTGCAGTAGTTCTTTGAGTCTCTCATGAATATCATCATTCTTTTGCTCCAAAAAGTCTAATGCTGTGTTTAGTTCATCTAACTTTTCATCCAGAAAATTGTATTCTGTAACAATAAAAATCTTTTAGGGTCGGCACCCCTTATGAGACCCTAACTGGTTTCCATTAAAAACTATAGCAAAAGTTTATGGATCTAAATAAAACTGGTACATAGTAAAAGAGATGAAGTTTAAGAGTGTATTTACAAAATCGTTTCCCATACAAACTAAAACTATAAGTATGTTTCCAAAATTCTTTGAATGAAGTTTTATGTATCTTTAAAAATGAAATGAATTCTTTTCTGAAAAAAGCTAAGTTCAATTTTATTCCTTTTCACATTTTACCAGTTAATTCCCATGTATAGCAAGTTAGCAAGCATTGTTTCAAAAAAATCTTTAATTGCTGTTTTCTTTAATTTAAAAGGAGTAGTATCTTGCTAGCGTCACTTAGGCTACTTTCCCTCCAGGTAAGGTTCCATCTATTCCACCCTTTATTACATTTGAATTTAAACTGCAAACTATTCTTCCAGACCATGGGCAGTTGCTGCTAAAAATAAAGACATTGAGTGCCTAGTGGTGGTCAGAGAGCATATAACATAAACAAAAAAGATTGTGGGTCATGTTTAGCAGGCTTCGAAGATATCAAGATAATTATGTTATTTTACAATTATTGGCGTTGATTCACATTTTTGGCTCTTTAATTTTTTACTAAAAATTAAAATACAAAATTATTACATAGAAAAAATAATAAAATAACTGTTAATTGTTTAAGTGTAAGTTTAATCACGGATTGATTGATTGATTTCATTATTGACGTTTCGTGACTTGATTATAATTAATAAAAAATTTTGTTTTTGTGTTTTTTTTCTTAGTTCCAGGTTTGCCAAGTCACGATACGTCAAATTGTGTTCAGATAAACATAGCGCAAGGCTAGCGTTTTGTCAAAGATAACTATGTACTTAATTATAATAAACTAATATTAATAAATAAAAAAAATATAATAAAAAAAACCTAAAAAAATACATTTATAACTAAAAAAAAATTTATAACTAAAAATGTTAATTGATGTTTAGTTTTTGCAATTAATTTTATAATTCTCAAGATAATTTATCAACAATATAATTACCAATAATTATCATGATATTTATCAAGATAATCACTTCAAACCCTAGTGTTTAGTATGAAAATAGATCTAAATTTAAATAAACTTTCCATAGTTAAACTAGGAACCCTTACATAGGTATGTGACAGCCGGTTTACTCACACTATTACAGTTATAAAGATGAGGTAAGGGTATACATTTGTAACAGATTTACGTTATACACCTAAAAATATATGGAATAACATCTGTATAAAAATAAGGGTATCCCTACTTACGAAGTAACTAGTATCTCATCTGTGCCCCTACATGCAAAGGTTCCACTTTACATGTGGGGGTACACTTATTTGAAAAAAATTCAAGTATTTACTGTGGGGTGTTGTGGTATTAAACTGTTGATCTTTCAAAACTATCCACAACTTCACTGCCCAGCCTTTGACGGTTCAGGGTGCAGAAGCAATCTCCCAATGCCACACTAGCGGGAGCTTGGGTTAGTGCTATTCCTGACTTTTTAATCATTTGTAAAATACACAAATCTGAAAACTGTTAACTTTGTTTCAATCGATATATATCCATGAGTAGCACCAATACTAATATGACACACCAAGCGCAATACCAGTGGCACAATTACTACGCCGAGCCCGGGCCCGCGCCAGACGGGGTTTACTTCCTGCACCACACCCGGTATCCCGCAACAGTGTAGTGGTTGGGGTGCACATAACAGGGCTGCCATACCAAAAAATTCTTGAGTAAAAGAAATAAAGGTCCACCCAGCGCAGGCTCGGCAATGAAATAAGTAGTTAGTGTTTCGTTTTCCTATAGCAGGAGACAGTTTGTGTATGAAAACAAATCTTTTAATGTTTCGAAAAACACTCGGAAGAAATCAAGCCTTTAGTAACAGTGGAACCAAGGCATCTTCAGAGCGGAATAAACCTTGAAGTTTGTCGCGATCTGTACGATCCAGAAGAAGAAAGAACAGTTTACCTTCAGTCACAGTCTGGCTTACATCGTTTGTTGTTTGGTCATCATCCGTTGGGTCTACATTATTCGAAGAAGTGGTATCCATTCCATCATTCTCATTAGTTTTATTGCCTTCGTGTCCAGGCATGTTATGATCTACTAATGCAGAAACGTAGAATAAACAAGTAACCGATTACAAACCTGAAGGTAAGTGTACTTCAGTTCAGAAAAATACAAGGAGAGGAAACAACAACAAACAAGGTCAGTCAGTAGGAATAGACAAAGCAGAAGGATGTCAAGTGACTTAAGTCCAAAAACCAAAAAGATATTACTACTACCAAAGATAACCTATTATTACTAGCGGCAAAGATGACCTATTATCTACATCAGGTAGAAGCCACAGCCAAAGTATATATATTAGTACTGACGTCAAAGTATATTCTATTAGTAATTAACATAGCACATTTAAGTTTCCCATATATGTTTGATGAGTAACATATTTATTTTCGCTTTCCTGCAATCTGTGGGAGTGATTGAAAGAGACGGCGCTATATTATAATAGGGATGACGAATGCTAGTCATCTGAGTTACTTTTTATGTGCTTTATAACGTCTGTCAAAAACAACACTTTGTTCTAAAAATGTTTGAAATACCTAAGCGTGGCGTCATATTTTAGCAGCGTCATTTAGGTACTCATTTTGTGATTTTGGTGAATTAAAATCGAAGACTTGATGGAAAACAAAACGAGTAAGGTTTTCCGGAGTTTAAGTAGTTTAGTGAGCAAGAGTTCATAATTTATTTCTGATGCTGTCGTCATCCCTATACTGTGACGGAAGTGTGTCGAGTACGTTTCATCAAATAGTTCATATGACGTCAGTTGGCTCACCTGTCTGTTATGCATAGAAAATGTATGCAAAACAGACAGGTTAGCCAACATGACGTCATATGAACTATTTGATTTAATCTGAGGATGAAACCAAAAAAAGGATGATAAAAAATCGAGCCAGCCTGTACTCGTGGAAATCCTTGGGGGAGGCTGATACGATAATGATGAAACCAAAACGTATTGGTAACAGGATGGTAACAGGAAATGCGTTTTTTTTTCAGTCACGTAGGCTAAGCAAACATGACCATGCCGCCTTATATTTTTTTCAGTCACAAAGCGGAAACATGGTCATGCCGCCTAATGCGAGTGAAACATTTTTCCTCTCGCTTCTCTGCAATCTGTGGGAGTGATTTCGTGAAAAAGGATAATCATACTTTTTAAATTTTCATAGAAGCCAGTTACTTTCCACGTTTGAGTATACATTTTGAATGTCTACTCAAAGCTGTCCACTATGTTATGATGAAAAGACCGAATGCATTTCTGATCAGCCCTTAAAATATCACTCGGTTTTATACCCTGCCTGTAATAGTAAAACTATAAGAAAAATTTATAGGGTTTTTTTTATTTAACAATAAGTACCTATTTATTATAGAAACAAAATTACAACATCAAAATAAAATCACACTAATATAATTTTTAGAAGCCTAATGATGGCCGACCTTCTGAAAGCGAAGGCCACAATATCCACATGAATGATCACCGGGTTTGTCCTGCAACAAAAAAATATATATCAAAAAGAGTCCTTACACAATGGATTTCTGTTATCATTATGTCTCTTTTTAAATCCCGACGCAAAAAGAAGGGTGTTATAATTTTAACATATTTTTTTTTTAATTTGAGTGCGTTTGACTATATCTCACCTGATGGTAAGTAACATATGTATTTGTGTACCTATCTATGTGTCTGTCTGTAGAATCGTAGTTTCCAAACAAATTGACTTAATGAATCTTAAGCTACGGCCGAACCTGCGCGTCTGCGACGCGGGAGCGTCTATAACGCCAAACTTTTCGCGCACACCTGCGCGATCACGGCGCGACTACGGTGCGAAACTTACTATGCACATTGAAGTGCACTTAAAAGAGCTTTTATATTTTATTTTTAAGGTGAGATTTTTTTTTGTGTAGCAGCCCTATAAGTGCACCTCGACCCATCTCTGTAGTGATCGTAAAATTACAAATAATACACGTACGACACGTCTAACCACAAGTCGCGTGGGTCCCGCTTTTGTCCCGTGTGGCAAACGCACAGCTGGTGTGCAAGGCGCCATAAGATTACGCGGGCCGCGACCGCCGCGCGACTGTCGCTCCCGCGCCGTAATCGCGTAGGTTTAGCCGGAGCTTTAGGCACGTTACACATCTGGCGACGCAAAATAAGAGCGGGACCCACGCGACTTGTCGTACGTGTATTATTTGTAATTTTACGATAACTACAGCTGAAGATAGTATAGAGATGGGTTGAGGTGTACATAAAGGGCTGCTATACAAAAAAATCTGTGCGTAAAAATAAAAAAAGGTCTTTCAAGTGCACTCCAACCCAGAGATGTTCATAGAAAGTTTCACTTCGTAGTCGCGCCGTGGTCGCGTAGGTGTGCACGAAAAGTTTCGCGTTGTACGCTCCCGCGTCGCTAACGCGCAGGTTTGGCCGTAGCTGATGTTTTTTTCCTGGTCTGATCGATTCGAAATTTGGTGTACTGTTACCTCAATGATATTACAAGAAGAAGGTAATCTTGATCTGATGCTGCAGAATAATGACCTGGAATATGTAGGATACTAAACTCCTCACCAACTTACAGCAGAAGTTTTGGGTTCATTGGAATAGTCTCAATAAATAGGTTATAAATAGATGGTGATCAGGGACTGATGATGGAACAGGAAATATATTTTTTTAAATCCACAATTGTTCTCAATTGATAAGCCCTTGGCATCATCCCGCCTGATGGTAAGTGACAATGATGCCGAAGATGGAAGCGGGCTTACCAAGACTCCACAACGCAATGAGGATCTGGCTATATTATCTTCAAGCCGGAACACATCAATGCTTCAGAAAGTTGTTAAGGTTTCTTAGATCGAAAATTGGCCGGTTTCAGCCATAGCCTTTCGGAATGAGAAACATTTTTGAGATCAGACCAGAGGGTAGAGAGGCTTTCTTTAAAACCCCGGAGTTCACCAATCTTGTAATTTATAGCGACATAATATCTGTGCTTGTCTTTGTTTGCATCCTTGCGTAATATTCTGGCGAGAATGGGATAGCCGGAGGTTTACAGCTGTCATAGGGACCAGCTCCGGATATTCCTCGGACACATTTCTTCTGAGCAATACCAGGTCTCTGAACATAGGAGCTATTTCCCCAGATTAGTAAACCTTATCGTAGAGCTGAACTCACATATCCATGATACGTAGATAACGACAAGTGTTGTGAAGAAATGCGTGTCAGTCTATGAAGAGCATAAAAAATTGATTAATATTTGTCCAGACTTTATCAATGTGCATTTCATAACTAAGATGTTTATCTAGTATTAAGTATTCCCAAGAATTTAACATTTTGTACCTCTTCTAAAGTTGTACCCTCATATTGAACATTTAATTTAACAGCTTTTCTTTAACATGATTGAAACTGAACGTAATTCGTTTTTGTTAAATTTACTTGCAGTTTATTTGGTTTTAGTCAAAGCTATTATTTACTGTATTATTTATATTTGCCTCATAATCATTAAAAATCATCGCCACTAGATGTAACTACAATAGATATATGATCCGCAAATAATGTTATTTCATTAGTTGTAACGTCTAGCAAGAATAATAGGGGGCCTAGAACGCTCCCTTGGGGCACACTGGAGTTAATAATAAAGCTATCAGAATAGTACTCCACAAGAACATCTTTTTGGTTAATTTTACTTAAAACAACACATCATTGTCTGTTAAGTAGATATGGTGTGAACCATGATAATAAGGCCGGTCTTGTAACTCCATATTTTTTCCAGTTTAAGTAGAATTTCATGGTATACATAGTCAAAAGCCTTTGTCATGTCAAAAAAAACAGTTACAGATTTTTTTGCGTCGATATTCTTTGTAACATTGTCAATCAACTTAAATGCAGCCAAAGTAGTGTACTTGCCCTTTTGAAAACCGTGTTGTTTTGTCCTTATAATATTAAACTTATTGCAAAAAAATATCAATCGAGTATACATGCATTTATCAAATATTATTCTTTGACTAGATACGATAAGCTGCGTTTTTGTTGCGTCTCCGACGATATTTGTTTGATTTAGTATAAAAAGTGCAAGTTACGATTTGAAATTGTTAGAATCAGTTAGTGTTACAAATCAAAACAACAGTTTTCTTAAAAGTTTATTTTCGGAACCAAGTGCATAACGACAATCACAATAAAACTGGTTATTCGCCCGTTACATCACGATCAGCTGGTACGCGAATGATAAGCAAGTCCCACCTACTGCATACGATTGCCGCAGCTGCGTGTGTGACGGACGGGTTGTTTCGGCGTGCGCTTACGGCCAGAAACGTTGAGCGGCAAACTGCTCATAGAATATTCACACAGAAGTGACATTTGTTTGTGCCCGTGAAGCGTTCGCCTCTCAGAGTCACGCAAACAATAGTTTTAATAATATATTATTATAGTGGAGACGTTTTTGTTCGGGATGGCGAATATTTGTGCTGGCTGTCAAATTGTGATAAAAGGAAGAATGTTTCTAAAATGCTGTCAGTGTAAACAATCCTTTGACTTAGCGTGTGCTAATGTTCCGGAATGTCGATTTAATAATACCATGACTGTTCAACATAAAGTCGCTTGGAAGTGCCAGGAATGTAGATGCAAAGAACCAAAACAAGACAATTCGACGACGCCAGCGCGTTCCGTGAATATGGCTGGCGAGCCTAAAGAACCGAGTGAAGCTGCTTTAAACAACCTCTCCCCTGCCAATCAGACATGCGGTAATCAGACTATCGGATCAGTGGATGAACCGGGGCACGGGTATGTAACTTTTCGTAAACACAATACTGCTGGTCACCAAATTATTGATGAACCATTTGTGAATGAGACACGTGTTGAGGATAGCTCTTATTACTTGGACAATATGCGGGCTATCATAAGGGATGAATTACAGGATCGCCTGGTTGAGCACTTGGCAGATGTAATTAGCAAGAGAGTCGCAGAACAAATAACTTTGTCCCTTAACGATACTATTACAAAACTAAGCGATCGCATCTCTCACCTCGAATCTAAAATTCAAATCCAAGGATCTGTGCATATACGAAATGAAGTGGTGTCCCCTCACCGAAACACTCAGAAAGCTATTGCCAAAAAAAACTCGGCTAATGTGCACGGCATTTCCGCTAGTCTATGCGAAACAAGTGATGTGTCAATGTCGCCTGTGCTTAATACCAATGCAATGGTGGGTGGAAGCCCTGGCTACACAGGACAACTAAAATCAAATGAAGTACCTCATCAAAACAACAATAACACCAAAATGGAACAACAATCATGCTCAGTAAGAGTTAGCAATACTGGGGACATAAATTGTACCCCAATCCGAACCTTTGAAAATGATGTCCCCAAAACAACTACTGATGGTGAGTGGGTGCCAGTAAAACGTAAACAATTGCGTAGTGGACGACAAAACTTGCTGCGGGGGACAGCTGCGCCAGGCTCAATGACACTGGAAGCAGCCGATAGATTGAAGTTCCTGCATCTTTATTATGTGAAGATTGGAACAACTGATGACCAAGTTCGAGAACATTTGAAGTCCATAACCCACAGTAATGATTGCACTGTTGAAGCATTAAAAGCGCGAGGAAATTATGCGTCCTTCAAGCTAGGCATCCCTACAATGCAGACGGACTGCGTATTGGCTCCTGAAAATTGGCCGAGAGATGTATGTATTAAGCCGTGGAGGCATTTTTTTCGTCCCAAATTGCAAGATCTTGGAGACAAAAAACAAAAGACCCCAAACTAATACCAAAACAAGCACCCTTAACATACTTTATCAAAATGTCCGTGGTATAAAAACTAAACTACGGACGTGGAACACCAATCTGATACTTCTACACCACGATATTATATCTGCAACGGAAACTTTTCTAGACGGCTCTGTGGAAGATGCTGAAGTCGTTTGCGGTGGATGGAGTATCCTACGTCGAGACCGTGGTTCTTGGGGAGGTGGAGTCCTACTCGCTGCGCGGCCTGGTATCGTCTTGCGCCACCGACCCGAGTACGAGACAGGTAGTGGAGAGGACATGTGGACTACTCTGATATGGAAAGGACGCTTAGTGCATGTATGTGTGGTATATATAAAACCCAATGCCCGTGATGATGTGTATTTCAAATGGTTTTGTAAAATTGAAAATTTTATTCTTAATCTTAATGGTACAATTATTCTTGTCGGTGATATTAATTTAAACAGTGCATCTGCTAATGTATGTAATTATTATGGTTACTTTCTGTCATTTTGTAACCTGTGTGAAAAGAATACGGTTAGAAATATCTATGGTGGCAAGCTCGATGTTGTCCTGACCCAAGAAGGTGTAAATGCTATCAAAGTGGTACCGGCTGAGTGTGGTGGTATTGTGCGAGTTGACCAGTATCACCCCCCTCTTGACATCGAGGTTACTATCCGGGCGGGTCCAAACAGAAAGTCGCTTCCCCCCAGCAATATTGATCCAGCCCAAGATTGGGATTTCAAAAAGGCCAATTACCCTTTGTTGTACCAGGCGATTTATGATGCCGATTGGTCCACTATCTTGCAATCGACAGATGTTCACAATGCGGCCCAATATTTTTACAAAACGCTTTACCAGCTCTTTGACAAGTACCTACCTAAAAAAAAGAGATGTCGCGAAACAGTCACAAAAAGCTTCCCGGTGTGGTATACGTCTGATATAATAAGAGATATTGGAATAAAAAATAAATTACACAAAGCCTGGAAGCGAAAAAGTTGTAACATTTCGCACTCGAAATTTTGTCAGCTCCGGGCTGAACTTAAGCACCGTATCCCTGAGGCACATGATTTGTTTATAAAACGTATTGAGTGTGATGTCAAAGATAATCCGCGTGCTTTCTGGCGACACATGTCTAGCCTAAAGTCCAAGGGTGGGTTTGAAGCAGTCATCGAACATGACGGTCAATCACATTCTGGAAAAAAAGCTGCTGAGGTGTTTGCTAACTATTTTGCAAGTGTTTATCTTCCTGATCCGCCTCGTCTGAATCCATTGACCTGTGATAAGAGTGTTCAAACTGAGGGGGCTTGTGTGACGGTTTCCCACTTCACTGAACTTGAAGTAGAGCGGAGTATCAAGAAACTTAAGTCCTCAAGTTCTTCGGGTCCCGATAACATACCCATATTCATATTGAAGGACTGTCGTGAAGTCTTATCGACTCCTTTGTCACATATAATCAATTTGATTTTGAAGACATGTACTTATCCCCAACAGTGGAAGCTATCCAGGGTCACACCGGTACCTAAAACCACAAGTAAGCCTTCAGTTAACGAATATCGACCTATAGCAATATTATCATCTCCGGCTAAGGTATTTGAAAACCTAATGCACAATGCAATATACCACCAAATTAAACAAAAAATATGTGCTGAACAACATGGGTTTAGACCTGGGAGATCAGTTGACTCTAATCTGCTATTTTTAGTAGATTATATATCGCGAGGTATGGATGAGGGTTGCCAAGTTGATGTACTTTACTTTGATGTTCGTAAGGCTTTTGATAGGGTAGACAATGACATTTTACTGACAAAACTGAATCAAGTCGGCTTTTCTCCTACCCTTCTTCAGCTTTTTGCGGAATACTTTCGAGACAAACAGCAGTTTGTAAAGTATGGGTGTTACTGTTCAGAACCATACTACACGCGGTCTGATATTAGTCAGGGATCCACGCTTGGGCCTTTATGTTTTCTAATCATGATCAACGACGTGATCAAGGTTGTAAACCATGCCAAATGTTTACTATACGCGGACGATTTGAAGCTGTTTATGAGGATACGCAGCCCTGAGGATACAAATAAATTGCAGCAGGATATAGATGCTGTTTTCAAATGGACCGGAGTTAATGGTATGCAATTCAACAACTCCAAGTGCCATGTGGTGACGTTCAGTAGGGGGTCGAAATCAATTCAAAGAGAGTATAAACTAGGTGATGATACTGTATCTCGGTTGACATCTATAAAAGATCTTGGTGTCACTTTTGATACTCACCTTACGTTTAATACGCACATCACCTCTCTTGCTGAAAATTGCTATAGGCGTCTGGGTTTTATACTTCGAAACATGAAGGACTTCCATGAACCACAGGTTATGAAACTTCTATTTAACACTTTGGTTAGAAGTAAATTGGAAACCAGTTTGTGTGTGTGGAGCCCCCATGAAGCGAAGTATAGACTCTTACTTGAGAAGGTGCAAAAAGCTTTCGTCCGCTACTTGTATAAGAGGGAGTATGGATATTATCCATTTCTCTACCCAACCAAGTTCCTACTGGGCATGGTGGGCATGAACTCACTCGAATGCAGAAGAACTATGAGAGACTTGTCCTGTGCACTTAAAATATTGAGAGGAGATGTAGACTGTCTCGATCTACACGAGCAGCTGTGTCGACTGTACGTCCCTGACAACTACGTAAGGCGGCGAAATACTCGTAATCGACATTTATTTGCTGGGCCGCTGAGTCGCACACAAGCGCGTGCGCAGTCCCCAATCTGCCGGATGATTACTGCTTTGAATGCATTTCATAACCATTGCCCTGAAACTGATTTGTTTGTGGATAACTGGAATAAAATAATGCGTGATTGTTTGAGTTTTTGTGAGCGTGACGTATGAAAGATGTTCTATTTTTTTCTGTCTAAAAACTGTGATAGATAATAATTATTTCTTTTATGTGTAAGTAGTTTAATGAATTTATTTTATGTTCATGTATAATGTCAATAACTGTTATTGGGGACACCCGTTGTTATTGAACAATAAATAAATAAATAAATAAATAAATATTTAGACAAATATCGATATCAGCGTTATTGGTCTATAGGTAATTAGAAATATCAGTGGTATCGCCTTTTTTATGGATTGGCATAATAATCGAGTATTTTAATAGGTCAGGTAATCATCACTACATAGTATAAAACAAAGTCGCTTTCTCTGTCCCTATGTCCCTTTGTATGCTTAAATCTTTGAAACTACGCAACGGATTTTGATGCGGTTTTTTTTAATAGATAGAGTGATTCAAGAGGAAGGTTTATATGTATAATAACATCCATTAAATAGTGGAGAAGTACTGTTATTTTTGAGGTTTCTAATGTGAAATAGTGGAGAAATACTGTTATTTTTGAGGTTTCTAATGTGATGTCGTAAATAATTAAATTTTTGCCGCTTACATTGCAAACGCAGGCTGAACCCTACGAGTTTTATCAAAATAAAGTACTTAGTATTGTACACATTGAAAAGGTCTACAGAAAAGTCCGTGATGGTATATGTCTATCTCTTATGGATAACCCACAATAACTTTTTTTTGTCATTTACTTTTTACGACAAATAATGGCTAATGTTTGTTCTCGATTTGGAAGAAGCTGTTCATTTTCCTACAGAATTTCTAAATTCTTTGAACCCGTCTGGACTCCCTCCTCACAAAATGGTGTTGAAAGTAGGTTGTCCTGTTATTTTATTAAGAAACCTGAATCCACCTAAACTTTGCAATGGCACGCGTTTGCTGGTAAAATCATTGAAAACTTTCATAATAGAGTGCACAATAGTCAATACTCACAGGATGTGGTACCGGAGAAGATGTATTGATTCCCCGAATCCCTCTGATACCATCGGATTTACCCTTCCAATTTAAACGTTTACAGTTTCCGGTAAAGACATCTTTTGCAATGACCATTAATAAATCGCAGGGTCAAACCTTCAACGTTGCAGGCTTAGATTTGAGCGTTGACTGTTTTTCACATGGACAACTGTATGTAGCTCTTTCAAGAGTGACCTCCAGAGAAAACATGTTTGTATTGTCTAATGACAAGAAAGCTGTGAACGTTGTTTATAAAGACATTCTGTAATATGTTGTAAAAATAAAATAAATAGTTAAAAATGTAAAAAGTAAATAAGTAAAAATGTAGTGTATGAATTTAGATATTCCAAAGATAGCAGGAAATCTTCATGGTATAGGGAAAGGGGGATTGTTTTACTCCAATTTTAACGCGTGCGGGCCACGGGCAGTAATGAATAAATCAAAACTACTGAATCGATTTTAATCACATAGGTTATATATTTTATACCCGTGCGAAGCCGGAGCGGGCCGCTATGTTTTTATATACAACGTTCTCAGTTTTTCTGTAGTGTATTTAGTATCAGCATTGCACCCGTGCGAAGCCGGGGCGGGTCGCTAGTATTCAATAAATCAAATATTAAAAGAAAGATTCATCAAGTTTACCACCTCGTTTTCTCACTGAATAATGCTTGTCGAGACTAAATCATTTTATAGCCAAAAATATAGAATTTTTGTGTTCACGACTTTTTGTAAATAGTTTGTGAAATAAAGTTTTGTTGATGTTTCATCTCCCATTTAGTTTGGATAGTTTAAATAGGTATTTTTGTGTTATTTTATGTAATAGGCAGGTTATAAGTACTTAGAGATGTACATATTTAGCTTATAGGGCCTTAGTATTAGCAGTTTTTTTTTTATTATTATAAAAAATTTGAGTGCGTATAATTGAGCTATTAACATTGGTTTTTTACATGCTCTGTATTAGCTTAGGTATCGAAGTTGTAAGGTTCCTTTTGTGTTGTATATCTATTATGTAAATAAATGAGTTTGTGTGTCTGTCTTTCATTGGGAATGACAAAAGTGGCTAGAAAACCGCGAAAATAGGCAAGGGTCAGATGTTTGTATGAGAACGGTCGCCCTTACAGTATTGCTGAGTATTATTGAGTGAGGTCCGATATTTATAATTTGCTATCTCGCTCACACATCCCCTGTCCTTGTCGTTTTATCCTCGACTTTTCGACGGAGAAAGATATATAAACAGACAAGGACCGCGGTAGCGACATTCAGTTCTGAACATTCAATACGCGAATCAGGAAGAAGCGGAAATCCGAAGGAGCTACTGTAAGCGAGAAGAGCCTAGCAGAATCCTACGCAAGAGACAGCCTCGTAATTGACCCTTGTAAGGACCTTCGCTCGAGCGACAGCATCGTATTTGACCCTCGAAGAAGAAAAGCCTCTCGCGTCTCCCAATCGGAAGCTGCACATCGCAAACCTACGTTGGTCCCCACAATTCGTGTTTTCTTCCACTCCGAAGCGTTACTTCTTGCAAGTCAGTCGCAACCATACGATCGACCGTCTCTCCTATAAATCAGTCCACTGCTCTCCCCCGACTTTTTATGTGAGTCGAACGAAGGCGGCCCCCACATTTTGTATAAAGGCACGTCCATGTCGAAAGAGCGTCGGTGGCGTAACGGCTAGGGCCGCCACCTCCTGTCCGGGAGGTCGTGGTTCGAATCCCGCCACGTACCAGTGTGATTTCGAATTTAGATTTCATATGTACGTTTATCCGACGCTTAAGAGCGGTAAGCGGTGAAGGAAAACATCGTGAGGAAAACCTGCACACGCCTGCGGAGAAACTTGCTGGTTGTGTGTGAAGTCGACCAACCCGCACTGGGCCCGCGTGGTCGACTAAGGCCCGATCGCCCTAGTTCAGGGTAGGCTCGAGCCCCTCGGTGGGGACGTATATGAGCTGATATGATGATGATGTGTAAAGGCACAGTATGTAGGTAGGAAATAGTATGTCCGTACAGTGTAAAATATCCCTAGTTTGATTTTATCAACAACATAAGTGTGGTCGGACTAGGAAAACTGTCAGGCTGAGGCACACCCTGGATACTTGGTACAACGGGCCAGAAATTACATTTTAAAAAACGAATGACGGAACTTACAAAATGGCGGCGAAATCCTATACTTTTGCCAACCAAACTGTAACCAATCTGTATCAATCTGGGTGACGAGGGGGTGAGGTCGCAATCTAGAGAGCGGCAGGGAGTGTCCATACTGTATGTAGTACTAATATATATACTTTGGCTGAGGTTTGGCCGATCAAGACATACGTGATGATGATATCAGCTCATATACGTACGTCTCCACCGAGGGGCTCGAGCCTACCCTGAATTACGCGGGCCCAGTGCGGGTTGGTCAACTTCATACACAACCTACGAGACTCTCCGCAGGCTTGCGCAGGTTTCCTCACGATGTTTTCCTTCACCGTAAGAGTGTCGGATAAACGTACAAATGAAATCTAAATTCAAAATCACATTAGTACGTGGCAGGATTCGAACCAAGACCTCCCGGACAGGAGGCGGCGGCCCAAGCCGTTACGCCACCGACGCTCTCTGACATACGTAAACAGCAATCATTAAACTATAATAATGCGTTGTTTTCATTCAATTACTTGATGACGTAAAATATACCTAGTTTGATTTTTGGGACATAAATGTGGTTCAGTCTAGGAAAACTGCCAGGCTGAGGTCAGGCCGACCAAGGCATACGTGAATAGAATTAAATTAACTATTATATTATACTAGCTGTCCCGGCGAACTACGTTCCACCTTACACAACACTACACTACCCTTCCCTTTCCTATCCTACCCCTACACTACACTACACTACACTACCCTACCCTACACTACACTACACTAAACTACACTACCCTACCCTACCGGTCCAGCCGTTCACGCTTGATGCCGTGACCAAGGGAAATAGGGATTTATTTTTATATTATATAGATTCATTCACTTGCTGGATGAGGTGAAATTTATCGGTTTTGTGGCACCCTAAATTTGGTCAGACAACCGGAACCGGCCAAAACAGGACCCAGCCAACCAAGTTTTTTAGTCTTTACTAAACGGTTTCTAACCTATTATCACACCGGGTAATTTGTGAGTTTCGAGTGACCAACATTTTCCTTACTACGCAAAACGTGTCAAGTTGTGCCGTGGCAGATCAAGAGTGAATGGAACCTACTAAATGTCGGCTCTTCGTGCAAAGTGGATTTGTTCAATTACCTAAATCAGGTAGGCTTGCTTGCCTCGGGCTATTCTCTGATTTATCGAGAAAGCAATTTCGAGTGTTAATTAAACACCAATTTTCACATAGTAAATCCATTGTGCAGATCGAAGACAAATTCAACGCCTCCTCATGGAATAGTACATATACATACCGTCAACTTTCAACGTCAACCGTTCAACAGTACCGACTAGCCTCGTAGTCAACTCGCTTCTACAGGAGCTGAACACCGGACCTCTTTAAGACTTCTTATTTGGTCTGAGCTCTTTACACAATTGGTTCTGCTGACGATCTAGCTATACTAATCAGTGGCAAATTTCCGAACATAATATCGCAAATAATGCAAACCAGGAGAACAAGGAGAACCAAAGTAACCGACATAGCAAACAGAATCGCTAAACTGAAGTGGCAGTGGGCAGGGCACATAGCTCGTAGAACAGATGGCCGTTGGGGTAGTAAAGTTCTCGAGTGGCGACCATGCACCGGAAAACGTAGCGTGGGCAGGCCTACCACGCAGTGGGCCGACAACCTGGTGAAGATCGCGGGAAGCCGATGGATGCGGGCAGCGCAGGACCGGTCGTCGTGGCATTCCTTGGCGGAGGCCTTTGTCAAGCAGTGCACGTTTTTCGGTTGATATGATGACCATGATAATGATGAATGCAAAAGGCCTTGCGTAAAGTTGAAAGGTGGTGTGATGAAAATCACCTATCGATTAACCCTAGCAAGACAACGGTTGTACCATTCACAAGGAAAAGAAAGCTACAAGGTCTAGAAACTCTCAAACTGTATGGTGCAGAACTAAACTGGTCTACAAGCGTTAAATATCTAGGAATGCCCTTGGCTAAAGAACTAACGTGGAGTCTGTACACAGAAAAGATCATGGTCAAGGCCATAAATATCTTTGTTATGCTAAGATCTGCATACGGAAACACCTGGGGCTTGAACCCAGAGTTATATACTGGCTATGTATAATGATAGTAAGACCCATTATTAATTATGGCAGCATTTTGTGGTGACCTCGAACGGAGTTAGGCACACGCAGGAAAACACTAACAAAACTGGTTGGCTTGCCTGGAAAGTACTGAAGCATTTTGAACAACATCTACTGTATATATTCAATTCAATTCAATATATTTATTCAAAATAGGTGCAAATTACACTCTTTCTGATAGTCATAAAATAATAATAACAATGTCATTTGTGAAGAATCAAGAAATAAACAATAATTAGTTAATAACGTCAAAATTCAATCCTTGATATAAACCAGATTATGTCATTAGAACATGAAAACAATATGACACGAACAGTTATACATAAAAATAATTGAATGCATTTAGCAAGAGTAGGTCACTTCTCACGGACAGCATCCGATCACGAGTATAACATGAGAGCCAGCCATCGCTCCCATCAACCATATTAGAAGGAAAGGAACGACCCCGATGCGCCACCATCCGACTGCTAAATCTAAAGCCGCTTCAAAGTTCAAATACACATACTAACAGAGGTTGCTAAGGCCCTACACAGGTTATCGTTAAATGGCATGTGGAACTTTGACAAGCCCAAAACCAGACATACCAATCTACCATGAGACACAGGTATGGAAAGGCGTATGCCAGACTGTGCACATATTAAAAAAAAGAATATAAAATATATGTTCTGACAAGAGAAGAATGGAGTAAAGGACTAAACAACAAAGACCAAACACTCTTACATGGTATACAGACGGATCTAAAATAGAGTCTGGTGGTGGTGCAGGGGTCTACGCTAAGGATTACTCGGCGAGTATCAGTCTGGGGCAATATGCAACAGTCTTCCAGATGGAGGCCTATGCTATTATTGCATGTGCACAGGAGATTATAGACAGGGAAGTCAAAGACAAAACCATCTATATCCTCAGCGAAAGCCAAGTTGTGCTTAAAGCTCTTGACTCCTTCATGGTCGAATCTGGGCAGGTGCTAAACTGTGTAAAGGTCTTCAAAAAGGTAGGCCAAAAAAACAAACTGCAAATGGTCTGGGTCCCCGGACACGTAGGAGTGGAAGGCAATGAAGAAGCAGACAAACTGGCTATTTTATATATATATATAAGCGTCGGTGGCTCAACCGGTAACGACTCGGTCCATCTAACCAGAGGTACCGGGTTCAAATCTGGACGGCCAATGTACCAATGAGTTTTTCAAAAACTTATGTACATACTTACGGATTGCTTTAACGGTGAAGGAAAACATCGTGAGGAAACCTGCACACGCCTGCGAAGAAACTCGAAGGTTGTGTGTGAAGTCGACCAACCCGCACTGGGCCCGCGTGGTCGACTAAGGCCTAATTGCCCTGATTCAGGGTAGGCTCGAGCCCCTCGGTGGGGACGTATATGAGCTGTAATGATGATATATATATATATATATAGATACATATAAAATTCTCGTATCACAGTGTTAGTTGCCATACACCTCCGAAATGGCTGGATGGATTTCCATGAAATTTTCTGTGTATATTCGGTCGGTTAGGTCTGAGAATAGGTATAGAAAATTTTTCACTGGGATCTGAGCGGGCAGAGCCACAGGAAACAGCTAGTCCGCCTATAAATTTGGGTCTTAATAATTTCTTCCTGAGGGATGTGATTATCATCAGTCATGAGGATACAACCAAGATGAAAAAGAAGAATTTCTTCCGTTGTATGGAGAAAGCAAATTTTTTTCAAGATATACTTTCCACTCGTCTGTCGCATTCCACCAGACGGCAAAATAAAAAAAACCCGTGTCTGTTGCTGGTCTCCAGGCGGAACGATTTACGGCAGTTCAAATTAGCGCCTAAACTAAATCAAAGGTCGCTTATGAACCAATAGAAAGCTAGGAAATTAATGGGAGTGAAGTTGGCCCCCCCTGTGGCCAATCATTAGCCACACTTACAATACAAAAATATTCAGAGAAACTTCACTCAAAATTCATGTCTCGTACTTCAAATCGCGAGTGAATGTGTGCACAATTTACGTTGTTGTTTCTGTGTTTCTGAAAGAGATTTGCGGTGAAAACGATGCCAGGGTACGTAATCATTTATTTTAATTACTTATAATAACTTATACTTCTGATTTTCTGTGAAAACTTTTCCTACAAAGCATGGCCTTTTTTGTGACTGTTTTTTTGTTTTTTTTTTGTTACTTGAATGGTCTAAATTATAAGTAAAGGATTATTGTTCTTTTATTTTTATGTTATAAACACTCTAATTTAGATCAATATTTTATATGGAAATACACAATATTCCATTTAGATTCACAGAAAATCCAATAAAAGTAAACAATAGCGCACCCAGAACCCCTGTCTGTCACTGTCCATCTGGCGGTTGGGACAGACAGGGAGGGTGGGAGTTATTATAGCTTGACAGTTGTGAGGTTAATTTTTTTTTTCTGTGTTCTTTATTCGATACTGGGTAACCGATTAAAATTTTACTTGCAATTTTTTAAACTACATAGTTATACAAGAATAGTTCACTTAAAGAATAGGATAATCCAATTATACAAATTAGATAGTTTATAATCTACTAACCAAATTAATGTAGACGCGAGGGTGGCCTTCGGGACCGCTGCCACCATCACACCACACCACCCTTTCGGTCACTTGTTGTGGGGGCACCGATGCTATCAAATTGATAGCCCAGCTATGGTTCACTTGTTTTGGGGCATTCGTGAATCTGACTAGCCTGTAGTCATCTTTGTCCCATTTCTGTGGAGGGAATCCTTCATTACAATTTGACATAAATTATGTAAGAACTTCCTAGCAAAAGTGCCGAATACAACACTTTACACAACTTTTCAGTTATCAAAGTAAAGCACAATAATACAAAATAGTCACTTAGATCACAAATACATTATTTTCAGAATACTATAGTGTAGACACTGAAATAGCTTACTTGGCCCGTGTGTGTTTCGACGTCTTCTGTTTTATGAGAAGCATTTCGATAAACAAATATTGGAGTAACCTTATTAGTTAGTATTATTTTCCGGATCGACGCCGCACGGGTGAAAGAAATACTCATATTTGTTGTTTTTTTGTTCAATTATTATTTTCAAATTTCCAACAAATTACCAAATTCCAAGAAAAACTTTAGTTCGTTTTATTCTCTTTGTATAAGTTCATACAAAAAAAATATAGTGGTAGCCACAGATCTAAGTATGTAGCATTATTATGTAGGCCACAGATCTATTAATATTTGCGGCCATACCGCTTTCTAGAAGAAACGAAGAATGAATTTTAAAATCCAAGAAAATCTGACGGAGACTGTGCGGAGACTGCAATCGCCCTCTTTGTTCTAAATTTCAGTCAGTTTACATGTAAAAATTTAAATTGACCAAAAACTACGTCATTAATTTACACTCTGAATTAGTCAAAGTCATAAAATTGCTTATACCAAAGAGAATATAATAAACTACGTTTTTAGCTTATACCTTCAATTTATTTTAGAGCACAGAATCCAACTGATTTACTTGTATTATAAAAACATATCTTTAGTTTCATATTTCCCTCAAAAGTCGAGGGACTTTAAGGGCTTTTACAAAATTTTTATTTTGGTTTCTATTTTAACCTTTTTAGAGATTAAGTACCTATGTTCAGTAAGTTCTCCTTCCAAGTATACCTGGGACAAACAGTCCAGCTGTGGTAGGTCTAAGTCCAACTTTAAGAAAGAGATCAATCGACGAATCCAATTCAGCTGGGCAGCGTCGTTCGGGAAGCTTCGCAATATCTTTACGTCCCAAAGACCGCAGTGTCTCAAGACTAAGGTCTTTGAACAGTGTGTGTTGCCAGTGACAACGTACGGCACTGAGACATGGCCTGATAAGTAGGCTCAAGGTCACCCAAAGTGCAATAGAGCGAGCTATGCTAACTAGGTCGTTTCACAGTTCGAAGCGGATCTTCATATAGGACTGTGCTCAGTAAAAAATGGGATATTGCGCTGTGTTTTCATGCGACACCTTTAGTTTAGAAAAGTATAGTTTAACTTATCACCAGTAAGTGTTTACGTAATTAAACTACTCATTTCATCATTAATTATAGATTTTGAAAATTTAAATTCTAGTCTTGTGGGAAGTAACGATACGTCACACACAACATGAAATGGAATTTGATTGGTAGTACGCGACCATTCAAAAGAACTTACTTTAAACTAATATTAGTGCGTGAAATTTATCGAAATTCATATCGACATTTCTTTTTTATCTTCTTTAGAAAGTTTTTCAATACAGTTGTAAGTAAAAAGTCTTGCGTACATATTAATACCGCGCACCAGGAGACGTAGCGTAGACAGGCCTCCCACTCGGTGGACCGACGACCTGGTGAAGTCACGAAAAGCCACTGGTTGCGGGCAACACAGGACCAGTCTTTCCTAATGTGGAGCGCTGTGCGTCTTCTGATGCGCGGTCGCCACTCGAGAACTTTACCACACCAACGGCCGTCTATTCTACGAGCTATGTTGGCCACATAATATTTTATTTATAATATTTTTTGTAATTGATTCTGATGCAAATTAATCACAAATAATAAAGACAAATTAAAAATCCACTGTTATATTTACCCTTGCTCTTTATTTATTTTATTAGTATTTTTGTCATTCTTATCAGTATCATTCCTTTATAATAAAAATAATAATTTATAACAAAAAGGTCAGTAGGTTAAATAAAAATCGATTTTTGAGAACTTGTTTTGCCAACCGTACCATAAGTACCCGCCGCAATTTTCAGATCTATTCTTTATCTGCGCGGGTTATACAAACATTGCCAGTCCTTCCGATAATTTTTGAACCAATTCTTCACATGTAAAAGTCGGAACGATAGGAAGGCGCGTCGAGGCTACAATTTCAACTCATACTTGGCTAGGTTTTTTTTTACATTAGGGTTTGTTACCCTGCCTGGTCACATAGCTCGTAGATTAGATGGCCGTTGGTGTAGTACAATCCTCGAGTGGCGACCGTGCATGTGACCGTGACCGTCACCGTGGAAATCCTTAAGGGGAGGCCTTTGCTAGTAGTGGACGTCCTTCGGCTGATAGGGTATAGAAATTCACTGGGCTGATCTGATGATATTAATAACACATAATACCTATCAACCTAATTAAAATAAAAACAAAAAAAGTTAAGTTAATTCGTTCATATTTCCTTTTTCATTCAGAAAAAGTTAATATAAAGTGTCGGGTAGGGTAGTGTAGGGTAGGGTAGTGTAGTGTAGGGTAGGGTAGTGTAGTGTAGTGTAGGTTAGGGTAGGGTAAGGCAGTGTAATGTAATGTAAGGCGGTACGTAGTTCGCCGGGACAGCTAGTATAATATATACTACCGAATTTTCCTATGCTTAGCCTAGTCGAAAATAATGAGTCATAATAAAACACTTACCTTTTCAATTTCCTACCACGTATCTCGGAGCGCTGGTCAGTGGCGTAACAATAGGGTGGCAGGGCTGGCAAAATGCCACGGGCCCCCGACCCAAGAGGGCCCCGGCCCAAGAGGCCGCGAGCTCCAAAATATTTTTTTACATTGTACCTGAGTATTTTATTTTGTTTGAAAAGTATATTTTTATAAGTTCAAGACAAGGGTATGATGGTGCTAACACAATGAAAGGGACTTATCAAATCAAATAAATCAAATAAATTTATTGCAGGCTGCACAGCCCATAAATGTTAGTAATATACAATAACTTACAAATCGAATGTTAGTGACAATGGTGGATTTCAAAAAACTCATAAAAGATGTCGAGCCAAATGCCGTATATGTTCACTGTGCTGCTCATAATTTAAATCTAGTACTCAATGATACAGTGAGAGAGGTTTATATATGCAAACTTTTTTTTAAACAGTTCAACAAATTTAAAAAGATGGAATATTTTATCAAGTTTTATATCTAATAAAGAAAGTGAGTCTTAAACTTCAATAATATTAAAAACATTAAACCCTACTATATGGGCAGGACGTTATGATGCCGTTTTTGCTTTAAAATGTCGGTTTGTTGAAGTCCAAAAATCGCTAGCGAAAACAATTCTGTTAAATTGCAAATCAGAAGAAAGAAATGAAGCTGTTTGACTCAAAAAGAAAATTGAAAACTACAATTTTATTATGTTATTGGTTTTCTATTGCAAGATCCTACTTACTATCGATGCAGCCTCTAAAGCACTTCGATCTAAAACCACTGAATTTTCAAATGCCTTAAAACGTTAGTAAATTTGTCTAGAAGAATTGGAAAGGTATCGACATTAATTTGAAAAATAAAAAATGGAAGCAAATAGTGTAGCAGAAAAATGGTCCATCACCCCTGAATTTTCTAAAACTCGTCAGAGGAAGGTAAAACGCCATTTTGATGAGCTTTGCGAAGATGAGCGTCTCCAAGATCCGGAAAGTTTGTTCAAAGTTAACATATTTTATCGAGTATTGGACATCATTATAAACCAACTGAAATCGCGTTTCCTTCCAATGAATGAAATTGTTTCAAATTTCAGTGTTTTGCAGCCTTCCACTTTAAAAGTTTTAAATGACACTGATTTATTAAAAAAAGCTCTAGAATTTGTTGAGATATATAAAAAAGACATAATTATCTGAATCATTTGCCAGAGAAATTCTCACAATCAGTTTTCGATCCACTTTCAAAGACGAAATATAAAAATCTTCGTATATTAGAGATCTTGCTGATTTATTAATAATAAAAAATCATTTTATGTCCTGCAGCTTTTCTGAAGTATGCACTGCATTAATGTTATTTCTTAAAATTCCTGTGACTACGGCTAGTGCTGAACGATCATTATCAAAACTAAAATTGATAAAAAAATATTTAAGAAACTCTATGAGACAAGACAGGTTATGTAACTTGGCTAATCTGTCTATTGAAAATTCTATGGCCCGATCTTTAAACTTTGATGATGTCATAGACACTTTTGCGGAACAGAAAGCTCGAAACAAAGATTTTTCTTAATAAATATCTTATTGAAATTAAATTGTTATTTTTATTTCATTGTAAATGTATGCAGGTTTCCTCACGATGTTATTCCTTCACCAAAAAGCTAGCGAATAGATGATGAATGCATTGAGATATTATGTTCTATGGATGAATGTGAAGTCTCCAATACGGATTGGGCTAGCGTGGAGACTACATACCATTCCCTCTCGCCTAAGAGAGGAGGCCTATGGCCATTAGTGGAACATATACAACGTGTAATTATGTACGCTGAAAATCTCGAAGTTTATTAAAATTAAACTGAGTACAACGTGACGATTTTTACTGATAGCGCCCCATAAAAAAAAATTGCCGCGGGCCCCAAATGGTATAGTTACGCCACTGGCGCTGGTGTATTCAAAATTATTATTCAAGTAATCAAACACCATGAATGAATCTTTTGGAAGGGAATCATGTTTACCTTGCTCAAAACCGTCTTGTAATTTGTTACTTATTTCCCTAAGTTAAGTTTCTAATGTGTTTAGGGGCTTAGAAAACGCTGCGCGCTAAGAAGAGAATCGAACTGTGGCGTGAACCAAATGCGAGTGGTCCTTGTGACGTCACAGCACCGCGCCGGGCGGCCAATGAACTTGAGTCAATAAAAGAACTTCTGTAAATAATCTTATCAGATCATATGTGTCCCCACCGAGGGGCTCGAGCCTACCCTGAATAAGGGTAATCGGGCCTAAAAACAAACATCCTAGAAACAACCTATAAATAAACATCTTTAAATATAATTATTAAAAATATCGACAGTCAAGTCAGACACCCTTCCCTTAATTTTTAAATTAGTGACTTTGATTTGATTGAAATGATATTCGAGTGGGAATATTCGGTTTTTAGATGTCTCTAATTCAAGAATCACAAGTATCAAAACCAATTTTACTATTTGTTGGGTAACCAACGCTCGATTTTTTCAATTTGCCGCGGTTTTACACTATCGTGTATCGCTGGCCAGCCTCTCATTCCTACTCGTATTCCTAAGAGAGTACTAATATATACCTAATGAGCTGGGGTGGCTTCGCTCAGGGAGTTGATGAGACACTTCCAGCCCTTACATCTCCAAAAGCACGCCCTTCAGTAAAAACGGGAACTTTCTTCATAGATTGGGGGATAGATGGATATCACACAGAATACCTAACTCGATAGATCGTACCGGGATCGTATTGTTTCTGAGTTATCGCGGCACACACATTGTACACTTAAATAACTACATCCAAAGAAAATACATATTGTGTCAAGAGCTCAGAGTAAGTATGTAGGTATAGAGCGCGTCTAACGCATCGGTCGCATAATAATACATCGTAGGCAAGTGAGCTATAGTAAACTATATAGATGTATACGTGGCAAATAGGGATGGGCTGCAGTGCACTATCGCCTTAGCGGATTATCGATAACCAAGGATAAACAGCAGCATAATATAGTAGGTAATTTTAAGAATTTATGTTTGGTTTATGGATTATATAATGTTTATTTCCTAATACATACAAAAATAAAACATTTGTACCTACAAGTATATACTCACACAAGTAGGTACTGTTTGGGGTAGGTTTTTTTCTACAACTTTGCTAAAATCTCGATTTTTTTAAAGTTTTTTCAAACACAACCGGCCAAGCTGACCAATTTGTATAAAAATAAAAAAATCGCGATTTCAGCAAATTTGTTCAGTTTGATGAGTTTAAACCCACCTTAAAGTGTCACCTTTATAAACATTCCCTGTATAGAGAAAAGAAAAATCACTACATATTCACTTAACGTAAATTTTTATTACACCACTTCAAAGATTCTTAGACTGTGATTGTACTAAAGAATATTTTTTTTATTCTTGTCAGGTATTACTAAGTAGAATTTAAATCGTATTAAAAAAGTTTTTATTCTTGTTAGGTATTACAAAGTAACAATTTAAATCGTATTAAATTTTTTTTTATTCTTATTAGGTATTCCAAGGGAGCGAGCTATGCTCGAAATTTCACTACGCGATCGAATCGGAAATGAGGAGATCCATAGAAGAACCAAAGTAACCGACATAGCTCACAGAATCGCTAAACTGAAGTGGCAGTGGACAGGGCACATGCTCGTAGTACAGATGGCCATTGGGGTAGTAAAGTTCTCGAGTGGCCATCGCGCACCGGAAGACGTAGCTAGGTGGATCGACAACCTGGTAAAGGTCGCGGGAAGCCGCTAGATGGGGGCAGCGCAGGCCCGGTCGTCATGGAAATCTTTGAGGGAGGCCTTTGTCCAGCAGTGGACGTCTTTCGACTGATATGATGAGGTATTCCAAAGTAATAATTTAAAACCTTACTCATGAACTAGTCCGCCCACTGGTGAAAACCGTATGAAAATCCGTTAGGTAGGTTGAATACCCACCCTACCCTACCTAACAGCAATTTAGTACGACAATCATTTCAATTTATGACTTTCAGTTAAATGACTACGACAAACTCTATCATGTGTTAAAATAACAAACAGAGTGCAAGGTATAGATTTTCATAAACTGATACGGTGGTAACCGATGCAAGCCAGTTTTGAGGGTTAGAATAACATTACGGAAAAAAAATTATGTGCCGTTCATCTTAGAATAATATACCAAATAACGGGTTTATTTCTAAGATGAACGGCACATACAATTATTTCCTTTTTAATATTCAGTTTGGAGAAAGCTGTTCTTTTACAGCATATTTGGATATCACGTTTCGATTTTATAATAAACCTATTGGAAAATTATTTAATTAACAATTTATAAATAAAACTCAATATTTGAATCAATATCTTCATTAAAAGTGATTTGTTAAAAGATATTAAACTTTCATATTAAATATCGAAAGTATGTATACTATTACCGAACGCGTCACATCACTAATTAGACATTAAGGCCGAGGCGGCGGTGCGGGATAGTGCGCGCGGAACAACTAGCTCCCGCCCCACACGTCTCCTTCACCCCCGCAATGCGTGATTCATTTTTAGCATAAAAGAATAAAAAAATGACTAACCGGTGAAATGTAATACTCGATTTATGTTTCGTGTGTTTTCGAGTATCGTTTTTACATGATTTCACTGCACATTTGACCATTTTGATAGGTAATTTACTCGAAAATACTGCTAGGAATATCCCACGCACGCACTCCGCTAGCAGTCGATTATGACCGATAGCGCTTGCGCGTGGAACGTCGCTTTGTTCCCATCCGTGCCTACTGTTTTCATTGTAAAGGAGACGTGCTCTGTACCTACATACTTACTCTGAGGTCAAGAGCATATTATCTAAATATATATAACTCAAAGGTGACTGACTGACTGACTGACATAGTGATCTATCAACGCACAGCCCGAACCACTGGACGGCTCGGGCTGAAATTTGGCATGCAGGTAGATGTTATGACGTAGGCATCCGCTAAGAAAGGATTTTGGGAAATTCCCACGGGAACCGCAAAAATCGGGATCTGCGCGGGCGAAGCTGCAGGCATCCACTAGTAAATTATAAACGTAAAATCTAAACAGTTAGGAATAATAGGTCATCTTTGATATCACTGTCTCTCTTTAAAAAGGCCAAGAGGAAACTTTTGCGTGCGAACTGCACCAAACATACGTACGTACGTAGCCGTTTCTGAACGTACCCGGGGCAGATTTGGTTGGTTTGTGTTGTGTGTTGTATTTTATTGACTGATATGTAAAAAATTTACTATTATCCTGTACTATTAGCGCAGGCAGCTCAGCTCAGTGTACTTAAGTCGGAGAAGATAGAAAAGTCTTAAAGTTAGTGCAGTAGGTGTTGACTTGGTTTCGTTGATTCCATTTTGGTGTGCGAGATTCTCTAACTCCCTCCCTCCAGTGTCTCCAGTTCCAGTTGTGTAAATCAGCGACGTAATATTGTAAGTCATCACAACCACATTCATTTTACAGTTTTTAACAAATACTGTGATTCAAACACAGAAATTACAGGTGAAATGTAGCAAGTTGTACACAGTAAAAATTCAAATCAACATCACCCCATCTCTTTACTGATGGAGAAGTATCCAAGAGTGTAGCTTTTTAACAAGTGGGTAGGTTTAAATACATAAAAAAACAAAGAATAATCAATTGATATTTATCCTTTGTCTACATTGATCCATCTGTGGGCTAATATATCGCACATCCGGAAGAACAACGGCACAATTGCATTTTTTTTCTAAAACGAGTTAACAACGTCAGAATTACCTCAAAGTATGAATATGCTTGGAGTAAAAACGGCACAGTTTTGTTGCCGTCAACTTTCGCTAGATGGCGAAAGTGTCATTGTCGATTTGGTGCGAAATTTTCCTGCTCTCGGAGTGAGAACGTCTGATTGACAGTTGCGCGGGAGGAGGCCGCAGAGTGTGGTCATGTGTTGAAGCTACATCGGCACTTCGGTAGTTGTGACATTTATATTATTCAGTATTTGGAACGAAAATGGCACAACTGTATTTTTTGCCATTGTTCCTCCAGAGGTATGGAACGCGACCCTGAATTTTTTGTCGTTGTTCATCCAGATTTTTTATTTTTACAACGGCATAAATGTATGTTGTGTCATTTTAGCTTCAGTAAATCAAATTTATGAATGTACTATCTAATTATTAGTGGTGGTTTTTAGAAACTGTCAGCAATTTTATGGGCAAATTTGGGTTGCCTGCTTGTGGCACAATCGTTGCATTTCAGTGGTAAAGAAAATTGAAAGAGGAATGTTTCAAAGCAAGGATTTTGTAGAATTTCAAGCTAATTCTGAAGGCAAGCATAGTAAATACCTATTATTTTTGTAAAATTTATGGCTACCTCCATTATTCTTATTATAATTGATTTTCATTTCACGATGACACGGAACAAGACTAGTCAGTCTGTAGACAGTAATGCTACTTATTGTAAATAATTTTATATTTCTTTGAAAAAAAAAACATTTTTTTTTATATTTTTTTTATTTACAGATTTATATTTAAAGATATTACTTTGCCGTCATGACTTTAACAATTAAGTCACTGGCTCATAAATTTCTTATTCATGGTCACACGCAGAATGAGGGCTATGATTCCATTCAGTTATTGAAAATTCTATCAGATATCGGGATCAATTTATGTACCTGAGCAGTATGTTCAATTAATATATTCAAATAATACAAACTGCGAAAAAAAACTGGCAAACCCTTTAATGTCCACGAGATGAAGTACGACAATTTCTCCGATTTGAATAAATAAAGACGTCTATTAAGAACCTGTTAGGCTATCGGATCTGCATTCGATTGTGGTTGGACGGAAGTTTTGGTCAAGAACCCATCAGGACGTTTCTCTCGTAAACAAGGCATTAGGCTCGGAACACTTCAAGATATTCAATTCTAACTTGCATACACTTCTAGAATTTGTATAACAGGACGCAAAAAGGAAGATCTTTTGTAACTATTACAAAATAATATCGTGCCCAGACAGTATGCGCATTTTCAAATCTTTTAAATAATTCAAGGGTTTTACGCTTTGAAGAACATCTTACCTTGTGATAGTTACTATTTATTACTCTAATTACCTAGTTCTTGTAATAAAAATAACAACAACTGATAATGATTATTTCTTTGTGATTGATTATTTAAGTTAATTATTTTTATTACTTTTGCTAATAAGTACCTAATTTAAGTGTAAAAGGTTATAAGTTCCTTCAAAACAGGACTGTCTTTAAAGTGCCAATACTAAAATGATAAAAATGTAACTTTTAAGACTGTTAATTAATTTAAGTGTTATGAATCTAAACTATGTTGAGTATTACAATCATTTGAATAGTTTCAAATAAAGAAACTTTACACTAGATTGCGTATTCTTTTATTTGCTCTCTAATGAGCATAATAACACAATTGTCACAATTACTAAAGTGAAAAATATTAGTTCAACAATGACACATTTGTAGGATAATAGTGTAATGTATTGTAAATTTTTAATGTTGAGCAAACTATATTTTACTTATAGCCTACTTTTTACACAGTGAAATATATAAAGAAAATTATAAATTTCACTGTGACTTCGTATGTTTCGATTTGTAGCTTTTGCTTCAATTCAAACATTTTTTAAATTTCAATCCTCTCTCCTGTAATATTTGCAATTTTGCAATTGTGCCTTTATTCTCGCGGATGTGCGATATATACTGTGTCTGTGGCATCATTCACTTACCATCAGTTGAGATGTTGTCAAGGGCTTACCAGTTGTGGAATAAAAGAGATTTTGTTCAGTTTGCAGCGCATTGATTTGGTGCGTTTTCATGGCGCCCCACAGTGTTTTAATTTGGTTTTGAAAAGTGCACTAGTGCCCGAGTTGAGATAATGTCAGTTTTATAAATCATAGATAAATCACCTACGACTTGTAGTTGAGGAAATGAATCCTTAGAATCCTGCGATAGCTGAGTTATCATGCATTTTATAATTAACTCCATACAAATTTTTAAATAAGAGTAGTTTTGAGCAGTTTGCATTCATCATCATCATATCAGCAGAAAGACTTCCACTGCTGAACAAAGGCCTTCCCCAAGGATATCCATGCTGACCAGTCCTGTGCTGCCCACATCCAGGGGCTTCCTGCTACTTTTACCAGGTGGTCCGTCAATCGCTAAACATAAGTGGCAGTTTGTATTAATATTCAATCAATAATAATAAGTATTTCTTATTTTATTTATTGGAGAAAAAACATTTGCAATTACACAAAAGAGAACATGTAGAGTGCTAGCGGTACACCCCGTAATTCTGTAAATAGTTGTAAATGGTATTGAAAGCATGAAAATGGGAACAATTGATCTTAAGAATGAATTAGACCCATAGCAAAAAAGTAGAGGAGTTACAACTTATTTTTTTTTCGTGGAGGAAAAACATTTTTGTTTTGAAACTTGTGTGTGGTAAAATCATTTTCACACCGATTATTTTATGATTACTCTACTGCGGCATAAAAATAAATGCATTTTTAGTTAAATCACACTTTTCATATTTTCATTGAAAGAAAAACCATCAAAAACTTCACACAGTTTTTCAATGCAAGCATATTCAGACTCTGCTCTCAACTGCTCTACATTAATTTTTGAGAATCACAGCTATGAAACTGAGGGATCTTAGATCAATGGAAACTCAATATTGATTGTCTTCTTGCAACTAATTAAAAGAGCGCGGTGCACAATTTTGGAGCCCACGGATCAAAGTTTTATCTTTTTTGCAGAAACATGACTTCTGGACCTTATAATTATTCATATATATTCAAGTACATTATTATTGGTGATATGGGTGTTGGAAAATCATGTCTTTTGCACCAATTCACTGAGAAGAAATGTAAGTACTCAAAATGTGTACCCAGTACTGTATAAGTATTTGTTATCTTAACCACCATGTTTCCTGCCAATAAATGATTTCATTTGATTTGGTAAGTCATAAATCATAAAAGGGATGCAACAAGTGATATATTTTTTTAATTTTCAATTTATTTATCTCAATCATTATCAGGAAATAAACTACCTCTGTGGCGTATTGGTTAGTCCATTCGCTTCACACCAGGAGGTCGCGGGTTCGATTCCCAGCGGGGTCAACTTTGTAAGACTCGGTTTGGTTGGTGGTATGGCATTTTCATAGCCCGCCTGGCTAGCTACCACCATCTTATCTAAGTCTTGTCGCCAAACATCAGTGTTAACAGCATTGGTGTTCCGGATTGAAAATGAGATAGCCAGATCCTCATTGCGTTGGGGAATCTTGGTAATCCCGCTTCCATCTTTGGCATAATGTCACTAACCACCAGGTGAGTTAATGCCAAGGGCTTACCAATTGTGAATAAAAAAAAATAATATAACCTATAAAATTATCTAAATGATAATTATATTCAAGTTAGGTTTGGAATATTATGTCACAAAAATTTACAGCCTCATAATGCAAGTTTATTTTCAACTCATTACTTTTCTTAGAACATGAGATGTTATCAACCCTCAAATGTTTACCTTTAGCTGATCAATTTTTTAATTAACAAAGAAAATAATCTGTTGTGCTGTTAAATCAGGGGAACGAGTGGGCCATTCCCTCTCGTATATCTACCAGATACGCTAGACTACCAGGTTTATGATATAGCGTCCCCACTCACCGACAGCTAGGTCATAAAGTGAGGGCCGCTATTCCTGCCAACACCATAAGGTGAAGACAAGGACCAGTTACGGTAGGTCTTGCCGCCAAGACACTTGTCCTGGTACTCTGCAAGGCGAGTGCCTTGTGGAAGAGAACCACTACCTACTGTCCAGGTAGGTCCCGGAGCTGTAGGCGCGCTCACCTCCCGCGGCTTTCGCTGCTGGCGGTTCGATCCCCGCTCGGGACGCCAGAGAAGCTGGCTCCCACATATCCGGTGTGGTACCGGAGCTGTAGGCACGCTCACTTCCCGACGCTTATCGCACCTGTGAAGACTTACTCCTACGCGGCTGGATCGGCCGGAGCAGTACTAGCTTAGTTCTTCTTGCTGACCAGGCAAGTGCCGGAGATGCTTCCCTGCCAGTAATTAAACCAGCAGTTCCGCTTAATGGACAACTCACGTGCCCCGCGTTGTTTTCGCCCATAGCCCACGTGGCCGGCTACGACAACACTAGTTGCGCGCGGGGAAGGACGCCTGGACGCAACGTGCTTGCCAACTAACCAATACCACGTTCAAGTCCATGACCCATTCGGGGGACTGACAAACCAGAGTGCCGAAGGCGATAGATCCAACGGCAGGCAAGCGGTGGGCTACCCCCGACCCCGTAGTACCCTGATCCAAACAGCCGGACCCGTAGTTACGGCTGCGACCTCCACCTAGCCGGGAGCTCTAGGCAGAGTAGGAACGAGTGGGCCAGTTAAATGTTGAAAACCTTGAGAGTAAATGCTCCCTGAAAGTAAAGTATATATATTAGTACTAACATACAGTATGGACACTCCCTGCCGCTCTCTAGATTGCCACCTCACCCCCTCGTCACCCAGATTGATACAGATTGGTTACAGTTTGGTTGTCGAACGTTTAGGATTTCGCCGCCATTTTGTTTGTTCCGTCATTCCTTTTTTGAAATGTCATTTCTGGCTCGTATGAAGTGTCCAGGGTGTGGCGAAAGTCTGCCGCCATAAGCACTGTGGCTCCAACTTGTTAGAACCACATCTCAGGACTGGCAATAAAAAATTGAAATTAAATTGCCATATATCAACTTATCCACAGTTACAGCATTTTCATTGCTAGTTTTGAATAATAGACCAATGATGCTATTTTATTTTATTTTAGTTTATTTGGAAAACAAACGGTGTTCCATGACTACACAATAGCTAAGTGTAATTAATATATATCACTTAAATTTTAATTAAGTCTTACTTGCCTTACAAATAAACAGTGGAGAAAAATACTGATATGAACAAACAAGCAAACACACAAGTCAAGGAACCACATCAAACCAGATTTTCCCTAAGATAGTTTTGAAACTATTAGTTTTTGTATTAAAAAGATTGAGTTGATGATATGATATGCTATGATCTATCTATGATGTTGGTACATTTGGCATCGGTGGAATTATCCATGATGAATATCCAAAATGTCATATTGACTGATGACTTGAATCCTGACATGACTTTAGCACCACCCAGTAGATAAAACATCTGTCAGCTTATACTAAGGATTGGACTCGTAATTATTTTCTGTGTTGTAAGGTACCAAATTTTTCCAGCACCATCTTTTTCTGTGATTCCCTAGATTGACAAAAACTGCTTGCATGCACTGACACTGGTCATGCAGGGTAGTTGTAAAATGTCAGTATGTATGAAAAAATGTCAGTATGTATGAAAAAATGTCAAATTACATTCTTGACTGACTCTGTGGCTCAGTGGTTAGTGCCGTTCGATCCCCACCCAGGGCAAGCATTTGTGTGATGAGCAGATTTGTTTGCTCTGTGTCTGCGTGTTAAATTATATCTATATATGTATGTATTTAAACGTATGTAAGTATGTATATCAGTCTCCGGTAACCCATAACACAGGGAATCCTACTTTGGGGCCAGATGACCGTTTATGATTTGTCCCAGAATATTTATTTATTTTTTTACCACCCAATGCTAGGTCCCTAAGACACAGAACCTGTATGTCTGCCATTTTAAAAAGTATTAGTGAAGTAGAAAGAAACATCCAAGGCCCCACAGAATCCAACTTGAACAAATTTTATTCACAAATATATGTACATACCTATAATAGAGAGGTATAAAGTGAAGTGAAAAAAATCTGATAAATGTGTGTTTGCTGAAGTTGTAGTTTTACCTACCATTTTATGATGACCAGAAAATCTTTAAATGTTTTAGCGTTATCATCCTTACTTACACTATAAATCCGAAAGTGTGTCTGTATATTTGTTTTGTTACTCTCATGCCTAAAATACTAAACCGATTTCTCTAAAATTTGGCACAAAGCTAAAGCAAATGGTGGAGATAAGGGTACAACAATATAGCATACTTTTTATCCCGCAAAAATGCATAGTTGTGTCATCTGGGCCCAAACTAGGATTCACTTTAATGGACCAGAGACTGATAAACATAATCTAGGGACTAGATCTGGCCCCAAAATGAACTTTTCACACCTGGAAATTTATTTTTACATTTTGTTTACTCTCAAGTGCTGTCCACAAAGACTGATCAACATACTTGTCATAAATATCTCATGATACTTAAGTAATTAATTTTTTGTAAGGAGGTAAACTGTGCAACGCAGAATATTTTCTTATCAGATATTCTTTCATAATTTATTAGAATTTTGTCTAATGTTTGGATCCTAATTTTCAAGGTTTTTTTCCATGATGCAAACAAGTGTAGTTTCACTCCTTTTGTTTGTTTGCATTATGGAGGGGCAGCATGTATGTAATTGTAAGTAAATTATTCTTCTCTTCCTTAGTTATGGCAGACTGTCCACATACCATTGGAGTTGAGTTTGGAACACGTATAATTGAAGTTGCTGGTCAAAAGATAAAATTGCAGATCTGGGACACAGCGGGCCAAGAGAGGTTTAGAGCTGTAACTCGTTCGTACTACAGAGGTGCTGCAGGGGCATTAATGGTTTACGATATAACAAGAAGGTATTGGAAGTTTTTTTTTAGTGTTTCTATTCCTTTTTCAGATAGTACACTCAACAGCACCATTAACTGTTCGCATAAGATTTCTCAGTACATTTTTCTACAGAGAGGTGGTCTAAGCAGCCACGTTATTTTTTTTAAATCAAGAAAAGTAAGAAAAGTACAAAATGCATGGAAAATTTGCCAATTTACTGTGCTCCCTCTTCTGAGCAGTCTACTTAGTTCCCGAGTATCTGCAGAATTTTATGCTCTTCGACACATTTGTAGCAAGGGATCTTTTTTTTTAATCACAATTGGTAAGCTCTTGACATCATATCACCTGATGGTACGTGGCGATGATGCCGAAGATGGAAGCGGTTTTACCAAGATTCCCCAATGTAATGGAGAACTGGCTATCTTATCTTCAAGCCGGAACACATTAATGTTGTTAAGACTTAGATAAGATGGTGGTAACTAGCCAGGTGGGCTTAGAAAATGCCCTACCACCAACCAAACAGAGTCTTACAAGTCGACCCCACCGGGAATCGAACCTGCGACCTCCTGGTGTGAAGCGAATGGACTAACCATTACGCCACGGAGGCGGTTAAACCGAATGACTGCACTTAGTAGTTTCCTTACTTCTTTTAATTTAAAAAAAATATCGTGGCTGTTTGGACCACCTTTCTGAATGAAAATGTACTGAGAAAGGTGGGCGGTTAGTGTATAATTTTTATTTAGTTCTAATGGGTATCTGTAATAAATTAATGATTGTTGTAGAATTAGCTAATGAATCATTAACAATAGGGATGACGATTGCTAGTCATCTGATTCACTTTTTATCAGCTGTCAAAAACGACATTTTCTTCTAAAAATGTTTGACATACCTATAGGCGTGATGTCATAGTGTTGTAGCGTCATTTATGTACTCATTTTGTGATTTTGGTGAATTAAAAATCGAAGACTTGATGGAAAACAAAACGAGTAAGGTTTTCCGAAGTTTCAGCAGGAGGGCAAGTTAGTGATCAAGAGGCCATAATTTATTTGTTTTGCTGTCGTCATCCCTATTGTACCTCTACATGAGTAATAATATTTCAGATCAACATACAACCATTTAAGCAGCTGGCTTACAGACACTCGTAATTTAACCAACCCGAGCACTGTGATATTCCTGATTGGCAATAAATCGGATCTAGAAGGCCAACGGGACGTCACATATGAGGAAGCCAAACAATTTGCCGATGAAAACGGGTTGATGTTTGTGGAAGCCAGTGCAAAAACGTAAGTGATTTTTTCGATTGTTCACATTTTTGCAAGTTTCTAAACAACTTCAAAGAGGTGCCTCTATTTTCGGTCGTTAAGTATGTACCTATGGTATGGGTGGCAATATCCGCAATGGTTGGTGAATCAAAATGATATGGAAATTACTTGGCCTATGACCTACCAAATAAGCTAAATATAAATTTCGTATGAAAAACACATTAAGTACCTTAAATGTACTATGATTTTGTATTAATTTTCTTACCAGCTCATATACGTCCCCACCGAGGGGCTCGAGCCTACCCTGAATTAGGGCGATCGGGTCTTAGTCAACCACGCGAGCCCAGTGCGGGTTGGTCGACTTTATACACAACCTTCGAGTTTCTTCGTAGGCGTGTGCGGGTTGCCTCGCGATGTTTTCCTTCACCGTAAGAGCGTCGGATAAAGGTACATATGAAATCGAAATTCGAAAACACATTGGTACATGGCAGGATTAGAACCACAGCCTCCCGGATAGGAGGTAGCGGCCTTAACCGTTACGCCACTGTAATTGTGCAGAAAATGGGTAAAAAATAATAATTATTAGCTTTCCAAAAAGTTGTAAAGTTTAATATATACTAATATTAGGTTTGTAGGAAGTAATCTCTGGAAGTACCAATTTTTAAAATTCTTTCACTAGTAGAAAGTGTAGCTTATTTATTCCTGAGTGACATAGGCTATAATACGATGCCCACGCGAGCGAAGCCGTGGGCAAAAGTTAGTAAAATACAAACTAGTTGCAATGAAATAATAATTGTTATTATTCTTATACCATTGTAACTATTAGACACTACATAAACAAATAAAAATCTGTTTATTGTTTATATAGGTGATTACTTACTATACTCGTAAAGGGGTTCTTCTGAAATACCTAAAAAAAAAGCTAAAGGGCTTCAGCTCACGAAACTGAAAAACTTTTACCAAGGAACCTATATTCATTATGTGTTATTATTAGTTTATTACATTTCATCATCCATCACCATACAAGCCGAGAGACGTCCACTGCTGGACAAAGGATTTCCACAACGACCGGTCCTGCGCTGCCGCGACTTTCGCACGGCCGTCGGTCCACCGAGTGTGAGACCTGCCTACGATATGTCTTCCGGTGCGCGGTTGCCACTCGAACACTTCATTGCCATCAGCGGCCATCTGCTCTACGAGAAGAATAATAATCATAATGGTTTCATTGTAACTAATTTATATTTACTACTTTACGTAAACGACTGGCTTATTGTAATGTACATACCTTTATTTCATTATTATTTTTTTTAAATTGCGAGGAGTATATTGGAAGTTTCTTTTACCCACCTTTAAACTATTGAACTAATTATTATACAATAGTTGTAATTACTGTAAGAACTACTTAGGCTAAGTTTGGATCACAATAAAGAATTTATTAATTATTTATTTTTAAACTTTACACCTTGTTGGGAAGCTGACAAAAATACGATTTTTTCACCCTTATTCTGTATACGCGCGTCTTGGCGGTGCGGTGAACCCGTAGTGCGGACGTACCGTCGTGTCGGTGGCGTTCAAAACGAAAGTGCAGCACTCTCGTAGACCCCAATTTTATTGAATAACATCGACCTCTCAGGTCGCAGGTTGAAATCGATCACTGGGGTACCGATACATACCACCTAAATATAATCCACAAATTATTACATTTAAAGTTTCAAAATGATGCTTATGGTATTTAATTGGAATTCTGGCGTGGGTTCCTTGTTGAAAACCTACAGAGTTATTTTAAGATACTAACAAATAAGCGCCAGTTGAAACATCGTGTGTGTACCTTTTATGTGCATACTTAATTTTATTTTATTTTTGTTTTATTTTATTTGGGAAGTTTACAGCTTAAGTAAACACTAAGTGATAAAATTACAAAATTAACTATGAGCTAATAAAAAAACTTCCACAATCTATATATACATATATACAAAAAAAATCCCTATTTCCCTTGGTCACGGCATCACGCGTGAATGGCTGGACCGATTTCGCTAATTCTTTTTTTGTCGAGTTCGTTATTGTCAGGAGAAGGTTCTTATGTAGGTGTTCACACACGTAACCCCATCTGCTACGATCTGTATGTACTACAGAATGTAGTTTAGCTTTCTATTAGTAGACAACATTTATCATTATGTATGAAGAATTTAGTTCTATGTATTAGGTATAGATGTCGTTCTTTACAAGTATTTATAAGCTAGCCCACGGGCATTGTAAGGCCCTTTTTTTGTCAAACCTCACACCAATAAATATCACACAACCTATCTACCAAGAGATCGTCGTCTCATTTATATCCGCAACAGTAGTGTAGGGTAGTGTAGTGTAAGGTAGTGTAGGGTAGAGTAGTGTAGTTAGTGTAAGGTGGTACGAAGTTCGCCGGGAATACTAGTATGTATATACAAAGTATTATTTTAAATTTCAGTGGTCAAAATGTAGAGGAAGCTTTCCTGGAGACGGCTAAAAAGATCTACCAGAGCATTCAGGACGGGCGGCTGGACCTGAACGCGGCGGAGTCGGGCGTGCAGCACAAGCCCGCGTCGCCGGGCCGCCCGCTGGCCGCGCCGCCGGGCGCCGCGCGCGACCACTGCGCCTGCTAGCCTACACCGGAATCGTAATCATTTGTTTTTTACGAGTAACACTATACATACAAATATTATATTTAAAGTAAATCACTAGGAAATTATTATTTTAAGCATTGTTAATTTTAATTAATATACTGAGCATCTATTTATCGATTACCTATTTTTTTTAAGGTTTTGTAGAATATGTCGTCGCAGGATAATTCGTGAAATCGCGTTAGGTTAGGTGTTTGTTGCCGCCGCGAAAAGGAGCCCTAACTTCGCGATTTTATAGCGACATATCCATAATGTTTACTGACGATCTATGTAATGTGGCGGATTCTGATCTACTATCCTTAGTAAGACTTCCGAATGCCCAAAGAACGTTTTTTTTGGCAAAATTTTAACTACAGTGTAAACTTTATACAGCGGCACTCAACGGACCGGGCATTTTGTGACGTTATTGAGAGTTTTCGTTATACAGAGAAAAATTAGCGTTTTACAGAGTTTACACTGTACTTATGAAACAAGCCCTTTCGTACATAAAACTGGTAGTTAGCGTATCTGGCAGGTGTACGAGAGGGCTCGCTCATGAAACGGAACTTTCTTCAAGAAACTCATAGTCAATTCGCAAAAACTGTTTTCTCTTCCCTACAAATTGATTAGCCGTTTAGCCGAGGCATGATTTTTTTTGCGATTCGGTTATGGGTTTCCTGGGGGAAAATTTTAAGTTTTATGAGTAGAAGCTGCAGTTAGAATTCCACCAAAAAATGATTTTTTTTACCCGATAGTGTGGGTGATAACGAGAAGAGGCGAGGACAAAAAAGAGTGTGGAAAAAAACATTTATTTGATTTAAAAAAAATAACAAATGGCATGCTCTAAATTATGTTTGATGCGTATAAAATATGAGAAAAGCAAAAACTTTTCCGATTAGTTTTCGAGAAATAGGCAATCGAAATATAAAACCTGTCACAGTCACTTTTAACAAAAACAACTACAGTTCTGCAAAAAAAAAGGACGATTTTTGACTTATTTATGGACACCTACTTACTTACGTGGAAATCGTGCTGACAATTTCGTTAGCTAACTAGATCAGTAATTAGTTTTTTTATGGGTTTTTTTACAAACATACTGAGATCCTCAGAAATCCGCAGCGCGGCCGACCCCCGCTAATCCGGCGAAATTACCCTGCGCAGTTGAGCCCCGGGCGAGTTTGATTCTGCGCAGTTGAAGGGTTGAAATGAATGGAAGGGTGGTATGTGAGGAATCTTTGTTGTAGCATTGTAATTTTTCTCAAGACTATAATAATTATTAAAATATTGTAGTTTAAAATTCAATATCAAGATTTGATTGATTTAATTTAACTTCACAATTTATTAAGGTTACACGTCCGTCCGTCTGTGTCAACGACTTACATATTATGTGTACCAAATTTCAACTCAAATTGTCTGTGGCAGACGGATGGACAGACAGACACACGAGGGGCATTCCACGTGAAGCGGACAGGTGAAAAATGTTGATGTTTCCAATTTTAGTAATATTTGATTAAGTTATACCTATAACATCCTCGACCTAGACATGCAATATTTTTTCAGTATAATATATAATTAACATACGTCTAACCCAAGTACCAAGTGTTAACAAGTTATAATGAAATAAACTTAGTATTGAAATGTATACTTGACTTAATGAGCTTACTAATAGAATTTTTGGAAATTTGAAAAAAAAAATTTTTTTTTGAACTCGAGTTTTTTAAAGTTGGACCGGTTTAATCATAATGGGGATTAGTGTATAGATAATCCATGCCAAGTTTCATAATGGGCATGGAAGAGGTTTAGGAGCTAACAAAAACGTTGAATTTCAAGATGCTTTACCTTATTTACGACTTCCGGGCCCATTATAAAACTTGGCAAGGATTATCTATACACTAATAACTATTATGATTTATAAAAAAATTGGTAAACTTTAAAAAAATCGCGTTTGAAAAATTAAAATTATTTTTTTTTAAACTGAAAAAATATTTTATATCTAGGTCGAGGACATATATAGGTCTAACTTACTCAAATATTGCTTAAATTGGAAACATCAACATTTTTTACTGTCCGCTTCACGTGGAATGCCCCACGAGTGATCCTATAATGGTTCCGTTTTTAGCTTTTGGGGTACGGAACTCTAAAAAAACAAAATTGCAATGAAATCGAAAACTATTGTTTTATTTTTCGGCTCTACCTATTTGGGTTAAATTTGTCACATTTTATCCCCCCTATCACCTGGAAGGAAGTTGTTACGGCCAGTAACCCATACTGGGTTATTATTATGATTATTATTGACCGCTGAAAAAACTATGGTAGGTACATTATCGTCCAGCCAGAAGTACACGAGGTACATGGAGGACATGTACAGCTCCGGCTAGTCGGCGCGACCGGCGACACCACTGCCAATGTATTTAGTACTAACGTACAGTATGGACACTCCCTACCGCTCTCTAGGATGCGACCCCACCCACTCGTCACCCAGATTGGTTACAGTTTGGTTGTCGAACGTATAGGATTTGCCGCCATTTTGTTTGTTCCGTCATTCCTTTTTCAAGCGACTTCCAAAAAGGAGGAGGTTCTCAATTCGTCAGGCGTCATTCTCAGAACTTTTGACTAGGTGAACCGATTTTTATGATTATTTTTTTATTTGAAAGCTAGTGCTTCCTGTGTGGTCCCATATAAATTTTATCAAAATCGGTGTATTACTTTAGTAGAAAATTAACAAAAATCAAAAATAATAATGCAAAAATGTACTAATTTGTTGCGATGGAAGTCGGTTTTTTAACGTGTTTAGCGTTTTCAATTATTGAAATGTCATTTCTAGCTCGTTGTATGACGTGTCCAGGGTCGGGGTGCGCGACTAGCCGGAGCCGCACATGTCCTCCATGTGCTTCGTGTACTCCTGCCTGTACAAACCGCAATGTAATAGGGATGACGACAGCATCAGAAATAAATTATGAACTCTTGATCATTAAATTGCCGTTCTATTTAAACTTCGGAAAACCTTACTCGTTTTGTTTTCCATCAAGTCTTCAATTTTTAATTCACCAAAATCACAAAATGAGTACTTAAATGACGCTGCAAAACTATGACGTCACGCCTAGGTATTTCAAACATTTTTTAGAACAAAATGTCGTTTTTGACAGATGATAAAAAGTAACTCAGATGACTAGCATTCGTCATCCCTATTGCAAATGTTACATGTTTCTTGAACTAATTTGTTGTTTCCTTGCAAGTTGGAGAAAAGTGCAATGTTAGGTACTCGGCGGTAAACTGCTTTATTTCTAGGCTGGACAATAATGTACCTTCCATTGTTTTTCAGCTCACGCGCTCGTAACAATTGTTTGTCATTCCATTGTGGCGCGCAAAATTGCGTTTATCCACTAGCTTGGAAATAGTTTTTAAAATTAGAACCTTTCTATTCAAATAATAACTCACACACAATGGTACGTTCAGAGGAAGTCGTCAGAGGTTCGTCATTACAGTCTTTCCAAATTAATTACATTTTATTCTTATTATTTACTAGCTTTTTCCCGCGGCTTCATCCGTGTGGACGTTTCTATGACTAACATCCGATTAACATCCAGGTCCTAATCTGTACCTACCAAGTTTCAACCAGATCCGTTCAGTAGTTTTTGCGTGAAGAAGTAACAAACATACACACTCACAAACTTTCGCCTTTATAGTATTATTAGTGTGATAACTTTTTATGCTGTTTTTCTTGTACCTAAAAATCGCTGTAGTGAAGTGTAAAATTGTGTGTTTCGCTCGGCAGACAAGTTATTAATTCGCGTCTCGTACCTTTAGTTAGAGGTAACTCGCGCCAAATACAATTTTGCAGCCTTGCATAACAAATAACAATTGAACAATTTTGCAGCTTTGCATAACAAATAACAATTTTGCAGCCTTGCTTATCAAATAACTAATATTTACTCGTACATAATATTACTAAAGGAAAAGTATGTGAGCATACACTTAGATTATGAGTAACGTATGTGAGATTAGTCCATAAAAATGTCAAAAGTCGCCTCTGTTGTAGAATGGTAGGAGGTTTCGCTTTCCTTTAAAGTTACTTTCTTGTAAGCGATTTTCATATTGTGATTGCCTATTTCTCCAATACTCAACCTAGCCCTTCACATATTTTTTTCATATGCGTAATCAATAAATAACACGTAACATACAAAAAAAAACATAAATAAAATTAAAAATCTGAATTTATGTTACCTACATTATATTATTTAAGTTTAATAAATGTTTATTTTATGTGATTAAAAAAATGCAATCCTTTTTACCAGACCGTGCCAGAGTGTATACCTATGTATGTATATTTCTTCGGCACGCTCTGTAGCAGCCAAAACGGCTTGATGGATTTTGGAGTGCGAGGTGTCGTTAGATTCGTCTTGATCCCCCGAGTGACATAAAGGACACATTTTTACCTGATCGCCAAAAAAAGGAGTTCAGTTTTTATAAATGCGTTTATGCGTGATCGAATCAGAAACGAGGAGATCCGTAGGAGAACCAAAGTAACCGACATAGCTCTCAGAATTGCTAAACTTAAGTGGCAGTAGGCGGGGCACATTGCTCGTAGAACGGATGGCCGTTGGGGCAGTAAAGTTCTCGAGTGGCGACCACGCATCGGAAAACGTAGTAGTGTTGGTAGGCCTCCCACTCGGTGGACCGATGACCTGGTGAAGGTCGCGGGAAGCCGCTGGATGCGGGCAGCGCAGAACCGGTCGTCGTGGAAATCCTTGGGGGAGGCCTATGTCCAGCAGTGGACGTCCTTCGGCTGATATGATGATGATGCGTTTATTTATTTAATAATTCATGTGGGTTCTTTAATAGGTATGGTGTAAGGGTTATGAAATAGATTTGAAACATGTAACATTTTGAAATAGATTTATAAAAATTAAAAAGGTACCTAAGAACGGCTGATTTAAATGATCAGTTACACTTGGTAGGTAGTACATAGTAGATTGTTCAACTAGGGAGCAAAAAACTATTTTAAAAGCGAGTGTTTTTTGAATCCAGAGTGGAGCAAAGCATTCAAAGTACGTAACTCGAGTTTAAAATAGTGTTGCGCCCGCGGTGGACACTCTTCTTTTTATTACCCTCTATGTGAAAATAAATGAGTACAACTTAAGAGTAAGATTAGTACGTTTATTTATTTACATACAATTGGGAACAATAAGACATAACATAGAAACACATTTTCCGAAAAAGATTTTGCTCCTCTTGCATATTTCCAAAGGATGAAATTGTCATGTGCTTTCATATATTTTTCACGGGATTTTGCGGGTAATATACTTTGTATCAATATTTTTAGTGTGCGACACAATAATAAATAATTTTAAACAAAAAAAAACTACTTCAAACGCACTAGTCGCCACTACGATTTTTGAAGGTTCCTCTCGATTTCTCTGGGATGCCATCATCAGATCCTGGTTTTCTCCTTTTCAACAAAAAAAAAGAATCATCAAAATCGGGTCATAAACAACGAATTTATCCGCGAACAAACATAAATAAAATATAATATAATACGGTCGAATTGAGAAACCTCCTCCTTTTCTTGAAGTCGTTTAAAAATAACTGGAGTTAGTATAATACTTTCACTATCACTGCTTAAGAAAGGCACACTCATTTGTCACAAAGGTATCAGCATAAATCCGAAGTAAACAACTACGAATGCGGAATGCATTTCGATCGCTTTTTAAAAGCTTTTATTTAACTTTCAATGTATGTATGTTTGTTCGGGTGAAATCTTGCAAGTTAATTTTGACTGACTTCCCGGTTTCCGATTGAGCTGAAATTTTGCATGCATATGTATATCGCGTGACAATGCAATATTAAAAGCTTGTACCTAAAAGTTTTTAGGTTTTTCGAAAATTATTTATTATTTTTTCAATTGGTTCCGCGTATATGTATACGACCAGTTGAGCGGGCCATTCACGTTACGACTGCCGCACGAACACGAACCGACACTCGCGAAGGAAACAGCTATAGGTTTGTTAAGAATGTTGTATGTACAGAGGCCAGCACATCAAGGTATACAAGTAACTAGTATCACATCTGTGGCTATACACTCGTAGTGCGAATAGTGCGATCCATACGCATTCGGAATAAGAACGGTACAAAGTACAAAGTGTCTAGCTTGATGTGCTGGCCTGTTTACATCCCTGTCTTATGTATACCTTTGTCCCTTTCGATCGTTACGTGAATGGCCACTTGCTCATACAATGTTCGTGATTGACGTCTTTGGTGATTGGAACATTTACTAACAATATCGGATCCGGTCACTTAGGGCCACTTTCCTCGCACGGCCACATACCTGGCATGCCCACATCCCTGAACGTCCATGTCGCTCGAACGACCATAACACTAGAAAGGCCACGTGCTTTCAGTTCGACTTCGTCATTTTCTTAAACTTGTCTTTTTTCTAAATTGTCACTTTCCTAACTCGTCACCTTTTTAACTCGCCTTTTTCTGCTACCCACGGGGGGGGGGGGGGGGGACTTTCTTTGACTGTATAATCCATCACACCTGACCGAACCTAATATCGCTCGCTTCGATCGCTCATTTACAGTTTTTTTACTAAGTTTTATCTTAAAAAAATGTACAATAAAAGAAGTGGTCGTTCAAGGAAATGTATGAAAAAAGAAGTGGACGAACAAGGAAATGTACAAAAAAAGAAGTGGTCGTTCAAGGATGTGGGCGAACTAGGAATTTGGATAGTGGCCATTAGAGGAAGTGGCTGTAAGTGTCCGGATCGACAATATTCACATTCCAAAATTCAATCACTTTTCCTCCGTAGAGATCAGAGCTGTTTTAGTCCTTGTGTACGAGGAACCAAGCAGCTCTTTTTGAATAGAACGTGATAAAAAGCATTAATTGTATTTGGGCGGTAGTTTAAATTATTGATCGTATTTTGACGAAACTAATGGTCGTTAATAAGTGCTTCAGTGACGTCTCGCTCGAGTACAAATCCACAGAGCTAAGTTTCACTAAAAGGGGCGTTTTCTTAAAGGTAAAATGGGGCATTTTATAGTTCCTTTTTTATAAATTTCTTAAGATTACCAGTTCGGGTGCAGTATATTTATAAACAAATATGAGAGACTGGATTCATTCCAAAATTACATTAACAATTAAAACGAATTAATTTTTTCTACTTACGATATACTATCTGGTTCAGGAAATTGGATGACATGGTTCTCAATGCTGAATGCCATCGTTGTCCAAAGGATCCCTCCGTTTCCCACCTTACTACCAGACCTTATAACCGTTATGAAAATTTCCGAGATGCTACAGATTTCTACGCGCGACTCCCATACAATACAAACCTATATTATATTTGCTGAGATTAAGAAGTCTAATATAGGTATGAAAAATAAAGACGAAGGCGCCGATGTGACTGAAACTATAAATAAGTTTGATAAAATGGAAATTTACAAGTCGATATTCCTACTTAAACTTACCTTTAATCTTTGTTAAAGTAAACGTAATGTTTATTGTCGATTTGCCCCGACCACGCCAGGCTACACGAGTGAGTTTGCAAATCGTGGGCAAAGTATATATATATATATATATATATATATTAGTACTAACATACAGTATGGACACTCCCTGCCGATCTCTAGATTGCGACCTCACCCCCTCGTCACCCAGATTGATACAGATTGGTTACAGTTTGGTTGTCGAACGTATAGGATAATTCCTTTTTTAAAATGGCATTTCTGGCCCGTTGTATGAAGTGTCCAGGGTGTGGCGTGGGCGTGGCTGTCCATACAGTTTATTTGTACTTGTAAATTGGATTGACTCACTTTCCTGTAAGTTAAGAATATTGTTACTACTTACTTACTATAAGTATCCACCTACTGTGACAGGTGAAGAGAGGAAACTCGATTTCATGAAATTAATTTGTTCCATTTCATTTGGTTTGGGCAAAAGTTTTACATGTCGAGTGTGTGGTGAAAAAGTAATTTTACACGCTTGTATGGTATGCCTTCAAATTTTGCGAAATTGATATGAAGCCTTATTCCCGGTGACTATAGATGCTTCTGGTATTTCGAAGTTGATCTGACGATGAACTACGAAGGTGGAACGAAAGTCCCAGGATCGTTTATTGCTTTCAATCAAATCATAGAAAATACTGTACCTACATCTCAGCCTGGCTTTTTCAACTTGAAATCAAGGTTCTTCGAAATGAGATTACTCGTATCTATTTCGATTGCGTAAATTTGGTACACAAAAATAACGCCCTTTCGGAGAAAACTTATTTTAAACCATTTTTTTTTATAACAGGTACACCATTTTAGAGATTCATTTTGTAGAAACTTAAAAAATAAACTTTTTTTATGACAAGTTCTTATCGTTTAGAGATTTACTAGATAATATAGCATATTTTATAAGTATTGCCGACGACAAAAATTTGAAAGAGCATCCTTAGCGCCAAAAGATTTTTTTGTATGTGAGGTATACTCATTATAATACATAAGAGTTCCTTGTTGACTTCGGAACCCTAAAAAGGTACCACTGGCAATAATTTTAAATATCCATGTGCAAAACTTTATCTAAATCGGTCCAACAGTTTCTGCAAATCGAGGATACGGATATACACACATTTTTCTAGGACACTTTTTTGGTATCTATGTATAACTGATATACAGTGTATTTTCGTCAATAGTCGATTGTTGGTCGTTCGAAGGTAAACCATGATCCTACTCGGGGAATACAAAGTGGGCCCGTCGACTGATCGATTTGTACATATGGGACGACCGGACATTGTTCTGCAAAGTGACCAAAGGTTTGGGATGTTTTCTATGATCACTAGTAGGCCATGCCTAAAAGGGTAATAGGTAACGATTAGGTACCTACTAATAAATAATTAGTAAAATTAGGACCTCAGGTTTAACCTTGTAAAGATAATTTTAGGCACATAACATCACCTTTCTATATTCTTCGTGTGTCGCTTCGTTTTTCTATGGGGAAATGCTTAGTCAAACCACTTCATTAGTTATAAAAATATTTATTATTATACTGTATAAATGTACCTAATATCGTAAGCATAATCATAAACAAAGATGTATTATATAAGGTGTAACAAAAATAGCTGAAACTATTTTAACTGGTGCTTCTACCCATGAAACTGAACAACTTTCCCCATGGAACCCATAGTCAAATCGCAAAAAAAAAATTGGCTCTCCCATACTAACTCGATCAGCTGATCAGCCAACTTAGTATGGGAAGTTCAAAATATTTTTTTAGATTTGACTATGGGTTTCATGGGGAAAGTTGTTCAGTTTCATGGGTAGAAGCACCAGTTAAAATAGTTTCAGCTAATTTTGTTACACCTTATATATATTAATTTTAATTCACATTTGAGCACACAAGTCACGTGACGTGACACCTTGTGGGGGGGATGGGAACGACGACGCTGGGGTGGAAGCAAATAATGCACGTACACAAGAACCGTAATAATGCAGGATGTAACATATAGGTATTGTGGTGATACCTCAAGGTGGACTCGACTCAAACTGAACAACTTTTGTTCTACAAGTTTGCTGAATTCGCTTTTCTTTCATATATTTCATACAAAACTGTCAACTTATAAAAATTGCGAAGTGATCGTAGACCTTGGAGAAAATTGTTCAATTCGACGAGTGGAAGGCCCACCTTAAAGTGTTATCATATCCTTATGTTACACCTGTATATCAATGGATGGAAGCAAGAATTCTTAAATCGTTAAGGAACAGCTATCTTAACTTTCATTTAATTTTTAATATAGATATGTATAATAATAATGTATATCACGTATAATAATTCAATCCTATAATGTAAAAAGAAAATACAAAGTAAATGTTGTTAAGGGACAAGTTTTATTTACCTACCTCTCCTTTTAACCGGCTCCAATGCGTAATGGTCGTGGGTTCGATTACCGGCGGAGTCAAACTTTGTACGAGTAGAACTCGGTTCGGTTGGTGGAAGGGTGGTTTCCAAGCTCGCCTGGCCAGCTACCAACATCTTATCTCTAAGACTTGCCGCCAAACGTCAATTTTACAGCATTGACGTGTTCCAACTTGAAGATAAGTTAGCCAGTTCCGCATTGCGTTGGGGAATCTTGGTAAGCCCGCTTTCATCTTCGGCATCATCGTCACTAACCATCAGGTGAGAAGATGCCAAGAGCTTACCAATTTTTTTTATTTTTTATTCACAATGGGTTAACCCTTGACAACATCTCACCTGGTGGTAAGTGACGATGTTGCCGAAGATGGAAGCGGGCTTACCAAGATTCCCCAACGCAATGGGGAACTGGCTATCTTATCTTCATGCCGGAACACACCAATGATATCACTATTGATATTTGGCGGCAAGACTTAGATAATAATATAATTGTATATAAAAAACCTACTATTTAACATTTCCACCAAATCATATTTACCCTTAACTAAAAACTAAGTGAAATTAAAATTATTATTTTGAACAACAGATAAAAATCTTATTTATGCTCTTACTAGTTTTTGTGACTTTTTTGAGGGTGTTTGGTGCGCGAACTGCAAGCGGCTTGCGAACGTGGAAATCAATGTTCCTCAAGAATTAAATGAATATTGAGCCGCGTGACTCGCGCACCTCACACTTAAGTAGTACTATAACCTAACCTGTGACTTACAGACAGTCACAAAAACGTTATCCACGGGGCGCGACTGCGGGCAACTAGTAAGAAAAAAAAATGGAACCACCATCATTTGCATTTTTGGCTTAGATAAGATTATTACTTATCTTAATATAAGAATATAGAAGTTAAAGATTATATTATATTAAAGATTTAAAAATCCTTGCAATCAATATTTCACAATAAAACATACAATATACACCGGTCTTTAAAAATAATACTAATTGGTTTTCCGGCAAATGATTTTTCTAGGCTTACTTCACATACAAAAGAACTAGATGCCCCATTTCATACAAAACAAAATTAAATTTTATTAGTTCAGAGACAAGGATAGAAATATTCAAATAGCTACAGAGAGAGCGAACCCCGAAAGTACACCTCCATGAGCAAAAAGGGCGACTATATGTTCGGACACTTGCACAAAATTGGTCAATCAGCTGATGGATTTGTAAGTTATTTTTTTTTGCGAATTATGTCTCTTGGGAAAAGTTGTTCAGTATGATGAGTACCCCACTTAAGAGGACTGTGAACCCACGGCGAAAATTCGACTTTTCATATAAAGGGCGATAACGATTTTCACCTCTTAAATGTTAACCGGTTGGGACCAATTTTTGATAAGTTGTCAGTCAGAGCAAAAGATGGCTTGTACGTTTAGTTTTTTTTAAATTACTGATTAAAAATTAAAAATAAAAACCGGCCAAGTGCGAGTTGGACCCGCGGTATAAGAGTTCCGTACCGCCACACCTCTCCACACAACTATGACAATGATATCTATTCGCATGACAAACAAAAGACACTAACGTGAGCAACAGAAAAATACTACTAGCGCTATCTAGTGGTTTTTACTGAACTATTTTCCGTAAGTGAACGTATTATATTGAGTACCACTTTATTGTCATTCGATATAATTCCTATAGGTTTTCCCGTAATCTACAAGCAATGAACTATATTTTTTATTTATTTTCAAAATTTTAGGCTCAGTAGTTTCGGAGATCAGAGGGGGGAATGGTCAATTTTCGTCTTCATTCATGAATAAAATCAAAACTATTTATTTGACAATAATAACAAAAATATATTTGAGATTCTCAAGAAGCCCTTTCATTTGATATATGACACAGTAAGGTTTGCAAAACTTTTTTTTAAATTTCCTATTTTTTCCCCCCGAAAATGACCCTTATTTTTATATTATTTTGCACATCTGTGTTTGGGTCATATAATTACACCATCCTACCAAATTTCACCTGATTTGGTCCAGTAGATTCGGAGCAAATTGGCTGTGACAGACGGACGGACAGACAGACAGACGCACGAGTGATCCTATAAGGGTTCCGTTTTTTGTCGTTGTACGGAACCCTAAAAAAATGGCCGAAATCAGTTTTGTATGACTACACGTGAACGACAATAAAATTAAACTTATTAACTTTATCGAAAGAACAAAAACGTACAAGCCTAGCTTTTGTTCTGACTGACAACCTATCAAAATTTGGTTCCAACCGGTTAACATTTAAGAGGTGAAAATCGTTAACGCCGATTGTATGAAAAGTCGCAGCTTCACAATCCTCTTATCTACTTCTACACAAATTTTGTAACACCTATAGGTATGTACAATAACTGCGAAGAAGTTCACTGTACTCGTGTGTCCCGAAGAGATTTCGGTACCTGTCAAACTACAACTTGGATTGCGTGCTGAGCAGCAGGACGTCGTGCATCTCATGAAGGGATCGTTCCAGTGCGCTTCTGTACACGCCGCAGCTTGTTTCTGGGTTGTCATTGAAAGCCGACAAGGCGAAGTTGACGCCGTCGGCGCGAGGGTTGTAGCACGTAGCGTACCCGTTGGGAACGAGTGGCCCGTAGCACATGAAGCCATCGCAGTTGGTTGCCACCTGCAAAAAGGGGTTGGAATTTTTTTTTATGGCCTCGATAATCCGAACGACCCTCTGCCCACGCGCATCTGCCGTTTCTCAGAAACTCGCTTTTTTTTGAAAGGACAAGCTTGTTGGCCGTGGGGGCCTTTACAACTTCACCGGGCAGGGGAGGCGAGTACGGAAGGCACTTAACGTAGTAACTCGCTATGCCACGCTCGTATTTTAGTGGCGAATTAAACTATTTAGATGGTACACGTATCTTACTTGAGCGCTCCGCGCGCCATTCCGCCATTTTGATGCGCATAATGTCGCTAAATACCAGCCGTCACTGTACTATATTAGAATTCTTCGATTGAATTTTATAACAGTTTCTAATGATTAAAACACGGTTCCGATAACCGAAAACAATTTGGTTTTATTACTAACTAGTATTCCCGGCGAACTTCGTACCACCTTACACTACACTACACCTTACCCTACACTACCCTACCCTTCCCTACACTACCCTACCCTACATAAGAACCTTCTCCTGACAATAACGAACTCGACAAAAAAAGAATGAGCGAAATCGGTCCAGCCGTTCACGCGTGATGCCGTGACCAAGGGAAATAGGGATTCATTTTTATATATATAGATATACCTTCTAAATAATTTAACAAATGCTGCGTACATCCACACAGAGTATAAATTTTAGGCGTTCGGATTATTGAGGCCCTGCTGTATGTACATATAGTTTCATTTTCGAACTCTATATGCGGTGCCTTCGATAGAGTAGTAATCAAGTCAAGCTATGGGCGCCGTCTGAGAGACAATTTTGAATCTTTCACACACACATTCACACTTTTCTTTCAAATAGTCGATCACGGCATGTGACATTGACTGACACGTGACTGTTGCTCTGGCATAGGAATTACTTAAATAAGTACAATACTATTTTTTAAAAATGAATTGTACTGTTAAATTGTGTCGGAAGCACGCCGCAAGCAAAACTACAGGGCTCTGTAGTAACATATTTCTCTGGTTTTTACAACGCTTGATTTTCTCATACAGTCAAATTTTATTAGATTTTTTTGTATTATTGATCTTTAGTCATGTGAATTTAGTTGATAAACAATAATATAAAGGTCTTTAGCTTATTATCATTTGTTTAACGCAGTTTTCCAAAAAATCCGGCGTAAAAGCGAAAATGGACTAACATGCCGGAGGCCCCAAAATTGTATACTTACCAATCAAATACAATAGAATCTGCATAACTCATTTTCGAAAAAAAATATTATAACATAAACAGATCCCCCTACCTACCTAAACTAGCGCCGCTATCAGCTAAAAAAATTTTTTTGCTGAGTGCATACTTTGCCGAAAAATTTCTACGAGGAAATTGAAGACCTATTGTGCAGTATATTTTAAATTTTGTGATCGGCGAGTAATTATCTTTTAATTTGCGCTAGTTAGCTAGGGGTAGCCCCTTAATTGGCGCTAGTTAGCTAGGAGTAGCCCCTTATCTGATAAAAATGGATTTACCGCCAACATTTCTCGAAAATGTAAACACATTTGTTTTTTGTAAAAATAATAGTTCAAAATATATGATGACTTTTTACTTTCTCAACCCCATAGTCCAGTACGTACGTACGTAGGGCAGAGGAAGTATTGTTTTCAAAAAAAAACATTTTTTTTCAATTTTCGTTAAAATGTTTTCTATACCATTAACACAGTGCGTCCTTCCGACACGCTTGGCTCTGGAGGCTATAATATCTTTAATTCGATTGGGACCGAATTTGGAACTTAAAAATTTTAAATTATTTCATCGAGGGATTATCAAAAGTTTCTTTGTACCGTGAAACCGAAGAGTCATGCAACGAAAACTTCTATTTTCAAAAACGGCTCTAACTATTTTGATGAAACTTTGCATGGCGGAGTTGCTTATGTATATCTATTACATAGTAATACTTATTGGTGTTTAACCGAAAATCGTGTTTGTATGGTTCTCCCACAAATGAAATTGAAACTTGCTATTTTCTCAGAAACGGTTGGAGCTATTGAATTGTCATGTATTATGAATGAATAATAACCTGTATGTTTTGGTCATGCGTGATGAATTCATCAAAATTATAACAATGATTTAAAATTCAAATTTTGTATTAAAAAAAAATATGAAAAAAATTGTCGAGAAAGTTTAGTGCGGGGCTGCCGTACAGTTTATTTGTGTTTAGTTTATATTCGCTTCTATTCTGTAACTGTTCTGTGAGTTCGTGGGACTCCGTCATGTCACAAGTGGACCTTCCATAACCTGCATTCCTTTATCAATATGGCTTACGTCAAGCTAGCTTATCTCTAACCTAAAGGCGAAAACGGACAACTTTTATTTTTTTATATGTAGATCTAGTATGACCATGGTAATCAATTATATTTAAATTTTAAGCACATTAGGGAATTGCGGCCACTTACGTACGGGGTAGACCTATTTTATAAATTTTGTTCTTGTATTATTTCTAATTTTATAATTCCCACCTGGTCACTTTTATCCCAAGTGGGATCATTCCCAGTTGGGCACTTTTTTTGTATATCACTCTGTTATAGTTATTTATGATAAAGGAGTGGTAAAAAAGTTCAATAACAAACGAGTGACATAGTGAGCCCGACCCGCAGTTTATTTTCTAATAATTTAGGAATAACAGAAAGCTTGGATATACCCCGGTAATTGCGCACATTATGTCTGTCACCATTCTTAAAGATTGGTACAACTAGGCTGCGTTTCCAGACCTCACGCATTTTACCACTAGCTAGTGAAAACCTGAAGAGTAGGTGAAGAGGAGCAGCGAGTTGTTCACTACATTGCCTCAAAAATAGTGGATGTAATCCATCAGGTCTACTACCCTTAGTAATATCCAGCCGTTCCAAACATTTTTCTACTATGTCTATACGTACATGCCTCTTGAGGTCTTTGAGAAAAAACTGATGTATCCCTTTCAAACATAGATTCAAAGAATTCATTAAACATATTGGCTACGGTTTGTCCATCTGAACCCGATTTGTCATCAAGATAGAGAGTGTTAGGAATGCCAACACTACTTTTTTTACTTTTGTTAAATGACCAAAACTGTTTCGAATTTAATCTTATGTTATTTTCAGCTCTCGATATAAATGTTTTATAACACTCAAATTCCATCTCTTTAGTTTGTTTACGTAATTCCGAGAAGTATTCATAGTCATTTTTTCTTCTATAAAATTAATAAATATTCTGGGACAAATCACACATGGTCATCTGGCCCCAAAGTAAGATTCCCTGTGTTATGGGTTACCAGAGACTGATATACATCATCATCATCATCATCATATCAGCCGAAGGAAGTCCACTGATATACATACTTAAATAAATTTTCCACTTTTTATGTATCTTAAGCTTTTTATTTATTAATTTGATTAAGGATTTTGAATACCAAATAGAGTATTTCCTGTTACCTGTTACTATTTTAGAAGGAATAGTAAAGGAATAATAATTTTTTTTTATTTTTTTTTTAATATAGAATAAAAATTAACAATAGATAAATTAATGTTTTTAACTGAGACGTGCGCCTCCTAGTCAATTTTCGAAAGTTCAGCTCTAATAATGTCGTAATCAGCCGAATGAAATCTGCGTACAGTCCGCTGAGCTGGTAACAAATCTAAAATGGTTTTTTTTTGTAAAATAACTCAGGCTCAGAGACGGGTGATGTGTATCTTCCGGTAGGGACAGTGGCTCGGCGCGACTTACGGAACATGAGGAACTGGAGAAAACGAGATCAAGGCACCTTTTATTCTTATTTTGGATATTGTTACATTGCAACCAGCCAGTAAGGTTTAAAAATGAAAATATTTGGAGCGTAAGTGTGTTTTCAGATGGGTTTTGTAATGTAAAACTTTGATTTGAACCATCTGTGGTATGAATCCAAGTAGCATCCCTGACATTAAAATCTCCCTTAATCAAAAATTCATCATTTGGGAAGTCAATATTCAAATCTGATAGGTAGTCAAACAAACCCTGCTCTGACAATACATGATTCGGACCTTGTGGGAAATAACAACAGAATAAACATATTTTCGATGATGGATCATCACAAAGAGTAATATTAACGCAGGTTATGTCAGCATCTGGCTATTTTTATTTGCCCATGTAACAAAAATACAACTAAACGTCTTCATAGTATGAACTCTCAATCATACATATCAAGCAATAAGTATAGAGGGTCCACTATTTTTTGTGAGTATTGTCTATGGGTTCCTTGGGGAAAGTTGTTCAGTGTGATGAGTAGATCCCCCAGTTAACGGCACCTGTACGTAAATATTAACTTACCTGACTTGTTGACAGACGCATATGAGCACTCCTGATATACGAAGGGTCCGAATACAACTTGGGTATTTCCATTCCGTTTTCAATGGCAGCTAATTTTAACCCCAGAAGGTGTCTGTCCACGCCCAAACCTTGTAAAGCCTAGAAAAAATGGTAAATAAATATGATATTCCTTTATTTACGAGACAGCCTTAAGAGCCTGCTGGAGTTCATAAATCATTCATTCAAATAATTTTTAAGGTAAAAGACGGAAAACAAGTTTATTGGTATTAAATGGATTCCTGTTTCGTTTTTCAAAAAAGGAATGCGGTACAGACACAGATATTCGTCACCCAAAATAATTTCAAAATCGGTTCATTGGTTAACAAATGAATCAAATACTACGTTTGTATGGGATTTATGAACTCCAGCGGGCTCTTAAAGTACCTACATAACTACTTAGTTAAAAAAAGAATTATATGTCGGATCAGGTTCAGATGGAGTTCCTTCATCAGACATCGTGTGGGCCTAGTTGGGTAAGTCGAGTAAAGAGACAACAATGAACTTGTACAATCGTAGATTTATTGAAACACAGTCACTTAGTTAACTTCACTTTAGGTATGCTCTTGTAACGAGGATAGTTCCTAGGCAGGCAAGTCACGACCAGCCCTCGTCGAAGCCTTCTTTGGAATGGCGTGGCCGGCGAGCTCTCGCGCCTAGGCTCCGTCCTAGCGCATGGCGGCGGAACCAGTCATCTCAGGTACCAACATAACTGATCTGACAGGTTAGCCAATATGGCCGCTCGTGCGCTGCGCTACAACTGAGCAACCGTAATCATGACCGTCTCCGACACGGCCATCCTGAGCATACACACGTCCTCGTGTGTCTAATCTGAAACAAGGAAGACACAGCAAAGTACACCCGCTCGGTCTTTCCTGACTTAACTAATGCTAAGGGTCTATCTCAAGTAAACTGCTTTTTCCATAATTAATCTTCACTTTATTGAAACTAATTTTAAATAATTTTTATCTCTACCATATTCAGTGTATTCACTTCAGTTTACAAGTCTCGTGTAAGGAAATTCATAAAGACCATAACTGACGACTATCTTCAACAAGGGATTTTTTTTTAAATAAGAAAAGATTATTTTCCATACTTCCATAAAATAACTAAAAACATCTTTAACCCTGAATCAGCGAACTCAATCCAATTAAAAGTAAATTTTACACAGAAAATACGAGAGCAACCAAGTACCAATTGAAAGTATTATTCATTTCATTAAAACAACATCCAGTAGACCAATTAACAAACCGGGTATCGAATTCGTGGCCATAGGGCTATTACATAGCCACCCACATACGCGCACCCCCACATGGGGTCGCCGAGTCAACCATATGACTCTACGGTCTCTCCAGACCCGACCTCCGCCAGAGCTCACCGCGCACCGCGTATCCACGGACTACTCAGAGTAGACACCGACTTCTACCGGACTACGGCTACGGTAAAGCCTCTGGTACGGTCTGACCAGCCGAATCGAACCCAAACAAAACTTGACCTTCTATGTCATTATCTTCCTCTACTTCGCATGGTACTTGAATCTCCGGCATTTCCCTTAACCTGTCTCGACTTCGTAGCCCAGGAACTTCACACGCGTTTTTTTTAAAAAGAACATTTCTTCAAGTTTAGCGACATACGCTTACTACCATCCGATTCTTCCGTCAACAGTGCGGGGCTAGCGAACGGAGACTTACTCGGTCTTATTATTTCTGCTTCTAACAGTTCATTGTTACTTGACATTCCGCGGGTTGTACGGTCGTTTTTGAACGGTACGGTTTTTTTATTCACAATTGTTAAGCCCATGGCATCATCTCACCTGATGCCGAAGATAGAATCGGGCTTACTAAGATTCCCCAACGCAATGGAGAACTGGCTATGTTATCTTCATGCCGGAACACATCAATGTTGTTAATACTGATGTTCGGCGGCAAGACTTAGATAAGATGGTGGCAGCTAGCCAGGCGGGCCTACAAAATGCCCCACCATCAACCAAACCGAGTCTTACAAAGTTGACCCCACCGGGAATCGAACCCGTGACCTACTGGTGTGAAGCGAATGGACTTACCATTACGCCAAGGAGGCGGTTAAAATCAACTTCGGCTCGGGTCTATCAAACGAATCTCGCACTCACCGGTGGTAACGCGAGTAGTTGGGAATCCCCGAGTAAAATTATCGGAGTATTTTTCTAACAACATAAGTACTTGCCTACTCTCAATCGAAACGTCCGTATCTACCTCCTGGAAATGAATAATTTGTTTGTTTTGGTTCTGCGTCGTGACGCACGTATTTACTGCACAAAACTCACTGACACCAATGTTTGCAAGACTTAAACTCAAGACTCGAAAGATACACGTCCGGCAAAACATGAAATAATTTTTCGGTCGGATAGTCACAAATATCAACGAGACAACACTTGTTAGGTACAGTTAACTCTCGTTTTACCTATACCTAATAACGACACTACATTTTTTATGCGTTTCCCGGACAATCGGCAAGCTACACTCTCTTTTACTAAGTAACACTCGGCACCGGAACCGAAGTGAAAACAAAACTGCTTACCAAGGTGTTTCAAGTGTTCCAACAGGGGCGTCCATCTCACACAGGTTGACGCGTCGCTCAGCGCGTGCCGCACTGGTAGGGGCGGCTGCAGGGCCGGGGCAGCGGCTCGCGATGTGGCCGCGCTCGCCGCACTTGAAGCAGACCACCGCTCCACTAGTGGACGGGAGGCTCACGCGTGACGCGGCAGTCGGGGAATTACCGGCCACGTTAGTCATCCTCACGTCCTTTGTCCTCTGTCGACACTCTGATTGTTTATGTCCGAGTTTTCCGCATCAGAAACATTTTATTGGTGTAGTGGGTGGTCTTGTGCGTTTTGCAGTATCAAAGCCGGCGTCTTTTGCGTCTACGTTCGGCGCCTTTCGTTTCAAATAAGAAAAGGCTTGCAGCTCCTTTTGTAGTTGTTGACGAGTAGTAATTTCCGTTGTGAATGCTAGGCGCTGTAACCGTGAATCAATCTGTGCTAGGTGAGCGAGCACGACTGATACGACGATGTGTTCGGCGTTCACGTTTTTGAAGCGGTTCATGAACGACGAAAAAATGCGACTGGCGTAAGCTCCATATGTTTCCTTCTCACTTGGTTTATCGGTTCCAAGGTTAACAAGGGTAGCGGCCACGGTTTCGACCGGGGCGTATCTGGTGGTAAACAGGCCTTTAAATTTAGTCCACGTCATACCTTGGTAGGTTATTTGCGATAACCATGTCGATGCAGATCCCTTTAGCGCCTTGCTGGGCCTCGAGAATTTGTCGCCATTGTCTGTCGCTTCCAGGATCACCACGTGGCGTCTCATTTACTCGACCGGATCCCAATTCTGATGTCGGATCAGGTTCAGATGGAGTTCCTTCATCAGACATCGTGTGGGCCTAGTTGGGTAAGTCGAGTAAAGAGACAACAATGAACTTGTACAATCGTAGATTTATTGAAACACAGTCACTTAGTTAACTTCACTTTAGGTATGCTCTTGTAACGAGGATAGTTCCTAGGCAGGCAAGTCACGACCAGCCCTCGTCGAAGCCTTCTTTGGAATGGCGTGGCCGGCGAGCTCTCGCGCCTAGGCTCCGTCCTGGCGCATGGCGGCGGAACCAGTCATCTCAGGTACCAACATAACTGATCTGACAGGTTAGCCAATATGGCCGCTCGTGCGCTGCGCTACAACTGAGCAACCGTAATCATGACCGTCTCCGACATATAAAAAAATATGTCCCTTTATTAAGTTTTTTTCTCCAAATTGCATTTGTAGTATAATGTCCTCTCTCAGTTCCGTATAAATCCTACTGATATGATAAATGTCAAAGTTTGTATGTATGGAGGTTTGTTACTCGTTCACGCGTCAACCACTGGACGGATCGGGATGAAACTTGGCACACATATGGTTAGGTCTTGAATAAAAGCATTTATCATCTATCTAGGTCCTGGAATAGAATATAGGCTACTTTTTACCCCACGAAAACGTCTTATTCCCACAGGAAAAGCGAAAACAACGCAACCGTAGCCACGGGCGAACGGCTATTGTTTCCATATTAAAAGACAGCGCCCATCGACCACAGTGCAGTTAGGCATATTGTCCTTCGGCCATATATCTCGTCGTGGTAATGACTCCGTCGAGCGTCTCGTAGTGCAGGTAAAAGTTGAAGGCACCAGGCCACGTGGTAGATCACCAATGAGATGGACAGACCAGACCAAGGCCGCAACTGAGTGCTCAGTTCACGAATGCACCGGAAACCTGCAGTCCGCGAAGAATGGTGCCGTATTACCAAGATTCACAATGATGACCACGACCACTCTCACAAGAGTGTATCGACTAACAAGAAGAAGAAGTCCTCTCTCAAGGATTGCTACTATGATCGGTCTCCGCTGCTCGCATCTAGCGGCTTCCCGCGACTTTCATAAGGTCGTCGGTCCACCCAGCGCGAGGCGTGCCTACGCTACATCTTCGGATGCGAGGTCGCCATTCGAGAATTTTACTGCCCCAATGGTCAATTGTTCTACGAGATATGTGTCCCGCCCACTGCCACTTAAGTTTAGCATTCTAGAGCTATGTCGGTTACTTTGTTTGGTTTTTCTACGGATCTCCTCATTTCTGATTCGATCATATAGAGAAACTCCAGGCAGGGCCCTAAACAGCAGAGAATAATGAAAAAATCTTCCAAAGATAGTGGAAGTAAACCTTACTAAAATTGTAAATATGGAAGTGTGTTTGTTTATTTGTTTGTCCTTCCTTCACGTCGCAACAAAGCAACGGATCAACGGATTGGTGATTTTTGCACAGAATGATTGACGATGTGGGAAGTGATATAGGCTACTTTTTATCTCGTAAAAATAGCATAGAATGAAGTTCCTGTGGGAACTGAAAAAAACCTCTTTTTGGTCAATTTCAAATGTCACTGTTAAATGTCAATGTCAAGCGTCAATATAAAATGACAATGTCAAATTTAAATACACAATCGCGAGCCGCTTGCACCCTCAAATACAGCCATAAAAGTTGTATCTACGCGGGTGAAGCCGCGGGCAAAAGCTAGTTTTTATAATGGGTAAGAAAGAACAGTTAGAACAGTTGATTAGTGGATGGTGAAATTGCATGCGACAATAGCTGGTGTCTGTGTAAGTAGGTACCTAATGAAGTACGATATATTGTATGGTATGATATGTATTTGCTTACTTGAACGGTGTATTCCTTGTGACCCTGGATAGCTTTCTGCATAGACACAAGTTTTTCTCTGGGCGAACTGCTCCCGTCCAACATGGTTCTGGCGAACGCCACCGACTCCACAGAACATGAACGTATAGTTTCCGTGCGACCGCCGGCAAACATTCTTGTAGCTGCGGACTCATAATGTGCGCCAGGAGTCAAATGCATCCTAGTCAAAGAAAATGGACGCTTTATACAATAGGAATGACGACAGCATCAGAAATAAATTATGAACTCTTGATCACTAAATTGCTCTTCTACTTAAACTTCGGAAAACCACACTCGTTTTACTTTCCATCAAGTCTTCGATTTTTAATTCACCAAAATCACAAAATGAGTACATAAATGACGCTGCCAAACTATGACGTCACACCTACGTATTCTAACATTTTTAGAACAGAATGTCATTTTTGACAGATGATAAAAAGTAACTCAGAAGACTAGCATTCGTCATTCCTACCCACATAAGGGTAGGACAGTAGGGTATTCCACACAGGTCACTAGATAGAGCAAGACCGATCGCGTAAAGCTTACCCTGATTCAAAGAAAAATATATTGCTGAAAACTGCATTTAAATCGGTTAAGTAGTTTAAAAGATCTAAGCGAACAGACAGCGGAAGCGCCTTCATTTTATACTATGTAAAGAAAAGAAGTATACTTCGACATAGTCGAATTATATTTTTTAAATTACATACTTATTTAAAGGATTTTCTAAATGGATTTAAGTAGGGTTTTCATTCTTTGATAGCATGGATCTTCGACAAAGTTTATAATAGAAAAAAACGAGTGTGCTTTAGACCACACGACTGAAGTAAAACTTGATCGCTTCACGTAACGCATTCACCAGCTTACTCCCCAAGTCAACCGTGCCGTTCGCCTCGATCAATCACACCTATCGTAACGCTAGAAATCACCGTTTGCGTAATGCATTCACCACCTTACTCACCAAGTCGAGCGTAAAGAAGTTTAACTTCAAAAACATAAGTAGGCATTACAAAACAGACATTGGTGTCGATTCGGTGTTACACGACTTAACTTAATTGACAGGATTAAACTAAATTTGCACATTCTGTCTTTTACTTTCTGTATCGAAAAGACAAGGATAGAATGCTTAAATTTAGTTTAGTCCTGTCATTTAAGTTAAATCGTGTTACACCGAATCGACACCATTGAGACAGTAACTGTCGCTTGAGAAAGGTGAGCCTGACATGTATCCAGGGGGGGGGGGGGGACAAGTGTACGTGCTTCCTCCAAACGGTTCAAATAAAATAAGGAGCTAGGACAGTGACTTTTAAATTACTGGCGTAAGGACCCGGCCAACGCGCGCGACTAATGTTCCCAGCGAATTGGTACGAAAATTGAAAGTTTCGCACACTCCGACTCAGTCGTCTGCGGGGAATTGTACAGTGCGGTGGAAATATATTCCATATAAAAATGCCTTATTGTGTTGTTAGAGGCTGTAAAAATCATGAAAGAAAGGCTAAAAAGAAACATGGGATGTCGTATCATCGTTAAGTAACCTTACATTGTATTTTTTCTTGTAAACAAATTAAATAAACAAATTTTAAAGCGATAATTCTACCAAGGTTCTTTTAACGCGGCACTAACGTCAACTCTCGCCCACGCTAGTTCTTACGAGTTATGTTAGAGGGCACTACTTTTTGCTTGTATCAAGAAAATCTTAGTAAAATATGGAGACGGGCGGATCCTTCTGTTCATATCTGTGAGCTAGGAGAAATAAACGATCTCGTTTTTTTTGAGTACACAAGTAGAGTGTCATACTGCCGCAAGTTGTAAATAGCAAAAAATTCAAACAACGTACATATTATGTATGATGAACATCTACGAAAAGAACGTGAGTTAAAACTTTGGTCCGTCCCTGGGAATCCGACTTGCGTGCGATGCATTCCGGATGCAGCATCCGTCCTCCTATTGTACACTAGCTTATAAATACCGGAAAATATGTTGAAAAAACAAAAAATAAAAAACTAAAAACCATGATTGTAATGGATGCGACGGGCGACCCACGGTCGCTTCAGCCATGTGAAAGCTCTCATTATAGCCCATACATTACTACTTAATCCTATAAAGCGGCCATGCCGTGACCGGATGCATGTGAAAAGGCCCTGCGGCCTCAACTGTAATAGATGCCAGGCGACGCGTGTGTCTGTGACACGTTTTAACCCTTCAGCCGCCAGAGACGGATAATAGATCCCAGGCGACGCGTGTGTCTGTGACACGTATTAACCCATTAGCCGCCAGAGACGGATAATAGATCCCAGGCGACGCGTGTCTGTGACACGTTTTAACCCATTAGCCGCCAGAGACGGGTAATAGATCACAGGCGACGCGTGCCTGTGACACGTTTTAGGGCTTCCACACATAAGTGCGAATTTGCATCGCATTGCAAATATCTGCGAGCTCGCACGAATGCAACGCAAGAAATTCCGATCTGATTCGCATCGCGCATTCCTACGATATTACGTCACCCTTGGTGACGCCATTTTAGTCCGCTCTGAGACAGGTCTGTTTAACTGTCTGTATGTCTGTCTGTTAGGCTTTCACGCCTAAACTGCAGAACCGATTTTGATTAAATTTGGTACACAGATAGTTAGGAATCCGGTGATGGACATAGGTTAATTTTTCCTGCGGGAAAATTTGTAGTTCCCACGGGAAACACAAGTCTTTATTTTTTTGGATGTAGGGGTTATCTCCACAATTACTGACCCAATTTCGACGAAATTTAGTATGCAGATAGTTTGACACCTAGCGCTGGACATAGCCAACTTCTTTTGCAGAAAAATAGATTCCCGCAGGAATTTCGCGTAAATTTTGTAATTTAAAGGAATTTCGGAACATTGAAAATAGGAGGCTCACGAGTTCGCAAGGCCGGGCTCAAGTCAAAGGGTATGTTGCAAAAAATAATAAAACGTTTAAATTAAATTCAATAATAATTGAAAACGCTAAACACGTTAAAAACCGACTTCCATCGCAACAACTTAGTAAGTACATTTTCGCATTATTATTTTTGGTTTTTGGTAATTTTCTAATTAAGTACTACACTGATTTTGTTAAAATTTATATAGGACTTCACGGGAATCACAAGCTTTCAAATAAAAAAAGAATCATAAAAATCGGTTCACCCAGTCAAAAGTTATGAGGTAACACACATGAAAAAAAAACATACAGACGAATTGAGAACCTCCTCCTTTTTGGAAGTCGCTTGAAAAGAAGAGCTAAAAATGATGAAACTCGACAGAATAATTGATGAGGTCATAGACCGATTTGTAATTGAAGTCAGGGATGACGAGAGTTCTCATCAAGAATTAGAAGAATCTGAATAAAATATAATACGAATAGAATACGACTGACTCGTTAAAGTATGGTCACCTGAACCAACAACGCTTTGCCGCACGATATCGTATAGCAGCAATTCACATCGCAAGTTCCTACAATGCGGCGTCGTATCCCATCGCATCGCAGTTATGTGTGGGAGCCCTAACCCATTAGCCGCCAGAAACGGATAATATATCCCAGGCGACGCGTGTCTGTGACACGTTTTAACCCTTTAGCCGGCAACGACAGGTGTGGACTAATTAGCTGAGTTGTTCTGCTACGCCGCTGACGTGGCCTTTTACGTCTGTCTTTTATCTATCTATCTGTCATTTTATGGTTTGTTATAAACTAAAGTCTGAGATGTTGTCAAGGGTTAATAAATTGTGAATAAAAAAAAACTTGCCGGCCGGAACACAAAACATTCTTGAAATATCAGGCTATCATTACTAGCGTTTTCTGTTCTAAGATTGGACCAGGCTAAGTAAATACCAAACAAACTAAACACTAGTGGGAGGCAAGTTATACTATTGTAACGCGGAAACGCGTTGCTGATATTAGTTTTTCTTTCATTCAATATATTTCACCTATTTCGCATGCGCTGGCACAAAACAATCCATGTGTCACATTTTGGAAAACAAAGTGTGACACATGTGAATAAAAACCATAATTAAATTATACCTATTCATCTGTAAGAACGTACGTACGTTATTAAAAACCCACGCCCTACCTACACACCGTACCTACGTCCCGCTCTGCGTACACTATGTTACAACACGCCAGTGACGGGAGGGCGTGTGCACGGGCGCGGCGCACAGCGTCCTTTATTACAATACCAATTTTTTATTCAAAAAACTCTGTTCAATCGTGTTTAGTAAACTTAACTTAAACTATCACCTGTCGTATATGATCAGACACACTAGATTAATTGAAAAGAATGCAGACTTTATTACAGTTTGCTAGCAATATTTATACACACATTGTCTAGAATGGAGGCCATATGAACTCGAGCCAATCAGCGCACTATACTAATTAGACTTTAATAAATAAAAAATATCAAAATTGGTAAGCCCTTGGCTTCATCTCACCTGATAGTAAGTGACGATAACGCCGAAGATGGAAGCGGGATTACCAAGATTCCTCAAAGCAATGGGGGACAGGCTATCTTCAAGCCGGAATAAATCAATGTTGTTAGCATTGATGTTTGGTGGCAGGACTTAGAAAGATGGTGGCAGCTAGCCAGGCGTGCTTAGAAAACGCCCTTCCAGCAACCAAACCGAGTCAAAGTTAGACTCCGGCGGGAATCGAACCCGCGACCTCCTGATGTGTGGCCTTAACCATTACGCCACTTACCTACCCATTTTGAATGGAACAACGTTGCAAATATGTCACATCCCTTTGCATTTGGTGGCGCGCGTTTCTCTCCCGACTAACTAAACGGATTAAATGTATATTTATTTTTGTACTAAGTAGTTAAATTGGTGAAATAACTTACCGGTAAAATGCTAACTGCATAGCCATTTGCAAGTAACTGTCGGGGCTTAGTTTTTGGGACTTAATGAAGTTCTTCCCGTACTTTTCGTAAGTGAAACAGCTCAGTTCCAAATTATTTTTTAATCTGTGAACAAAGTATAACGTTATATACACAGAACAGATGCATACGAGCTATGTGTGACAAAACATCCCGTGGGACATGTAGGCCATTATTTAAGTCGTTAGGTCTATTATCTTTGCCCTGCGTGAACATTTTAGAGGTGGCTACTTCTTTAAAAAAAAACGAGTGGCACTCGGGGACTGCCGCGGTAAACCTATTGCATAGCATTTTTTATCAACTTATGCAATTATAATTATTTATTTATGCAGTATTTACCAGTACCATATATTCCTTGGGGCGCGGGATGTTTACGTAATAAATTAACACTTAAGAAAGTTACACAAGTAAAAAGTCATTTCAGTACCGCAAATCGCTAATAGATGGCACTGTAAGTTTTTAGAACGCGGCAACGTTACGTTACGCTCGGCCAAGCTACATGGTAGGCGGAGTGGGGGGTGTTAGGTTTTTATTTTCGTTACGGAATTTCTTGATTCGGTCGCCGCGCTCAAAGCCCGCGATAAAAGCTATGCAATAGCTTAAAAACTTACAATTATTTAAAAAGACGAGAGATGTACACAACAGAACTGTGAGAGTTAGCCACACGAACTAGTTTAACTTATTTTAATAGACAGTGCACGAGACGTGTTCAATAAATAGTGATAATGCGATATATTCTCCTAGGTAAGGAAAAAAATACTTGCAGGCATAGGCCAGACATTTGATATGATGATAATAAAAGAGCAATCACTTGTGTTTTGTTTGTTCAAAAACAGAAGTCCGTTGTTTGCGTCGTGTCAGAACGTATTCTTGCGCACAAGTCGAGAGTTGCGATGGCTGACATTCAAGAAGCTGGCTTCGAATTGATGGGTCATCCTCCACATTCACCGGACCTTGCTCCTAGTGATTTCAACCTATTTCCGCGGTTGAACAAACATGTCAGGGGCCAGAAATTTGAAGATTATGACGCAATAGTCGCCGCTGTACACGATTTTTAAGGGATCAGAAAAATATTTGTTTAGAAAGGGAAAAAAGACATATACAAAGTGTATAAACCTGAAAGGTGACAAGAATAAAATAACATTTAATAGTATAGTAATGTGTGTTAAAATTTATAATGCTCTACCTACTGACATAAAATCACCACCTAATATATCATCTATACGCAGACTTATGACATTTCTTAAAGAATATTTTTTAATTTCGTAAATGAACTCTTAGAGAAACATTTTCATTGACCATGACAATATTTTTTATTAAAATAGGTAGTATAAGTATTAGCTGGTGAGTAACTATAATAATAATAAGATTAGTTTTTTCGCCAAATCTGGTATAACATGAGCGTTACCGATAGCCACCGGCTCCAACAGCTTATCATGCCTTCGGAAGCACTGAAACGGTCGATAAAAATGACACTACGGTTAATCCCATCCAGGTAATGACCGTACTTGAAGTCAGTTAACCTGCGTGATCGACCTAGCCACGAAAGTCGCGCTGATCTAGGAACGCTATTACATTAATCCTTACTAATATTATAAACGCGATAGTTTGTTTATATGTATGTATGTTTGTTACTCTTTCACGCCACAACAGATAAACGGATCTAGATGAAATTTGGTAGGTAGACAGATTATTAGGACCTGGATTAACATATAGGTAGGCTACTTTTGTCCACGCTCGGGAACCGCTTGCGGCTCGCGCACTGCGCACCCTAGAAGGCAGTCATAGAAACTATGTTCACGCGTGCGAAGCCGCTGCCAAAAGCTAGTCACCTATAAAATACACTACCTATTAAGACTTTTTCGAAATTAAACGCAATATGTACCAAGAAAAGATAACCCACCTGTCCAAGTTCGACGCAGCTGTACTGACCATCCCAGTTACCTCTGAATTTAACACAAAGTTCAATTGTTTCGGTTCTCTAACACGCGATGACTGCTCCACAGAAGTTAGATCTTTTTCTCTGAAACAAAATATAAGTATAGGAATGTATTTCAACAATATAAACGTAACTTAACCACAGACATTATACCATTAACGCTACGCTTAACATAACAACCAAAACAAAAATAGTAGATTGTACAACAAGACCATAAAATAAGCCATTTCAGCCGAGACGTTCATACAGCCACCCGAGGAGAGGGTGGATAGTCACGTCGAGGGTAAAATGGGTTTTATGGCCGAGCAATGTGCTTTTCACATCGATTGCAAGGAAATAATAAATAATCAACCTCAGTTCAACAATAATTTGGCTAGTTTTGCCGAATAGTTAGTTTCCGGCCACATATTTTTTCTTATTTTTATTTTTTTTCTTTAGGCGGCTTGGGCACCTTACCAGGAAAAGCTTATAAAAAACGTATAACATATAAAACTAAACTAAACTATCCGCAAACACACACTCACACCGCGATAGTCTACCAAGTCTCATTCACATTTAAACAATGACAGAGATAGAGAGACGCACTTGGACTGTAGCACGAATGAGATAACAAATTTAAATCTCTTCGACCTTCAACCGATTTGGGGAATACTGAACGACTGAGACGACTGCATCGAAACCGTTGTTCACATAGACCGGTCCATAGATATTATATTGGTCGAAGTGGTGGCAACCCTAAAAAATCGGCCATGTGAACGCATACTACTTGAAAACGGTTTTCTCAAGGTACCTCAAATCGTTTCACCAGGCCCAAACGCCATGGACACGATAATAACGACTCTGACGAGCTACATCGTTTCCGTCTGACAAAAATATGTTATTCTAAACCACTATGTTATTTAAAAAAGTATTTTTTTTTGTAATCCACAATTGATAAGCCCTTTTTATCATCTCACCTGATAGTAAGTGACGATGATGCTGAAGATGCAAGCGGGCTTACCAAGATTCCCCAACGCAATGAGGATCTGGCTATCTTATCTTCAAGCCGGAACACATCAATGCTGTTAACACTGATGTTTGCGGCAAGACTTAGATAAGATGGCGGTAGCTAGCCAGGCGGGCTATGAAAAAGCCCTACTACCACCAACCAAACCGAGTCTTACAAAGTCGACCCCGCCGGGAATCGAACCCGCGACCTCCAGGTGTGAAGCGAATGGACTAACCATTACGCCATGGAGACGGTTAAATACATAATCAATAATACCCTACACGAGGGGTTCACAAAAAATATTATATAAGGTGTAACAAAATTAGCTGAAACTATTTTAACTGGTGCTTCTACCCATGAAACTGAACAACTTTCCCCATGGAACCCATAGTCAAATCACAAAAAAAAATTGGCTCTCCCATACTAACTCGATCAGTTGATCAGCCAACTTAGTAAGGGAAGTTCAAGTTTTTTTTTGAGATTTGACTATGGGTTCCATGGGGAAAGTTGTTCAGTTTCATGGGTAGAAGCACCAGTTAAAATAGTTTCAGCTAATTTTGTTAGACCTTATATATGAATGGACTTTCGGGTAAATGGACCTAACGGCCAGTCAGACATTCCGGTAATAAAATCAAACGGACCTTAAGGGTATTTTAGAACTTTAGAAGTGATGAGCGAGCTGATGACCACAGGTAGACATAGACTGCTTAAACCTTTGCTTACCGCAGTGGTTGTGGACTTGAGGTGCAGTGGTATCTAAAAATCCACTTAAACAGGTTTTTAGAATTCATTTTTGAAGTAGTTAACAGTAAATTTATATTTTAGGAAAACATACTGGTATTATTGAGAATAGTTACGAGGGACCATATCGACTGGAAACATGATTTAATATGGCTCGATAGAATAATTTCGCAAAGATACCTCTTTTCGAGCCATTTTATCGTCTTTTCGGTTTTATTCTCAAAATAAGTAATTTGATAATATGATTTATTTACTGAAATAAAGTTCATAGATGAATGAAGGGAAAAAACATCGAATGGATTTTTATTTAAGATAAATATGATGAAAATAAAAACGAAAACATCGAAAAAGTGCAAAAGTGTGGTTATTTTCTTCCCTCTTTACACATAAAGAAAAAGACAAAGACAGATTTTCATTGCGCCTTAATAAGCCTACGTTTTTGTTCAGCGAAGACGGGTAAAATAGAAATATGTAGATGGAACGTCGCGTCGCGTCACCGCTAATTAATTAACTTACAAATAATCAACAATGAAGTTGATCATCACGGCGATGGGCTGCCCCTCGGCAGGCGAGTGCTCGTAAGTGAGGCCGGTCACGCCGTCCGCGCCCACTATAAACTGTAAATTAATACTATTATTTAAGGCTTCGCTTCTCAATCATGGCGCGACTTTTGATGTTTAATCATCATCATCCCCATCACAACATCAGCCGTTAGACGGCCACTGCTGAACAAAGGTCTCCCCAAGGATTTCCACAACGACCGATTCCTGCGCAGCCTGCATCCAGCGGCTTCTCGCCACCATCACCAGGTCATCCGTCCACCGAGTGGAAGGCCGACCTAAGCCTCGTTTTTCGGTGCACGGTTGTTAAGGGCCGTCCTTTCTATGAGCTATAGTCCCCGCCAATTGCCACTTGAGTCAGTGATTCTGTGAGCTATGTCGGTTACTGTCTCCTTAGATCTCATTACTGATTCGACCACGTAGGAAAACTCCGAGCATAGGTCACTCCATCGGTCTTTGAGTGACCTTGAGACTTCTTATGATCCCCACAGTGAGCGATCATGTCTCAGTTCCGTAACTAGCAACACACGCTGGTCTTGAGACGAAGCTTCCAAAACGCTGCTCAGCCGAGTCGAATTCCATGCTTGATCTCTTTCTCGAAGTTGGACCTACCAACTGGGCCGTTTGTCCCAGGTATACCTACATATTCCTCAACAATTTTAAGAGTGGAGTCTCCAATTTTCAGAGGATTGAGTACTCGTAATGACTCTCGTAAACATCTTGTAGACATGGCGCAGCAATGAGATGGGTTCTTCAGCAGGGTCTTTTCACCCTTTCTGAAGAAGATTACTACTATAATTCCGTGCCATGCCATAGGCGTTTTTCCCAAGGGAATAGAACAGCTTCTGAAGAGCTTTCAGCAGCAGTTTCCCACCTGCTTTCAGAAGCTCATCCGTAATTTTATCACCACCAGGTACCACGTAGACCTTAAGCTTAAGTTGCTTAAGAGCCATTCGAACCTAGTGTAGCCTGAGGTCTGGAATATCTTCGGTCGCAGGTCGGTTTAAGGTGGGGTCAATCTGGCTCTTGAGTCTTAAGCCTGACTATTTGCAGACTAGTGTTGTCGTGTATAATTCCTGCATTAGAACCTTTTAACCTCTTCCAACAACTCAGGTTTAGACGATATGATTCTACCATTCTCACTCTTCAGCTTGGTCACTTGGCTATGAATAATTTTGAGCCATTATTGCGTTTAATCGCTTTTGTAATACGATTATTCGTACCATACTGAGTAGCAAAAGAGTAGTGTTAGGACTGCAAAACCAAACCACGTCTTTCTTCAATGAGTTTGTTAGTGAAGTCCGAATCTTTTTGGTTCCGTTTGAACAGCGAGTTTTCTAAGTCTTAGACCCGACCATGCGGACGATTTACACGAACCTTCCGTGTACGCGAAATCGTCCACATATTCGCAAACTCCTGGGCGTTCAAAGCGATTTCGCAACTCGAAATATTCTCAGCTGTAAATTGCTATGAAAGTTGCCCTCGCTAACCCATCTCGAAGACTGTATAAATATTAGGTTATCAAAAACATAAGGAAAGTGTCTTCATATCAGCTCATATGCGTCCCCACCGAGGGGCTCGAGCCTACCCTGAATTAGGGCGATCGGGCCTTAGTCGACCACGCGGGCCCAGGGCGGGTTGGTCGACTTCACACACAACCTGTGAGTTTCTCTGCAGGCGTGTGCAGGTTTCCTCACGATGTTTTCCTTCACCGTAAGAGCGTCGGATAAACGTACATACGAAATCTAAATTCGAAGTCACATTGGCACGTGGCAGGTTCGAACCACGACCTCCTGGACAGGAGGCGGCGGCCCTAGCCACCGATGCTCGAAAGTGACGCGACGAAGGAAAGTGTCTACTGTGTAAAAATACATATAGTATTTACCTGAATAGTTTTGTCGAACCATCGGTTAGCGCCATTGCTTTTTGATCCACATCCGTGAATGGTTTGTGCACCGGCCAAGGTCTGCCGTGAGCTCTTGTCTGGGCAGTTCCACAGTCCGCAAGGCTGATCCAAGCAAAGCACAGCGAGACTCCTCTCTACGTCTTCTAGCGATTCTCTGTTCGTGCAGTCTGTAATGAGCACGTTCATTGCATTTAAAATAACGACATTGCTAGTTTATTTATTGATAATTAATTACAAAGACAGTTCAACTAAGTACAAAATTAATAATCATTAATTAGATACAAAAATAAGGAAAAGTTTGTTTAGCCATACATTTAAAAGTTAGTTAAGTTTTAAGAAACTATACATAAAATATAGGCAAATAACATACCTTTAGCAAGAATTTCATAAGCTTTTGCCCAATCGTCTCTATTATCTGAAGTAAGTATTCCAATAGGACATGCAGCAGGCGCCATAGAGTTGCGAATAACATGTTGTAATTGCTGAATGATTTGATCTTCACTGAGTCTCACGTTGTCCTCGCCCCACAGGTCGACATGAAATATCTGTCAATCTATTTCTAGTTAAGTTCTCTCAAAGAGCAGAGGGAAACTCCATGTCACGTTAATGACGCCACGTTTTGTAGAGAGAGTGATCTAGTTTTATTGATTTTTTCTCAGATACGCTTTTGAATCTGTAACTTGACTCCACTTCTCCATTGAGTGGTAAAATGACTACAGAGATATTACAGAAACTCTGTGGGTTCTCTCGCGTGCTATTGCTGGAATTACACTTAGTGCGTGTGTGTGTGTGTGTTTTGAATTAACTTCTTAACTCAAAACACACACACATACACACACGCACACATACAATCCTAATTTGCCTTTTTTTGTCTTATGTTCTTTTATTGTTTTGATTTAAATATTTTCTTTTTTATGATTGTACTAATAACGTTGAACCAGACTATATGCTCTCCGCGCTAGATTTGCACAATACCTTAAAGTAGTTTAGGGAAACCTGTAATTTGCTCACGATCCGTTACCATTACTTTTTCAATGCTATGTTATTAAGTAGCTGTTGGTTTGCTTAATAAATGAAAATGAAAATAAATAAAATAAAAATAGTTAGGAAATTAACTTAGGTAGGTAAGTATACAATCATCACTTACATGGTTGTTGTGTATCACCGTAATGTATTTGCTATCATTGTAGGATAGTTTATCCCGCTTCGCGCAGGGAACGCGGCAAGTTCCGAATATCTTCTTGTATTGCGACATATCTAGCGGATGTTTGCCCATCAGCTCCAAGGGGATTTTGTCGCTGAAAATGTAAAAGGTAACACCGTTACTTCGTCTTCACAAACGCCTAAAATTAAAACAAATAATATTTTGTTGAAGCTTGAAATGCTACGGAGGCCCGCCCTTAATCTTATCTGAGTTAGTCCGTCATTCTAAAATTTTGGATAGTAGTTGGTTTAAAAAAATTAAAAGTAAGTATTTACAAAAATATTGATTGTTTAGTATTAAATAATTTAAATACCACCTATAAAAATTATCTAAAAAAATTCTTAGCATAGTAATAAAAAAAACTGAACTCCCCACGGCGGCGCGGCGGCGAACATAACTTTTCGCAGGAGCGTCTAAAATTATTCAATTTGTTTTGGAGGTACCTGTTTTAAGATTTAAGTAGCAGTAGAGGCTGGGAGTGTGCGTAGGTTGAAGCGCTTAGTAGGGATGGCAGCGGAGGAACCTTATTGGTCAACGGCGGCGTTTTAAGAGAATAAGGGTAATGATGCTAGGGCGTACCCCAGACGCGACGCGAATGCTTAATGCTAGGGCTTCTCCCCCTCCCCCCCGCCCCCCCCAAGCGACAACATAAAAGACAAGAACAAACATTCGCAAATAAACGGAACACCATCAGATAAAATTTGCGACGTGGAATCTGGGATCTCTCACTGGACACAGTCAAGAGCTGGTTCAAACCCTTAAAAGGAGAATCATAAATATCTCTTGCATACAAAAAAACAAGATGGAAGGTATCTAATTCTAGAGACCTAGGTTTAGAATACCAGGTCGTCTAACATGGCAAAGACAATAAACATAATGGAGTGGGTATAGTCCTAGATAGTCACTTGTTGGCTGCTTAGAATCAGAAAAGGAGGCCTTCTGAGAGGAACTGGATGAGCTGATAGCAAGCATACCTGCTGAAGAGTCGAGGTTCCACGGGGAAATTTCACGGGGGTTATGGTATCTTGAATAAAGAAAGCGAAAACACTATAGAATTTGCATGCAGACATGATCTCATACTTATAAATACTTTATTCCAAAAACGAGAAACACATTTGATACCTAACGTATACAATCGGTGGAAAATGTTCACAAATATATTTAATATTACGAGTAGCTGACAGAAAACTTAGGCGTGGTTTTAAGGACTGCAAAATGATACCGGGAGAGCCATTAACTTCGCAAACTGCCCAAGCATATCGAGACGTTAGTGGATAAAACAACTAAAATAAAGTGGAAAAATGTATCTTGTCCGAAAGGAGTATCTCTCAAGAACAACATGCGTGATTATCTGGAGAGAGATTTGGAAACCAACTACAAAAATGCTAAATTTAAAAGACACTGTAAGAATGAAGCCAGTTCTATTCTCGGCGTATCCAAAGGAGGAGTAAGCACAGGAAAAGATCCAACTTTGTGAAATGAAGAGGAGAAGGGAGTTCTTCTTAACAAGAAAGATTTCTTTAAGACCTGGCAAAACTCTGGGACGGAAAACGATCGAGTTAAATACAAAGAAGCCAATAAAGCAGCTAAGATATGAGTAGCACAGTCTAAAGCCAAATCACGAGAGGGATTCTATAGTACCCTAGAAAAGGCTGGAACGGACAAAGAAATATTTAAAACAAGATTTTGCCAGCGGTTTCGCTCGCGTGAACATAGTTTCTATGATTGTCTTCGAGGGTGCGCAGTGCGCGAGCCGCGTGGAAAAAGTAGCCTTTATGTTAATACAGGTCCTAATCTGTCTACCTAACACATTTCATCCAGATACGTTCAGTAGTTTTTGCGTGAAAGAGTAACAAACATCTATACATACATACAAACTTTTACATTTATAATATTAGAAGGATTGGCAAATCAAAAAATAAAGCAACCCTAGATATTAAAACAAGTTCATCAAAAGTAACGGTCAGAGCGTGCTTACTTCAAATGAAGATATTAATCACAGATGGTTCGAATATTACAATGAACTTCTAAAATGAAGAATTCCCAAGTAACACCATTATTCCCCTACTACCAGTTGAGGGTCCGGTCCAGGAGGTTAGCAGCTATGAAGTAAAGCAAGCAAAAGATTGAAGAGCTGTTGGACCTGATGAGATACCAGCTGATCTCTGGAAATCGTTAAGGCCAATAGCCATAGAATGGCTCACAAATTGTTTAAATCATTGTTTCATTGTTTTAATATAACATTGCGAAGCAAATCTATCCTCGAGACGTGGCGGCAAAGTTATATACCTTGTTCATTTTTTTAAAAAAGGCAGTATTACACAATGCGGTAATTACAGGGGGCATCAAGTTGCCCCTCCATACCATTCCATACCCTAAAACTTTGGGAAAGTATATTGAATAAAAGTATCCAAGATCTTTCTACGATTACCCCAAATCAATTTGCTTTCATACCATCAAAATCAACCACAGACGCAATACAGGCAGTGAGAATAATAATGGAAAAACATCACATGAATATGGAAAACTTGCACTTCATCTTTATTGACCTGGAAAAGGCGTTCGACCGTGTACCAAGAAGACTCGTGTGGCCAGCTCTGAGAGCCCAAGAATTACCTGAACATTACATAAACCTTATTCAGGATATATATGATAACATCCGCACAAGAGTCAGAAGCCTAGGTGAGGTGGGACTTCACTAAGGTTCAGCACTCAGCCCACTACTTTTCAACCTAGAAATGGACTACATCTAATGGACTATCACTAAAACTGCCGCAGAACTGCAGGATACTCTATCAGCTTGGATAACTGCACTTAAGGTATTGGGACTTCGCGTTAGTAGTTAAAAGACAAAGCACTTGGAGTGTAATTTCAGCAATAGACAAGCTAGAGCTACTACTGTTTACTGTCCAGATAGAACGCCGGTGACAAAAGTAGATCATTTTAAGTACTATGCTCAGTTATTTATTATCCAAGATGGAAATGTTTAAAATGATGCCTGGCAGAAGAGGCAATCACTTACGCGATCAAAGGCAATGTCTACTAGACCGCTGTAAGACCCGCGATGCTCTATGGAGCCGAGTGTTGGGACAGTAAAGGAAACACATGCCCAAAAGTTACAAGTGGCAGAGACGAAAATGCTTACACGGTCGGGCGGGGTTACGAGGCTGGACCGAATTCGTAACGAATATGTAAGAGATGATATGGTGAGATGATGCCAAGGGCTTACCAATTGTTAATAAGAAAAAAAATAAGAAAGGTAGTTTTAAGGTGGCCCCCATTCCCTATAAGCTGGCAGAAAGTCGCTTAAGATGGTACGGCCACGTGATGAAAAGAGATGATGAACACGTGGTTCGTACAGCGCTCAGTCTTCCGGAACGCAAGAGGTGGTGTGATGGTGATGAGAAGCTTGATGGTGCGGAATCCTCCTCAGTACGCGAGTCCGCCTCGCACTAGGCCGTTTTTTTTGCTCTATCGTAAAACGAGAATACAGATAACCGTGAGACTTGGTGTGATTGTAATTATTACAAATCATAATCCTAAAGTAAAACAACAAAATAAAACCAACCAAGTTTAAGTCGTATTCGCGCCGAGTCTGAACTCGCATTTACATTTTGATTTCGCTCGCGTTGATATTTTGTGTTTGAAATTAATAGGTATAATTGTTTTACTTGTGTGGACAGGTGTGGTGGTGAGGAACCCTTCGTGCGCGAGTCCGTCTCGCACTTGACGGTTTTTGGTGAAGATGCTCCCATCCCCATAATAACACTCATGTCTATGAGTATTATGGAAGTAAGTATTGGCAAATCATCCTGCGCTCGCTGGTTTAGGCATTCGTGTGAGTGCACAGGCAAAGTATATATATATTAGTACTAACATACAGATCCTGGCGCTCTCTAGATTCCGACCTCACCCCTCGTCACCCAGATTGATACAGATTGGTTACAGTTTGGTTGTCGAACGTATAGGATTTGGCCGCCATCTTGTTTGTTCCGTCGTTCCTTTTTTGAAATGTCATTTCTAACCCCGTTGTATGAAGTGTCCAGGGTGTGGCACAGGGAACACAAGGAGAATTGCTATTTTTAGTTTTTTATAGGGAATATAAATAAATAAAAAACATTTTGAGATATTACGATTTTATACTGTAAAAATAATTTCTTAACTAAATTAATTTCATAATCATTAATTGAAATTAGTACTGGGGGTTTTTATATTATTTATTTTTTTTGGATTCTTCTTTCCGGCTTACAAAAAGCGCGGAAAAGGCAAAGGTTACTAAGACCATACAGCCAGGTCTGACGTATTTAAGCTTCCTTAGCTTTTGGATTTGTAATGCTAGTGCCGGTGCATTACAAATCTTCTCTGAAGTTCTTGACAGCATTTGCAGCAGCTACATTCTGAGGTGGAACACCCAGTTGCTGTAAGGCGTCTATAAAACTGCACCTAGAGCAAGTTGGGTTCTCACGTCCTCCTTCGTTTTATTTTCTTGTTCTCCACATTGCTCACGTGCACTAGACGATTTTCTCCAAAATGCACCACTTTTTAAACAAAATCCTAGCAGAAAACAATGAAAAAACAACAAACTAAAACTACGAATGCGTCTACCACAAATCCCGCCAAAAAACCCTTTTTATATTATTTAGGCCTGTGACGTGACTATTTTTCAACATTTGAAAAAAAAATTGTCGTTAAAAAAGAAAAATATACTAATTAATCAAATTAGTTTTTTTAAATTGTCTATGTCACACAGATGCAAAAACCATGTCAGGGGTTTGGCCACGATTTGGCTGCGTTATCTTACCCATCTATTAAAGACTTGTAATCAAGGGCAGCATTCAATGTTTTAGCTGCATATTTAAGTTGCTCATGTTGATCTCTAAATCTTTGGAATGGCGTCACTAAGCCAGGGCTAGAAAACACTACGACTGGGTCGCGATATCCGAGATAAGCTGTATTAAGCCACCAGTCTTCCAACCAGTTTACATGATCCTTGGCTCTAGTCATTAACAAATCCTGAAATTGATAATGTAGATTAACTTTTTTACCTGCCCTCATTAGTTAAATTTCATCATCATCATCATCATCATATCAGTTGAAAATCGTCCACTGCTGGACAAAGGCCTCCCCCAAGGATTTCCACGACGACCGGTCCTGCGCTGCCCGCATCCATCGGCTTCCCGCGATCTTCACCATGTCGTCGGTCCACCGAAAAAATATATGGTTAAATTAATGGAATATAAAACTTTGTTTTGTAAAAAACGGTCTTTTACTACTAGTCATTTGTTTTTTTTGGCCTTTTATTGTGGTAATAAGGCATAATAATTTCGCCAATGTCAATGTAAAATAAAAATCACAGTGAAGGTGATCAAAATCAGAAACAAGGGAAATTTTTAATATTATGGAAAACTTTTTGAGAAATTGTATTGTTATAATAACAAACACCAGCTAAGTAGGTACCTAAAACACACACAAAATAATATAATTGTAATGCATATTGTAGGGATACACTAAACAACATTAGGAAAATAAAGGATATTGGAATTATAGTTTAATATTGAATATTTGCATGTATTTTGACTTTTTATCAACGATATCTATGTACCTTTTCAACAACTGTCAAAAACAACATTTGGAAATCGTTTTAAAATTGTTTGCGATATAGGTACGTACCGGCGGCGGGCGGTGTAGGAACTATTAGGTATTGGGCGGCATGTTAGTGACGATGCGACGTCATAGTGTTTGACTAACTAAATGTTTATTTTATTTTCTTTTATTTAGAACAACACACAGTTAATAGACTTTAAGTATAATAATACGCTATTTTACCGTATAAAAAATAAATTAAAAAATATATTCAATAAATAGCATTTCTTCTAGAATGGCAAAAACACTGGCTCATTTGAAATATAAAACAATATTTAATTTTACATTTATTAAAAACAGTAAATTAGTTCGTTAAAGACTATGGTACTTATGACGTCACTATGTCAGTAACGCGAATAATTGCAGAACAAACTTTCGTTTTTGACAATTGATAAAAAGTTACTCAAATGTCTAGTAGTAAAATACCGTATTATTACGAAGGTTATTGTACTGTTTTACACAAGCACCATTGTTGTCCCCAAAAAATAAAAATAACAACAGGAATAACATAGAAAGTAACACTAGACTATTTTGACACTTCTATATTTGGTTCATTTAGTATCTATTTGTATCTAATTTTGCGATTTTAATTTATACACAATTTAAAATGGATTATAGTATTAAGTTTTTCTGATATTCCAGGAGGAATTTAGTAAATTATGTTTTTTATTTAAGTTACAGTGAAAGACCCTTTCTTATTTGCAATTAGACATTTAAGATTAGAATGTCTAGGGATATTTTAATAATTGTCATGCAAAACATGGTTTCTTAAAATTAAAAATTACTTTAAACATGTGCACTACAGGGTACATAAAATTTCAAGATGGGCAAGTGCTATATTCACGAGTACCTTCTCAGTTCTTATAAACATGGGTTCTACTTATTTCATACAATCTGTGCCATCCTTCTATGACAATATAGAAACACAATTTTCATTTTCCGCGCGTTTATACAAAAACAAGAACTGAGAGGGTAAATATAGCACTTGCTCATCTCGAAAGTTTCTACCCTATACATGTCCTAAGTATTTGTTTATCATTATCATCATATCAGCCGAAGGACGTCCACTGTTGGACATAGGCCTCCCCCAAGGATTTCCACGACGACCGGTTCTGCGCTGCCCTCATCCAACGGCTTCCCGCGACCTTCACCAGGTCATCGGTCCACCGAGAAGGAGGCCTGTCTACGCTGCGTTTTCCGGTGCGCGGTTGCGATTCGTGAACTTTTCTGTCCCACTCAACGGCCATCTGTTCTTCGAGCTATGTGCCCCGCCCACTGCCACTTAAGTTGAGCAAATTCTAAGAGCTATGTCGGCTACTTTGGTTCTCCTACGGATCTTCTCGTTTCTGACTCGATCACGCATAGAAACTCCCAGCATAGCACGCTCCATTGCCCTTTAGGTGACCTTAAGCCTTCTTATGTGGCCCATAGTAAGCGAACATGTCTCAGTTCCGTATGTCATCACTAATGTGATGATATTGCGAAGCTTCCTGAACGCCGCCCAGCCGAGTTAGATTCGACGATTGATCTCTTTTATGAAGTTGAACCTACCTGACTGGACTGTTGTTACAGGTATATTCGGCAACAACTTAGAGTGTAGAGCCTCCAACTATCAGAGGAGTAGGTGCGACACGGATGTTTGACATAATTTTCGTCTTGTCCATGTTCATTCCAAGACCTACTTGTTAAGAGGCTCTACTGAGGCCATCAAGCATTGTGCTTAAGTTTCAGCCATGATCACGATATCGTCAGCGAGTCGAAGGTGGGTGATGTACTCACCGTTGATATTGATGCCGAGTCCACCCCAGTCCAAAAGCTTAAAAACATCTTACAGGGCGGCGGTGAACAGTTTCGGAGATATGACGTCTCCCTGTCTCACCCTCGCTGCAACTGGATAGGATTTGAGTTCTGGTCCTGGAGGCGAACCGACATGGTGGTGTTTTCATACAGACACTTCAACACCTCGATGTACTGATAGTAATTCGGCACCGCTGGAGAGACTGTAGCACAGCCCAGGTTTCGACTGAATCAAAGGCTTTCTCGTAGTCCACAAACGCCAAGCATAGTGGATGACTGCACCCTTCAGTCTTCTGTATAATCTGCCGCAGCGTATGTATGTGGTATATGGTACTATAGCCTCTTCGGAAGCGGGCTTGTTCGGGAGGCTGGAAGTCGTCAAACCTGCTTGCAACAAGACGATTCGTAATGACTCTCAACAAAAGCTTGTAAACATGGCTCAGAAGTGAGATGAGTCTGTAGTTCTTCAGCAGGGTATTGTCGCCGAACCACCACCACACTTCTGTGACATGTCACTGAATATTTATTTATTTATAAATGCATTCTATCGATTGCCTCCTTCGAGCTTCGATATACAATAACTTTCTCTTTGGATATTTTTCGACATTACATACAAAACATGTTTTTTTGAAAAACTAAAAAAAAATACGACAATGCAGTCGAGGATGGCACACAAACTCAAATAATGCCTGTTCACTCTCGCCTTGAAGGTCCCCAAATTTTACGAATCGGGAAACACTGACGCAGGCAAGAAGTGCCACTTCGCTATCCGCATAATAAATGAGGAAGAGTAACGCTTCGTGCGGAAAGGTTGAACATTAACAAAACCTATGTATATTCACCTAACAAATGGTTTTCTTACGAAGCTACCTACCCAACTCATATTTGTTGTGCTAGTTTAGTTAAGATTTGCAAAGTTGTTATTTCAGTTTCATTTTTCTAATAAGTATGACTTAGAAAATAGATTTACTTAACATATTTTTTTTATTTCGTGACAATAATTTTTGCATGTTTTGATAAAAGCGAATCATGTGATTATTTTTATTTTACTTTTATTACCACCCAATTTTGTACCGTCTATGTAATCTAGCAAATAAATATAAATATTCTATTCAAAGGATATCAAAACAATTTGCCAATTTAAAGTGCTAACTGTGTCTTCAACTTCAACTGTGTAATCAAAGAATATTGATTAAAATTTAGTCGATTAAATTAATACCGACCAGGTGCAAATCAGTTTTTTTTATTCATCTCATGACTTTCTGGCAGACCTTTATCGAAATAACTTATTAAATAAGTTTTAAACTGAACTCTCCGAAGACGGAAATAAAATGCTCACTTACCTGAAGCTTCTGACCGGATCCACTCAAAAATTCTTTTACTATTTGTGAAGTGCGATGAAATTCTTCATCATTTAGAAATGGCCTCGCAGTTTTCAAATATTTGTCTAGTGTGTCCTGCAGTTTCGGCACTGGCAGGCGAGGTAGGTTTTGAGGGTTGGCTAGCACTTTCGTAGACACGTGATGACAGGAAACATTAAAAAACCCAGCAGTGACGTAAGGCTCCAAAAAGAATTTATTGTGACCACACTGAAAATTAAAGTATGATAATAATTCATAAGCTAACAAAGAAATTAAAAATGCAACAATCTCGAAAAAGGCTGTAACGATTTTGATGAAACTGCAAGTAGTACCTATTAATGATGTTTTATCAAGTGGGAGTATTGGTTACTCCTACAAAATTCGTTAAAGGCAGGCCACCATTGCATAGTTAGAAATGCAATAATATTGATCATACACATTCCTTGATAGAAAAATGCGGAGAAGTTGCTTCTTTCCAATGCGGCGCTTTGTGAACGTATACATACCATTTAATAACATCTTATTTTAGATAACAAAATACAAGTAGATTTTATATGACTACATCATTCTCAGAAAAATTGTTCATAGCAAACTTTTACTGACAGAGACAGTATTTTAGCCTTTTTTAGGGTTCCATATTTATTCTTACCATTTTGTTCAACCCTCGTATCATTGTAGATTCTGGTTAAGCGAAGAGAATCTGAAAAAAATGATTGATAAAAAATATCTTGCACTTTTTCAGGGTTCAATATGTATGTCCCTTGGAAGGTATGTCATAGACGTTTTTCTCTATGACCATTACAGCTATACACATCAAAATTTGGTATGTTTTTATAAATCGGTAACCCGTATAAAGATATGGAATAAAATCTTGAAATTTAAAACCAGTAAAAAAAATATTTAAAAAATCTGTTAAAAAAACCCGAGATCTTCGGAAATGTTATGTGTATGTATTTAAATATCTCATTACAGATGGGGACATATCCAGATGAAATAAAACTGTATGTTGTAAAGCCTCTTTATAAGAGAGGTTCTAAATCGGAAATGGGCAACTATCGACCAATCACGTTGGTACCTATCTTCTCCAAAATCTTTGAGAAGGTCATGCAAATGAATTTGATGAATTTCTTCACTAGTTTTGATATTGTAAATAGAAACGAATAAGAATTTCAAAAAAATAAGTCAACTACCCTTGCTATATTCAATCTAATAAAAGAGTTTTTACAAAAGAACAATTCGAAATCTCGGCTCTTTTCTTTGATTTATTTAAGTCTTTCGATTTTTTATCGCATGGGCACTTATTATGTAAACTAGTAAACTAGAAAACTATGGGATTCGAGGCCCTGCATATGAATGCCATGCGTTGAAATCACGAAACTTGATGGAAAAGGCATGACTAAAAAATACCAATCTGGGTTCCAGAAAAATGAATTCGGAGTACCACAGTGTAGTGTATTTGGACCACTATTATTCTAAATTTATATTATTAATAATTTCCCAGACTTGATCAATGATAAAACTATATTTTTTGCTGATGACATTGCAGTGATAATTGCAACTGATAAGAAAATGACATTACAGAGACATGAATCAGAAGTCAATCCTTACTAATATTTTAAATGTGAAAAATGAAAATGTGTTTTGTTTGTTTATTTGTTTGTTTTTACCTTTTCATGCTTCAACACCTTGACCAATATTGATGAAATTTGGCATGCAGGTAGCCTGTGTCACGGGGAAGGACATAGGCTACTTTTTATCCCGTGAAAATACCATAGTCCGATGAAGTTCTGAGGGAACTGAAAAAAATACTGTTTTTTTGACTAATTTATTTAAAATTTCAAGGGAACAATGGATTTTTGTGATATTTTGGACAGATGGTTGAGAAGTGTCATAGATTGCCAATCACAATAGCCCGATATCTGGGATAGGGATCTAGAGAAAACTCATTTCCACGCTAGCGAGCCGCTTGCGGCTCGCGCACCACTCGCCCTTAAAGGCAGTCATAAAAACGATGTCCACGCGGGCGAACCGCGGGAAAAAGCTAGTAGTACAATATTTTAAATAGTTCTATGGCTACAAAATAATAATTTACAAATTAATTTAAATAAATCATATTACATTAATTCCAATAATTTATTACATATCAATTACAATGGACAATCTTTACAGAGCAACAACTAGTCTATGTTTTTCGGTACTATCATAGATGATAAGTTAGGCTGAAAAGGTCAAATTGAAAGGGTATGTGCTAAGGTGAATAGTTTTACTTTCACCCTTTGCAAATTAACAAAAGTGCATCAAGACTTACAGCAGCACCCTACTATGCTAACATCGAATCTGTCCTTCGATACGGTCTAATAATATGGGACAATAGCACAGATGTTAGCAAAGCTTTCATTTCACAAAAGAAATGCATACAGGCCATATTTGATGTAGCGATTGACACTTCATGTAGACCAGTTCTTTTCTTAAGAACTGTTTATAAAGACTGTGACGTTATGTATTGTTTCTACCGAAAATAAAGATTTTCTGTATTCAATTCTTAATGGCAAATTCATTTGCGCTTATCCATTTTCTGTATTAAATTTTAAATCGCAAATCCATTTGGCATGTCGTCTTCAAACTACTATGTACCTTGTTTAATGGTGAATAAAGTATATTTGTACTTATTTGTGTTTGTATTACATGTAAAGTGGAGGTGATTTTTTATGTTTACTATCATATTGTGTTGTGTGGGCTATTGTTGAATAGGTCTTTCAAAACTACTGAGGTTTCGCTAACATAATCTTTCTGATGAAAGTTTTGTTTACAAAATATAAAATTTTAAAATGGTGATTTTTGTTAGAGCAGTATGTCCTCCCGCCTCCTAAACCGCTATTTCAGAAAATCTGAAAGTTTTGGAAATACAGTGTAAACTCTATATAGCAACACTCAACGGACCGGGCATTTTGTGACGTATTGAGAGTTTTCGTTATACAGAGAGATTTAGCGTCAAAGTAAACCAATTGGAGCCAGAAAATTTTGATGTTACGAAGAGTGAATCGTTATATCGAGTGACGTTTTACAGAGTTTACACTGTAGTAAGATATAATATTATCAATTTAAAAGGAAAATTATCACGGTCAAGTAGGCTTTCTTAGTTTAGGAGTAATAGTCGCCTAACTTAAGACATGCAGTTGGATTTGTAAAAAGCTCATACAAAATGTTCTACACCAACTGCAAAAATAACTGTTTTTAATATACATATATATTTAGTGATAGGATAACTTATTGTTTAATTTTTGAAATCCATTTTTTAAATGTGTTACATTAAAAATATATTTAAATAGTTATTATGTGCTTTGTAGTTGTAATTTTTATATTTTAAATTCTTACTCAAGCAAGAAAGTCTCAGGTGATAATATTAGAATAAGTAAGAAGCTATCTCCTACATATACCTCAATTTAGGGTTCCATACCCAAAGACTGCCAATGGGACCCCATTACTAAGCCTCCACGGTCTGTCTGTCCATCTGTCTAGCAGTGGGCTGTATTTCACGAACCGTAATCAGTAGACAGTTCAATTTTTATTTTTTTTCTGTTCTTAAGCAAAAATTAAAAGGGTAAAGAAACATGGCTTTTTTTTAAATGTGAAAGTGTTTAAAAAGTTCATAGTGTTACATCATGTATGATGGCACATAACCTTTTACTTTGAGTAAAGTATATAACATGACACGTTAGGTAAGTAATCTTAATAATATTAGAAATATTTAGTTATCGACACAAGAATACACTTGAATTTTTTTTTTAAATTGTCTCCTGTAAAATTGCTTAAGTGTCAGATAGCAGAATTTACAGTTCGATAGCAGTCAAAAGGGCTACCATATAAAAAAAAAATCAATAACGGACTAACTAGGTAGCCCTTGCAAGTGTACTCCAATCAGGAAGGTTGCTCATTTTTATGAGTTGAAGTTGGTGAAGTTTCGGCAGGGGCAAAAATTGCCCTGGAATGATAAAAAATTCAATAACGGACTGACTAGGTAGCCCTTGCAAGTGTACTCCAATCAGGAAGGTTGCTCAGTTTTATGAGTTGAAGTTGGTGAAGTTTCGGCAGGGGCAAAAATTGCCCTGGAATGATCTGCGATCAGGGTCTAACCAGTATTTAGCAGGTTTTCTTGTAATTTTATAGTCTTGCAACTATATATAGTACCAGAGCAGTAGGAAACAATCCTAAAACTTAATTATCTATATCGAATTCCTATGCTATCAACAGTAGATAATTTAGGCACTGATGATAAACTTGACACTTGTGCTTATATTTACAATATAGAAATTAGATAACAAGTACCTACTGATATGAATACCAAAACGGTTTTTACTTTCACCTCCACAATCAACTGGATGGACTTTGATACTGAATGAGTGAGTGAAACTTTGTAAAGTAGAAAAACTAGATTCTACACATTCTACAATGGTTTTATGGCAAAACTATATGTAATTAATTAAGGCTACTTCGAGAGCCAAATTCATTTTAGCCTTGTTTGTAGCTTGTAGTGTCTTTTAGAGTAGTTAACTACATTAAACCATAATTTAAAATTACGTATACCTACATTTAGTAAAAATCCTTTCACTTTTTCACTCTGACTTTGTATTTGAACTATTTGAACCTAATTTGAACTTTCGGGCCAAGTCTATAAAAACTCATTTCTATACACTTTGTAAAAACGTTACTCTTTGTGATTGTTACATTCTCTTTGCAAGTGCAAAAAGAGTATAATACACAACGTTTTATGTTTTATGCACAGATCTAGTTTTAGTGACCGTTTCGTGCTCTGTTCCGTAATTCCAAAAGGATTGAGAGCTGAAAAATCTTTCAGTAACTAAAAAATAACTCCTTATTTTAACACTCACACACAAGGAATGATTGACTATTGAAGTTGGGCCAGACAACGACACACCTGAAAACTTTAGTGTACGTTTTCTGGGGGCACGGCAGTGCCCCCGCCAAGTCGAGAAAAAAAAGCGGCACGACCGTACCATCCTTTTCTCGAAGCAGTTCAGGCCATTTTCGACCCCCCCACAACTTCGTTGTAGATAAACCTAGAAGCCTCAATTTTCTGTACCCAAGCAGGCATCATATAAGCACGGTATATTCCAAATTTCATTCAATTTGAACCAGTACTTTAAGAATTATAACTAGTCAAAGTTTCCTAATTTGTCACTCACTGACTGACAGATCATCAAAATTCCAAGGCACTTCTAGCCGACATAGAAGATTCAAATTTAGAATACAATTAGTCTTTAGTGTATAAAGCAAGGAAAAACTCAAACATTTTGCAATTTCGGTCCAGTTTTCTAGTTACACAAACTACATAAATAACTTTGTAATCCCATATAAAATATATAGGATTACAAAGTTATTTATGCAGTCGCAGGACCGAACTCCTTGATTTACTAGTTCTTAAGGCGCAGTTCATGAATCAATGTAGTTTTCTACAAAAATAAGTGAAATCCCACCAAAAACATCCTGTAAAAACTAGCCAAGTCTGGATTGAGCTGCTTGTTTTTCTATAAAAAGTAATGAAATCTCTAAGCAAAGCCAAGCCTAGTCTAGGGTTCTTTACTGCGATTTCTTAATTATTATGGTTAGATTTTATGTGACTTGGCCGTTGACTTGGATGTCTCAAGGAGTAAATATGCATAAAGAATGTTCAACGGCAGGTCACATAAAATCTAACCATAATAATAAAGAAATCGCAGTAAAGAACCCTAGACTAGGCTTGACTTTGCTTAGAGATTTCATTACTTTTTATAGAAAAACAAGCAGCTCAATCGAGACTTGGCTAGTTTTTACAGGATGTTTTTGGTGGGATAGCTTTTTCCCGAGCAGATTTAAAAGTTTAACAAGCGTTACGTTTCAAACGTTACGGTGTCGGCATAGTTAGTTTGTTTCTAGAGTGTCTACTTTTTCTATAAATAGCCCGCAAAAATTGAGCCCGTCCGTTCAATTTTTGCGGGCTATTTACAGACAAGATAGACACTCTACAAACAAACTAACTATGCCGACACCAAAGTATATATATTAGTACTGACGTACAGTATGGACACTCCCTGCCGCTCGCTAGGTTCGAACTCACCCCCCCGTCACTCATATTGGCTGTAGATTGCTTACCAAACGTAAAGGACGAGATAAGCAAGCACTTTCATTCACTATATTCACTTTTCGCGCCGCTGTGATTTCGTTCACCGGAATAAAAACCAACAAGTTACCGAACGTAAAGGCCCAACTAAATTCTTTTTTTTCATACTTGTCTTATGTTGTAAACCCGCTCGAACAAAAAACAGCACTTTCCGAATACACCATATGAGACTAAACAACATTGTAAATGGTAACTGCGACGTGGACGTATGAATTAAAACTGAAAACTGCTATTATTTTATACATCTTTTAACACTTTTTCCATAAAATTGCGAAATTGATAAAGGATTTTGTCACAGATTAAAAATCGACATCATAGTTTTTTTGCTTTGGTGTAGAGATGGGACGAAGTGAATGACTGAATGAATGATTTTGAACTGTTGTTGCGAGGTAAAAATTGGGTCATCTTTGATAATTTTAAACATTTTATTACATTAAGTTTAGTCATTTTTATTTAATTACTATACTAATGCTAGCATTTAAACTCTTGACTATATTACTTTTTAAAAATTAGGTCATCTTTGATAGTTTTTATTCAAAGTTTAGCAGTATTTATTTAATTACTCGCATCAGCTAGAGAAATGAAAAATCCCAGAAACAGTATTTATTTATAGTCTATAAAATTGGCATAAGTCTGCCATCCGTGGAAGTCTAATTATATAGTAGTAGACGTCTCACGGCTGATATACGGCTTATGTACTCAAGCAGAAAGTGATGGCAAGCATTATTGGCGATGCAAAGATTATCCGCACGCCTCTAGCGGTGAAATGAAGAAGTTGTCTAAGAACGACACTTTAAGTTGAGGTTAAGTTTAGACATAATCTGACATAATCAGATGGATGACGATTACATTCAGAAACCTGTTGATAATAAAAACAGAAAAATGAAATATTGTTGCGTTCCTCAATTTAGTACTTAGAGTGTAGATATATAGAAATTCCTTGCGTACACTAAAATACTGATTCATCGGCTGTAAAAGAAAATTTATTTTCTTTTAAATCTGAACATAATGCTCTGAACCAAAGATGACCTATTTTCATAACTTTCTTGTACTTTCTAATGCAAATAAAGATACTTTGGCGATGCAAAGATTCTAACTAGCGCCTCGAGCGGCGAAACTTAGAAGTTGTCTAAGAACGACACCTTGACAGTTTTCGATACAATTTGTCACGAAAAAATTTATTAAATATAAATCAGATTTATGTGGCTTCTTGCTGGAAAGTGAATATAAAACTTTAAAGTGAATATATAACTGAATATTCTGTGAATATTTCAAGAGTCGACCTGTTGTAGTTATCAATATCGAGCAAAAACGAGCAAAAAAATCACCTTTGTTATATGGGAATCCCCTTAAATACATCATCTGTAAAAAATTCAACTGTCTAGCTATCACAGTTCATGAAATACAGCCTGGTGACAGACGGACGGACGGACAGACAGACGGACAGCGAAGTCTCAGTAAAAGGGTCTTAGGAATATTCTGAGACAGTATGACATTATTTAGGAAACAACTTCTGTCTTTTAGAATATGGAACATAATCTCGTTATCCGATGAGAAACTCGCTTAAGCCTAAACTAAATAAATAACTTATAAAATACATGTAAATATAATATAATTCATCATTACAGCTCAAATACGTCCCCACCGAGGGGCTCGAGCCTACCCTGAATCAGGGCGATTAGGCCTTAGTCGACCACGCGGGCCCAGTGCGGGTTGGTCGACTTCACACACAACCTTCGAGTTTCTTCGCAGGCGTGTGCAGGTTTCCTCACGATGTTTTCCTTCACCGTTAAAGCAATCGGTAAGTATGTACGTAAGTTTTTTTTTAAAAAAAACTCATTAGTACATTGGCCATCCAGATTTTAACCCGGTACCTCTGGTTAGATGGACCGAGTCGTTACCGGTTGAGCCACCGACGCTTTTTTATAATATAATTACATTAAAATAATTAATAAATAATTATATTTACTGTTTAGAAAATAGTTTGAAGCTTAAAAATGTGAGAACAAACTCTCATTGCTGGTGAAATTGCTTTGCCTATTTTTAAAGCAGTCTACCATTTTTTCCTGATAATTTTGTATTTTGGAAACAAATTAAAACTTATTCCCGAATCTCCGTAAATACTAAATTGAGGAACGCAACAATATTTCATTTTTCTGTTTTTATTATAAACAGGTTTCTGAATGTAATCGTCATCCATCTGATTATGTCAGATTATGTCTAAACTTAACCTCAACTTAAAGTGTCGTTCTTAGACAACTTCTTCATTTCACCGCTAGAGGCGTGCGGATAATCTTTGCATCGCCAATAATGCTTGCCATCACTTTCTGCTTGAGTACATAGGCCGTATATCAGCCGTGAGACGTCTACTGCTAGATATTTAGACTTCCACGGATGGCAGACTTATGCCAATTTTATAGACTATAAATAAATACTGTTTCTGGGATTTTTCATTTCTCTAGCTGATGCGAGTAATTAAATAAATACTGCTAAACTTTGATAAAAACTATCAAAGATGACCTAATATTTAAAAAGTAATATAGTCAAGAGTTTAAAAGCTAGCATTAAATAAAAATGACTAAACTTAATGTAATAAAATGTTTAAAATTATCAAAGATGACCCAATTTTTACCTCGCAACAACAGATCAAAATCATTCATTCAGTCATTCACTTCGTCCCATCTCTACACCAAAGCAAAAAACTATGATGTCGATTTTTAATCTGTGACAAAATCCTTTATCAATTTCGCAATTTTATGGAAAAAGTGTTAAAAGATGTATAAAATAATAGCAGTTTTCAGTTTTAATTCATACGTCCACGTCGCAGTTACCATTTACAATGTTTTTTAGTCTCATAATGTGTATGGTGTATTCGGAAAGTGGTGTTTTTTGTTCGAGCGGTGTTTGTTTACAACATAAGACAATTACGAAAAACAAAAGAGTTTAGTAGTCACTGTTGCATGCAGTAAATAACTAACAAACATTTCGAGACCAATGCCGCCGGTGTGATTCAACCCTACCTGCATTCTTGCCTATAGATACGTCAGTTGTATATATGTATATCATTTCTCGCACGTTTGTATGGAGTGTCCGGGGAGTGCCGTTACGTTTGAAACGTAACGCTTTTTAAACCTTCAAATCTGCTCGGGAAAAAGCTAAACGAACACTAAAGTTTTCAGGTGTTTCGTCTTCTGGCCCAACTTCAATAGTCAATCATTCCTTACTGAATGCGTAACGAATGATGTGTGTGAGTGTTAAAATAAGGACTTATTTTTAAGTTACTGAAAGATTTTTCAGATTTCAAACCTCTTAGAGTTACGGAACAGAGCACGAAACGATCATCTCGAAAGTTATATTCTGTGGTTTAGACAAATAAATAACTAGAATAAGGTGAGAATAAGTCGTTTTTTAAGAATTTATTAACGTCTCTAGGTACAAGAGCCCCTTTGAGACTGTCTTCATTTTTATTCATGTAAGTACAAATTTGTTTTTTGATTTGCAATGCCAGTGCCGGTGCATTACAATCTTGTCTGAAGTTCTTGATATTATTTTCAGCAGCGTTATTATGAGGTGGAACATTCGGTTGCAGTAGAGCATTTATAAAACTGCTTTATTTTATTATTGCTGACGGATGATTGATGATTGCCCTGTGACTTTCACACCTACTGCGTGGCAACAAAAAGTCAGAGTTACATAAATATTAACTAGAATTAATAAACAACGGTCATCACCCGTGGTACGGTTGGGTTGTCCGGCCAAACGCCGTCTTTTGTTATACATTCTTTGCAATCGCGCGTTTTTTTTAGTTCTTTTTCTGCCAAACCTTCATAGACAGCTTGATCCTCAAATAAACTCTCTTTACAATACTGAGATCAGGTGAGAAGTATTTTCTTACTCTGAGTTACAATGCCCGTATGCTAAGAATTTTCATACGAATTGTAACGTTCCTAATCAAATCACATTACATCCCTCCAGGAGTTTCATACAAATTTATCTCCCTTGGGATATAATGCCTTGATTTAAGTTGAAATTGAGTGATATATAATTAATTGTTGAGCAGGTGGTGCAAAATATACATTATATATTAGCCTTTAAATAAAAAAAAATACGGTGAAAATTTCTTGAAAATGTCTACATTTAAAACATCACAAAAGGTTTGGAAGTAGTCCCCATTTTTAGGTAAAAAACGAGGTGAAAGTTTGATTATCTTTTAATTGAAACAAAAAATTAAAGGCCCACAAAATAAACGGTAGGTAGGTTTTTTACTATGACAAAAGCGTCTATCTGAAAGTGCTAAAATGATTAGGCAATTTATGAAAAGAAATACTACCTAGTTTAGTGTTTTCGTTTTTAGTTACTTAATAAACACACCTAATATATATATGAATAATAATGTAATTAAGACAATTCCCTTTAAATATTTGCACGCTTAAATTATGAGCAGGTTTTGAAATGAACTTTTTAATTTATTGTTAACACCAAATTTTGTACTCAAAACTAAGCAAATAAATTATATTTCATTTCATTTCAAAAAATTCTTACCACGTGGATCTTGTGTACCCAGCGTTTCAAGAAGTGTAGCAAAGTAAGAAGACACGCTACGCCAAAAGAAACTCACTTACACTCCTTTTTTAAAATATACATTCTTATAGTCTATTCTAATATCATATAGCTTCGTCATTTAAATAAATTATCTAAAATTTAACAAACAGGGTTAAAACTAAAAGTAATAATCTTGATTTGAATAGCAGCAATACAGGTGGTAGTTTACATCATCTCGTAACAAATGTATCGATCTAACCTGTGGTTCAAGTTCAAGTTGATTTATTTCTAAGCAACATACATTGCGTTGAAAAATTTTATGGCGGCGGTACGGGTGACTGTTCCGGCCCTTTTGTTCCGCAGGATGCGGGCCCGCGTAGTTGGCGCAGGTCGGTAGGGCCTCCTGCGGCCGTGGCCAGTATTTGGTGGCGGGCGGATTACCGCAGCGTACGTAGGCCAGTGGCAGTTTAGATTATCTCGTAACAAATATATCGATCTAACCCGTGGTTCAAGTTCAAGTTGATTTATTTCTAAGCAACATACATTGCGTTGAAAAATTGTATAATTGTAAAATTATAAAACCTGTTAAACACTGCCTGATATTGTGAGAGTATAATTTTTTCAAAGACCTTACTTAAAATGGTAGCACAGAAACAGGCCTATAATTACTAGGTTCTTTCTTTTCTCCGGACTTAAAGAGTGGAACAACTTTACTAAGTTTCATGAGATCCGGAAACACTCCAGTGTCAATACAAATGTTGAATAGATCGGCCAAGTAACCACCGTAGGCTACTCTTTCTTCGATGCATGCTTGCTTGAATCTTTCCCCTGGTCTTCTATACACTTTGTGTCTTCCATCGTGCTTGTAGAGCTTAAATTTTGATTCGTCGGAGAACATAACATTTGACCAATCTCCAATACTCCAATTTAAGTGGTTCTGGGCATATCTTAGTCTTGAAATACGACCCAGTATCGATCTTCTCGTGCTGTGGTACACCTGGTTCTGCCTCTTCCTGGTCTGCGTAGGTTAGAGCCAGTTTCCTCGTAACGTTGGAGCTCTTTGTACTGTTGAGAGCGACACACCGACAGTCGACCGCAGTGAAGATAGCACCCCACTTTGCCGGACCCCTTTTTGTTGTGTATGCTGTGAACACGCCCTTACTATAAGGGGGTTAGCACCCTTAATCTTACTTAATTTACCAATAATCGACACTACCGTACAAATAAAAGAATTTCAACTGTCATAAGCCTTTCTTTTCATCTTTGTCCATATCCTACCTTGATTAATAGTTCAGTCAATCTATAATATATAGCTGAGGTACCTACCTAAATAAACAAACGCACAGCACAGACGAATTATTGTAAAGTGGATAACTGAATATCAGCGTAAGTATCTACCTACCTATCAAGCAATAACGGAAGGATTTCACTACGAAAACAAAGCTTACTTTTGATCACGCACGATTAAACAACAGTTTCCTCAAATCGTTACTCAAGTGAATTGTACCTACTTTGAAAGAGATAGATAAGTACGGCTCCCTATTCAAATACATGAGGTGAAGTTGGTAAGACACATGTCGGCATGTTGAATAGGCTCTGCTGAATCGATTAAAGTACAGAGCGACTCCAGTTAATGTTCATATTTTTAAGATATTTACGTCTAAACTTTATTTGTGTAGTCGATTTTCAAAAGAATTGAACTCCACTTTTAGGTACTTTCCAAGAGGTGAAGTGGGTAAGACACATGTCGGCATGTTGAACAGGCTCTGCTGAATCGTTAAAAGTACAGAGCGACTCCAGTTAATGTTCATATTATTAAGATATTTACGTCTAAACTTTATATGTGTAGTCGATTTTCCAAAAAATTGAACTCCTCTTCTAGGTACTTTGCATGAGATGAAGTGGGTAAGACACATGTCGGCATGTTAAACAGGCTCTGCTGAATCGTTTAAGACAAAGAGCGATTCCAGTTAATGTTCATATTTTTAAGATATTTACGTCTAAACTTTATTTGTGTAGTCGATTTTCAAAAAAATTGAACTCCTCTTTTAGGTACTTTGCATGAGGTGAAGTGGGTAAAACATATGTCGGCATGTTGAACAGGCTCTGCTGAATCGTTTAAAGTACAAAGCGACTCCAGTTAATGTTCATATTTTTGAGATATTTGCGTCTGAAATTTCTACATGAAGTCGAATTTTTCAAAAAATTGAACTCCACATTTGGGTCCTTTGCAAGAGGTGAAGTGGGTAAGACACATGTCGGCATGTTGAACAGGCTCTGCTGAATCGTTTAAAGTACAGAGCGACTCCAGTTAATGTTCATATTTTTAAGATATTTACGTCTAAACTTTATTTGTGTAGTCGATTTTCAAAAAAATTGAACTCCTCTTTTAGGTACTTTGCATGAGGTGAAGTGGGTAAGACATATGTCGGCATGTTGAACAGGCTCTGCTGAATCGTTTAAGACACAGAGCGACTCCAGTTAATGTTCATATTTTTAAGATATTTACGTTTAAACTTTATTTGTGTAGTCGATTTTCCAAAAAATTGAACTCCTCTTTTAGGTACTTTGCATGAGGTGAAGTTGGTAAGACATATGTCGGCATGTTGAAGAGGCTCTGCTGAATCGTATAATTGACAGAGCGACTCCAGTTAATGTTCATATTTTTGAGATATTTGCGTCTGAAATTTCTATATGAAGTCGAATTTTTCAAAATTTTGAACTACACATTTAGGTACTTTGCAAGAGGTGAAGTGGGTAAGACACATGTCGGCATGTTGAACAGGCTCTGCTGAATCGATTAAAGTACAGAGCGACTCCAGTTAATGTTCATATTTTTAAGATATTTACGTCTAAACTTTATATGTGTAGTCGATTTTCAAAAAAATTGAACTACACTTTCAGGTACTTTGCATGAGGTGAAGTGGGTAAGACACATGTCGGCATGTTGAACAGGCTCTGCTGAATCGTTTAAAAGAAAGAGCGACTCCAGTTAATGTTCATATTTTTGATTTATTTACGTATAAACGTTGTTTCTGTAGTCGATTTTCCAAAAAATTGAACTCCTCTTCTAGGTACTTTGCATGAGGTGAAAAGGGTAAGACACATGTCGGCATGTTAAACAGGCTCTGCTAAATCGTTTAAGACACAGAGCGACTCCAGTTAATGTTCATATTTTTAAGATATTTACGTCTAAACTTTATATGTGTAGTCGATTTTCCAAAAAATTGAACTCCTCTTCTAGGTACTTTGCATGAGATGAAGTGGGTAAGACACATGTCGGCATGTTAAACAGGCTCTGCTGAATCGTTTAAGACAAAGAGCGATTCCAGTTAATGTTCATATTTTTAAGATATTTACGTCTAAACTTTATTTGTGTAGTCGATTTTCAAAAAAATTGAACTCCTCTTTTAGGTACTTTGCATGAGGTGAAGTGGGTAAAACATATGTCGGCATGTTGAACAGGCTCTGCTGAATCGTTTAAAGTACAAAGCGACTCCAGTTAATGTTCATATTTTTGAGATATTTGCGTCTGAAATTTCTACATGAAGTCGAATTTTTCAAAAAATTGAACTCCACATTTGGGTCCTTTGCAAGAGGTGAAGTGGGTAAGACACATGTCGGCATGTTGAACAGGCTCTGCTGAATCGTTTAAAGTACAGAGCGACTCCAGTTAATGTTCATATTTTTAAGATATTTACGTCTAAACTTTATTTGTGTAGTCGATTTTCAAAAAAATTGAACTCCTCTTTTAGGTACTTTGCATGAGGTGAAGTGGGTAAGACATATGTCGGCATGTTGAACAGGCTCTGCTGAATCGTTTAAGACACAGAGCGACTCCAGTTAATGTTCATATTTTTAAGATATTTACGTTTAAACTTTATTTGTGTAGTCGATTTTCCAAAAAATTGAACTCCTCTTTTAGGTACTTTGCATGAGGTGAAGTTGGTAAGACATATGTCGGCATGTTGAAGAGGCTCTGCTGAATCGTATAATTGACAGAGCGACTCCAGTTAATGTTCATATTTTTGAGATATTTGCGTCTGAAATTTCTATATGAAGTCGAATTTTTCAAAATTTTGAACTACACATTTAGGTACTTTGCAAGAGGTGAAGTGGGTAAGACACATGTCGGCATGTTGAACAGGCTCTGCTGAATCGATTAAAGTACAGAGCGACTCCAGTTAATGTTCATATTTTTAAGATATTTACGTCTAAACTTTATATGTGTAGTCGATTTTCAAAAAAATTGAACTACACTTTCAGGTACTTTGCATGAGGTGAAGTGGGTAAGACACATGTCGGCATGTTGAACAGGCTCTGCTGAATCGTTTAAAAGACAGAGCGACTCCAGTTAATGTTCATATTTTTGATTTATTTACGTATAAACGTTGTTTCTGTAGTCGATTTTCCAAAAAATTGAACTCCTCTTCTAGGTACTTTGCATGAGGTGAAAAGGGTAAGACACATGTCGGCATGTTAAACAGGCTCTGCTAAATCGTTTAAGACACAGAGCGACTCCAGTTAATGTTCATATTTTTAAGATATTTACGTCTAAACTTTATTTGTGTAGTCGATTTTCAAAAAAATTGAACTCCTCTTTTAGGTACTTTGCATGAGGTGAAGTGGGTAAGACATATGTCGGCATGTTGAACAGGCTCTGCTGAATCGTTTAAAAGACAGAGCGACTCCAGTTAATGTTCATATTTTTGATTTATTTACGTATAAACGTTGTTTCTGTAGTCGATTTTCCAAAAAAATGAACTCCTCTTCTAGGTACTTTGCATGAGATGAAGTGGGTAAGACACATGTCGGCATGTTAAACAGGCTCTGCTGAATCGTTTAAGACACAGAGCGATTCCAGTTAATGTTCTTATTTTTAAGATATTTACGTCTAAACTTTATTTGTGTAGTCGATTTTCAAAAAAATTGAACTTCTCTTTTAGGTACTTTGCATGAGGTGAAGTGGGTAAGACATATGTCGGCATGTTGAACAGGCTCTGCTGAATCGTTTAAAGTACAAAGCGACTCCAGTTAATGTTCATATTTTTGAGATATTTGCGTCTGAAATTTCTATATGAAGTCGAATTTTTCAAAATTTTGAACTACACATTTAGGTACTTTGCAAGAGGTGAAGTGGGTAAGACACATGTCGGCATGTTGAACAGGCTCTGCTGAATCGATTAAAGTACAGAGCGACTCCAGTTAATGTTCATATTTTTAAGATATTTACGTCTAAACTTTATATGTGTAGTCGATTTTCAAAAAAATTGAACTACACTTTCAGGTACTTTGCATGAGGTGAAGTGGGTAAGACACATGTCGGCATGTTGAACAGGCTCTGCTGAATCGTTTAAAAGACAGAGCGACTCCAGTTAATGTTCATATTTTTGATTTATTTACGTATAAACGTTGTTTCTGTAGTCGATTTTCCAAAAAATTGAACTCCTCTTCTAGGTACTTTGCATGAGGTGAAAAGGGTAAGACACATGTCGGCATGTTAAACAGGCTCTGCTAAATCGTTTAAGACACAGAGCGACTCCAGTTAATGTTGATATTTTTAAGATATTTACGTCTAAACTTTATTTGTGTAGTCGATTTTCAAAAAAATTGAACTCCTCTTTTAGGTACTTTGCATGAGGTGAAGTGGGTAAGACATATGTCGGCATGTTGAACAGGCTCTGCTGAATCGTTTAAAAGACAGAGCGACTCCAGTTAATGTTCATATTTTTGATTTATTTACGTATAAACGTTGTTTCTGTAGTCGATTTTCCAAAAAAATGAACTCCTCTTCTAGGTACTTTGCATGAGATGAAGTGGGTAAGACACATGTCGGCATGTTAAACAGGCTCTGCTGAATCGTTTAAGACACAGAGCGATTCCAGTTAATGTTCATATTTTTAAGATATTTACGTCTAAACTTTATATGTGTAGTCGATTTTCAAAAAAATTGAACTTCTCTTTTAGGTACTTTGCATGAGGTGAAGTGGGTAAGACATATGTCGGCATGTTGAACAGGCTCTGCTGAATCGTTTAAAGTACAAAGCGACTCCAGTTAATGTTCATATTTTTGAGATATTTGCGTCTGAAATTTCTATATGAAGTCGAATTTTTCAAAAAATTGAACTCTACATTTAGGTACTTTGCAAGAGGTGAAGTGGGTAAGACACATGTCGGCATGTTGAACAGGCTCTGCTGAATCGTTTAAAGTACAGAGCGACTCCAGTTAAAGTTCATAGTTTTAAGATATTTACGTCTAAACTTTATTTGTGTAGTCGATTTAAAAAAAAATTGAACTCCTCTTTTAGGTACTTTGCATGAGGTGAAGTGGGTAAGACATGTGTCGGCATGTTGAACAGGCTCTGCTGAATCGTTTAAAACACAGAGCGACTCGTGTTACTGTTCATATTTTTAAGATATTTACGTTTAAACTTTATTTGTGTAGTCGATTTTCCAAAAAATTGAACTCCTCTTTTAGGTACTTTGCATGAGGTGAAGTTGGTGAGACATATGTCGGCATGTTGAAGAGGCTCTGCTGAATCGTATAATTGACAGAGCGACTCCAGTTAATGTTCATATTTTTGAGATATTTGCGTCTGAAATTTCTATGTGAAGTCGAATTTTTCAAAATTTTGAACTACACATTTAGGTACTTTGCAAGAGGTGAAGTGGGTAAGACACATGTCGGCATGTTGAACAGGCTCTGCTGAATCGTTTAAAGTACAGAGCGACTCCAGTTAATGTTCATATTTTTAAGATATTTACGTTTAAACTTTATTTGTGTAGTCGATTTTCCAAAAAATTGAACTCCTCTTTTAGGTACTTTGCATGAGGTGAAGTTGGTAAGACATATGTCGGCATGTTGAAGAGGCTCTGCTGAATCGTATAATTGACAGAGCGACTCCAGTTAATGTTTATATTTTTTAAATATTTGCGTCTGAAATTTCTATATGAAGTCGAATTTTTCAAAATTTTGAACTACACATTTAGGTACTTTGCAAGAGGTGAAGTGGGTAAGACACATGTCGGCATGTTGAACAGGCTCTGCTGAATCGTTTAAAGTACAGAGCGACTCCAGTTAATGTTCATATTTTTAAGATATTTACGTCTAAACTTTACATGTGTAGTCTATTTTCAATCATATTTTTGATTTATTTACGTATAAACTTTGTTTGTGTAGTCGATTTTCCAAAAAGTTGAAATCCTCTTTTAGGTACTTAGCATGAGGTGAAGTGGGTAAGACACATGTCGGCATGTTAAACAGGCTCTGCTTAATCGTATAAGAGACAGAACGACTCCAGTTAATGTTCATATCGAAAATCGACTACAGAAACAACGTTTATACGTAAATAAATCAAAAATATGAACATTAACTGGAGTCGCTCTGTCTTTTAAACGATTCAGCAGAGCCTGTTCAACATGCCGACATGTGTCTTACCCACTTCACCTCATGCAAAGTACCTTAAAGTGGAGTTCAATTTTTTTGAAAATCGACTACACATGTAAAGTTTAGACGTAAATATCTTAAAAATATGAACATTAACTGGAGTCGCTCTGTACTTTAAACGATTCAGCAGAGCCTGTTCAACATGCCGACTTGTGTCTTACCCACTTCACCTCTTGCAAAGTACCTAAATGTGTAGTTCAAAATTTTGAAAAATTCGACTTCACATAGAAATTTCAGACGCAAATATCTCAAAAATATGAACATTAACTGGAGTCGCTCTGTCAATTATACGTTTCAGCAGAGCCTCTTCAACATGCCGACATATGTCTTACCAACTTCACCTCATGCAAAGTACCTAAAAGAGGAGTTCAATTTTTTGGAAAATCGACTACACAAATAAAGTTTAAACGTAAATATCTTAAAAATATGAACATTAACTGGAGTCGCTCTGTGTCTTAAACGATTCAGCAGAGCCTGTTCAACATGCCGACACATGTCTTACCCACTTCACCTCATGCAAAGTACCTAAAAGAGGAGTTCAATTTTTTTGAAAATCGACTACACAAATAAAGTTTAGACGTAAATATCTTAAAAATATTAACTTTAACTGGAGTCGCTCTGTACTTTAAACGATTTAGCAGAGCCTGTTCAACATGCCGACATGTGTCTTACCCACTTCACCTCTTGCAAAGTACCTAAATGTGGAGTTCAATTTTTGGAAAAATTTGACTTCATATAGAAATTTCAGACGCAAATATCTCAAAAATATGAACATTAACTGGAGTCGCTTTGTACTTTAAACGATTCAGCAGAGCCTGTTCAACATGCCGACATATGTCTTACCCACTTCACCTCATGCAAAGTACCTAAAAGAGGAGTTCAATTTTTTTGAAAATCGACTACACAAATAAAGTTTAGACGTAAATATATTAAAAATATGAACATTAACTGGAATCGCTCTGTGTCTTAAACGATTCAGCAGAGCCTGTTCAACATGCCGACATATGTCTTACCCACTTCATCTCATGCAAAGTACCTAGAAGAGGAGTTCAATTTTTTGGAAAATCGACTACAGAAACAACGTTTATACGTAAATAAATCAAAAATATGAACATTAACTGGAGTCGCTCTGTCTTTTAAACGATTCAGCAGAGCCTGTTCAACATGCCGACATATGTCTTACCCACTTCACCTCATGCAAAGTACCTAAAAGAGGAGTTCAATTTTTTTGAAAATCGACTACACAAATAAAGTTTAGACGTAAATATCTTAAAAATATGAACATTAACTGGAGTCGCTCTGTGTCTTAATCGATTCAGCAGAGCCTGTTTAACATGCCGACATGTGTCTTACCCTTTTCACCTCATGCAAAGTACCAAGAAGAGGAGTTCAATTTTTTGGAAAATCGACTACAGAAACAACGTTTATACGTAAATAAATCAAAAATATGAACATTAACTGGAGTCGCTCTGTCTTTTAAACGATTCTGCAGAGCCTGTTTAACATGCCGACATGTGTCTTACCCTTTTCACCTCATGCAAAGTACCAAGAAGAGGAGTTCAATTTTTTTGAAAATCGACTACACATATAAAGTTTAGACGTAAATATCTTAAAAATATGAACATTAACTGGAGTCGCTCTGTACTTTAAACGATTCAGCAGAGCCTGTTCAACATGCCGACATGTGTCTTACCCACTTCACCTCTTGCAAAGTACCTAAATGTGTAGTTCAAAATTTTGAAAAATTCGACTTTATATAGAAATTTCAGACGCAAATATATCAAAAATATGAACATTAACTGGAGTCGCTCTGTCAATTATACGATTCAGCAGAGCCTCTTCAACATGCCGACATATGTCTTACCAACTTCACCTCATGCAAAGTACCTAAAAGAGGAGTTAAATTTTTTGGAAAACCGACTACAGAAACAACGTTTATACGTAAATAAATAAAAAATATGAACATTAACTGGAGTCGCTCTGTCTTTTAAACGATTCAGCAGAGCCTGTTCAACTTGCCGACATATGTCTTACCCACTTCACCTCATGCAAAGTACCTAAAAGAGGAGTTCAATTTTTTTGAAAATCGACTACACAAATAAAGTTTAGACGTAAATATCTTAAAAATATGAACATTAACTGGAGTCGCTCTGTGTCTTAATCGATTCAGCAGAGCCTGTTTAACATGCCGACATGTGTCTTACCCTTTTCACCTCATGCAGAGTACCAAGAAGAGGAGTTCAATTTTTTGGAAAATCGACTACAGAAACAACGTTTATACGTAAATAAATCAAAAATATGAACATTAACTGGAGTCGCTCTGTCTTTTAAACGATTCAGCAGAACCTGTTTAACATGCCGACATGTGTCTTACCCTTTTCACCTCATGCAAAGTACCAAGAAGAGGAGTTCAATTTTTTTGAAAATCGACTACAAATATAAAGTTTAGACGTAAATATCTTAAAAATATGAACATTAACTGGAGTCGCTCTGTACTTTAAACGATTCAGCAGAGCCTGTTCAACATGCCGACATGTGTCTTACCCACTTCACCTCTTGCAAAGTACCTAAATGTGTAGTTCAAAATTTTGAAAAATTCGACTTCATATAGAAATTTCAGACGCAAATATATCAAAAATATGAACATTAACTGGAGTCGCTCTGTCAATTATACGATTCAGCAGAGCCTCTTCAACATGCCGACATATGTCTTACCAACTTCACCTCATGCAAAGTACCTAAAAGAGGAGTTAAATTTTTTGGAAAATCGACTACACAAATAAAGTTTAAACGTAAATATCTTAAAAATATGAACATTAACTGGAGTCGCTCTGTGTCTTAAACGATTCAGCAGAGCCTGTTCAACATGACGACATATGTCTTACCCACTTCACCTCATGCAAAGTACCTAAAAGAGGAGTTCAATTTTTTTGAAAATCGACTACACAAATAAAGTTTAGACGTAAATATCTTAAAAATATGAACATTAACTGGAGTCGCTCTGTGTCTTAAACGATTCAGCAGAGCCTGTTCAACATGCCGACACATGTCTTACCCACTTCACCTCATGCAAAGTACCTAAAAGAGGAGTTCAATTTTTTTGAAAATCGACTACACAAATAAAGTTTAGACGTAAATATCTTAAAAATATTAACTTTAACTGGAGTCGCTCTGTACTTTAAACGATTTAGCAGAGCCTGTTCAACATGCCGACATGTGTCTTACCCACTTCACCTCTTGCAAAGTACCTAAATGTGGAGTTCAATTTTTGGAAAAATTTGACTTCATATAGAAATTTCAGACGCAAATATCTCAAAAATATGAACATTAACTGGAGTCGCTTTGTACTTTAAACGATTCAGCAGAGCCTGTTCAACATGCCGACATATGTCTTACCCACTTCACCTCATGCAAAGTACCTAAAAGAGGAGTTCAATTTTTTTGAAAATCGACTACACAAATAAAGTTTAGACGTAAATATATTAAAAATATGAACATTAACTGGAATCGCTCTGTGTCTTAAACGATTCAGCAGAGCCTGTTCAACATGCCGACATATGTCTTACCCACTTCATCTCATGCAAAGTACCTAGAAGAGGAGTTCAATTTTTTGGAAAATCGACTACAGAAACAACGTTTATACGTAAATAAATCAAAAATATGAACATTAACTGGAGTCGCTCTGTCTTTTAAACGATTCAGCAGAGCCTGTTCAACATGCCGACATATGTCTTACCCACTTCACCTCATGCAAAGTACCTAAAAGAGGAGTTCAATTTTTTTGAAAATCGACTACACAAATAAAGTTTAGACGTAAATATCTTAAAAATATGAACATTAACTGGAGTCGCTCTGTGTCTTAATCGATTCAGCAGAGCCTGTTTAACATGCCGACATGTGTCTTACCCTTTTCACCTCATGCAAAGTACCAAGAAGAGGAGTTCAATTTTTTGGAAAATCGACTACAGAAACAACGTTTATACGTAAATAAATCAAAAATATGAACATTAACTGGAGTCGCTCTGTCTTTTAAACGATTCTGCAGAGCCTGTTTAACATGCCGACATGTGTCTTACCCTTTTCACCTCATGCAAAGTACCAAGAAGAGGAGTTCAATTTTTTTGAAAATCGACTACACATATAAAGTTTAGACGTAAATATCTTAAAAATATGAACATTAACTGGAGTCGCTCTGTACTTTAAACGATTCAGCAGAGCCTGTTCAACATGCCGACATGTGTCTTACCCACTTCACCTCTTGCAAAGTACCTAAATGTGTAGTTCAAAATTTTGAAAAATTCGACTTTATATAGAAATTTCAGACGCAAATATATCAAAAATATGAACATTAACTGGAGTCGCTCTGTCAATTATACGATTCAGCAGAGCCTCTTCAACATGCCGACATATGTCTTACCAACTTCACCTCATGCAAAGTACCTAAAAGAGGAGTTAAATTTTTTGGAAAACCGACTACAGAAACAACGTTTATACGTAAATAAATAAAAAATATGAACATTAACTGGAGTCGCTCTGTCTTTTAAACGATTCAGCAGAGCCTGTTCAACTTGCCGACATATGTCTTACCCACTTCACCTCATGCAAAGTACCTAAAAGAGGAGTTCAATTTTTTTGAAAATCGACTACACAAATAAAGTTTAGACGTAAATATCTTAAAAATATGAACATTAACTGGAGTCGCTCTGTGTCTTAATCGATTCAGCAGAGCCTGTTTAACATGCCGACATGTGTCTTACCCTTTTCACCTCATGCAGAGTACCAAGAAGAGGAGTTCAATTTTTTGGAAAATCGACTACAGAAACAACGTTTATACGTAAATAAATCAAAAATATGAACATTAACTGGAGTCGCTCTGTCTTTTAAACGATTCAGCAGAACCTGTTTAACATGCCGACATGTGTCTTACCCTTTTCACCTCATGCAAAGTACCAAGAAGAGGAGTTCAATTTTTTTGAAAATCGACTACAAATATAAAGTTTAGACGTAAATATCTTAAAAATATGAACATTAACTGGAGTCGCTCTGTACTTTAAACGATTCAGCAGAGCCTGTTCAACATGCCGACATGTGTCTTACCCACTTCACCTCTTGCAAAGTACCTAAATGTGTAGTTCAAAATTTTGAAAAATTCGACTTCATATAGAAATTTCAGACGCAAATATATCAAAAATATGAACATTAACTGGAGTCGCTCTGTCAATTATACGATTCAGCAGAGCCTCTTCAACATGCCGACATATGTCTTACCAACTTCACCTCATGCAAAGTACCTAAAAGAGGAGTTAAATTTTTTGGAAAATCGACTACACAAATAAAGTTTAAACGTAAATATCTTAAAAATATGAACATTAACTGGAGTCGCTCTGTGTCTTAAACGATTCAGCAGAGCCTGTTCAACATGACGACATATGTCTTACCCACTTCACCTCATGCAAAGTACCTAAAAGAGGAGTTCAATTTTTTTGAAAATCGACTACACAAATAAAGTTTAGACGTAAATATCTTAAAAATATGAACATTAACTGGAGTCGATCTGTACTTTAAACGATTCAGCAGAGCCTGTTCAACATGCCGACATGTGTCTTACCCACTTCACCTCTTGCAAAGTACCTAAATGTGGAGTTAAATTTTTTGAAAAATTTGACTTCATATAGAAATTTCAGACGCAAATATCTCAAAAATATGAACATTAACTGGAGTCGCTTTGTACTTTAAACGATTCAGCAGAGCCTGTTCAACATGCCGACATATGTCTTACCCACTTCACGTCATGCAAAGTACCTAAAAGAGGAGTTCAATTTTTTTGAAAATCGACTACACAAATAAAGTTTAGACGTAAATATCTTAAAAATATGAACATTAACTGGAATCGCTCTGTGTCTTAAACGATTCAGCAGAGCCTGTTTAACATGCCGACATGTGTCTTACCCACTTCATCTCATGCAAAGTACCTAGAAGAGGAGTTCAATTTTTTGGAAAATCGACTACAGAAAAAACGTTTATACGTAAATAAATCAAAAATATGAACATTAACTGGAGTCGCTCTGTCTTTTAAACGATTCAGCAGAGCCTGTTCAACATGCCGACATGTGTCTTACCCACTTCACCTCATGCAAAGTACCTAAAAGTGGAGTTCAATTTTTTTGAAAATCGACTACACATATAAAGTTTAGACGTAAATATCTTAAAAATATGAACATTAACTGGAGTCGCTCTGTACTTTTAACGATTCAGCAGAGCCTGTTCAACATGCCGACATGTGTCTTACCAACTTCACCTCATGTATTTGAATAGGGAGCCGTACTTATCTATCTCTTTCAAAGTAGGTACAATTCACTTGAGTAACGATTTGAGGAAACTGTTGTTTAATCGTGCGTGATCAAAAGTAAGCTTTGTTTTCGTAGTGAAATCCTTCCGTTATTGCTTGATAGGTAGGTAGATACTTACGCTGATATTCAGTTATCCACTTTACAATAATTCGTCTGTGCTGTGCGTTTGTTTATTTAGGTAGGTACCTCAGCTATATATTATAGATTGACTGAACTATTAATCAAGGTAGGATTTGGACAAAGATGAAAAGAAAGGCTTATGACAGTTGAAATTCTTTTATTTGTACGGTAGTGTCGATTATTGGTAAATTAAGTAAGATTAAGGGTGCTAACCCCCTTATAGTAAGGGCGTGTTCACAGCATACACAACAAAAAGGGGTCCGGCAAAGTGGGGTGCTATCTTCACTGCGGTCGACAGTCGTGGCTGTATCGCGCTGACCCCGGCCGTTTTCCAGCATTGTGAGTATTCTGGTGCATTCTTCAGGTGTAAGCGACATGATTACTGCTTGAATAATAAATATTGAACACTATCAACCTGGTTTATGTACCCACTTAAATGACAGATTAGAAACAAAGCAAAAACAAATGTAGTAATTTCGTAGTTCCATCTTCGAAAGTCTCCCTTTTTCAAATTTGATTTTTTTATGACATAACTTTACAATAACTAAGAAGTTTTAATGACTTCATTTAAGGAGTATTAAATTGTCTATTAAACACAATTTATTTCATTAAGCTAGCCTTCTTAGTTTCCGAGATTTTTAGGATTCTTTAAGTGACCCGGATTCATCGCTCTCGAGTGTATATGGTGTGTTATTTAAGAAATTATTCTTCAGTCACTGAAAGATTTTTCAGCTTTCAAGCCTCTTGAAGGATCCGGTCACTTAGGGCCACTTTCCTCGCACGGCCACATACCTGGCATGCCCACATCCCTGAACGTCCATGTCGCTCGAACGACCATAACACTAGAAAGGCCACGTGCTTTCAGTTCGACTTCGTCATTTCTTAAACTTGTCTTTTTTCTAAATTGTCACTTTCCTAACTCGTCACCTTTTAAAGTGACCGGATCCTTTTTAACTCGCCTTTTTCTGCTACCCATGGGGGGGGGAGCCTCGCTTCGCGAGGCTCTTTGACTGTATAGTCAATCAAACCTGACCGAACCTAATATCGCTCGCTCATTTACAGTTCTTTTACTAAGTTTTATCTTAAAAAAAATGTACAATAAAAGAAGTGGTCGTTCAAGGAAATGTATAAAAAAAGAAGTGGACGACCAAGGAAATGTACAAAAAAAGAAGTGGTCGTTCAAGGATGTGGACGAACTAGGAATTTGGATAGTGGCCATTAGAGGAAGTGGCTGTAAGTGACCGAATCGCTCTTGAAGCTAGGATCAGACCACGAAACGGTCATGTAGGTACTCGACTGAGTGATAGGTATTCTTTGAAAGTAGGCGCGCCGCCGGATTGAAAAATATCGCTGTTTTGTAATGCGGCTACCGTCTTCACGTTCAGCCAGATTGTGATGGCAATACGTTTTACGTTTTTTTTTTCTAACCGATTCGATATAGAGTGTTTAGTTCGTATTACTAACAACTTATATCACCGTATAATACAAAATAGTGTTGTTTTTTTAACTACTGAGTAAAAAAACTCCGAATAAAACAAGAGTCGGACGCACGGACAGACGGTTAGGTTAGCATGTCTTGGTCTACTGTGAAAAGGAGCCCCGCGAAGCTATACGACGTAGTTTGTTATTCAGAAAAAAAAGGAAAGAGGTCACTCTCATTTATGCCATAAATTGTTGACTTCTCAAAAATGGCTTTAACGATTTTAATGAAACTGTGAGTAACTAGGAATTGTTATGGCTTGCTATACTTGCTAGTTCATTATTCTAGGAAAAATTGTGTACCTCGCATACATACAACCTAAATTAAGTACTAATTTGTAAATTTTTCATCAAGTCTGATAAACCTTTCTTTTCTAACTAGTAAAGCATAACGCTAATTGTTGATTTTTGTGTATGCCCGACTACACGAGGCGGTAAAAGCTTCGCGAGAAAGTATGCGAAGTGCGGTTGTACATTATATTTAACGGGACGGGACGTGGGCCAAGCAATTTTTCAGTACCATTTGATACATTCGTTCTCGGACACCTCTACACGTTCGCGTCATGTCATTACAATGCGTTGAAAATAAAAAATATATAAATAATTACTAAATGATTTATTTTATCCATCATGATTCGTCACATTTATCGTCTATAATACAATTCACCAACATCGTAAGTTGTAGCGATGCAAAATAATGATTACACTACACCTTCACACTACACGTAATAAATAATTTCATCACATTCAGTGTTTGACTTAACTACGCTCGCTCACTTACCTACATCCTACATACATGTAAACGTTACTTATATAAATTATATAATAAAACAAAACCATGATTAGCTCCCATTCAGCTCCAGTTCTATTCCATTTGATTTTAAACAAATACGTACAACAGTCCACATTTTAGGGAGATAAAAAAAACTATCCAGTAGAGTTACTAGACAGGTATTCAAGACTTTAAACGGAGTATGTTATTTCTATCAGGTTATTTCTGATTTCCTATTTTTATCCTTATTTCCTTTTGACCATCTCCCTCAAAATATTTACTCGCAATTGTCAGTATTTTCTAAAAATAACCTACACTGATCTCTAAAATCTATAATATGAAACAATACAGAATACTCAGAAAATGATTTCATATAATAGACTTATATACAGTGACTTCTTATTCGCGGCAAAAGGTATAATCCTATACAGATTCCGAGTAAAAAAAAGACTTCGCATACTAATCATCGATAATGATTAGTCGATTAGAATTTGCCTGTGGAATTTGCAATCTTTGTTTGGAAAGATGTTTAATATGATTGCCTTGTTATTCCGCAGCAGTCTCTGCGCGAGATGGAAATGAAACACACTTCGAGAGAGAGACACACACACACATAGTGTTTAGGGCTGTTTCCCCGTGCTCTATGTATACATCCCCCAAAGTGTTCGCGGTGCATCTCGCGTCGAAACTGTACAGCGAATAAAAAGGTTCCCCAACTAACTAGCGCCGGCACCATATTTCACAGTCAATAGTTTATAAATAAACTCCAGTATGTACCCGCCCGCCATCAGTTAAACAATATATTTGCTCGCCGAAACTAAATAAATAAATACTCATAAATTAAATAATTTATTTTGGCGAATAAAAAGTCACCGTATAGAATACGGAGAACATATCTAATCGTAGGAGCGTGTAACATTTTTCAATTTGTATGGGAGGTTACCTTTCTTTAAGATTTCTTAAATAAACTACACTCCCATACAAGTCTAATAGCGTCTAGGAGCGAGTCATATTTTCAATTTGTATAGGAGTTATTTCAAATTTTTCCCAGGCATTCCACCACAATTGCAATTATCGTATAAATTTTTTCGATGACAAAAAATGTTGTGACAGGGTTCCAAAGTCAAGCTCTACAAATTTGTAAAAAAATACATACACTACACATTCAGAAACAATAAAGCAGCCACAGCGTTTCAAATAAACATTTATACAGGTACATACATAATTATTGTAGAGATTGTCACTGACTTCGAAATACATACTTTCACTTTTAGGTTTAAAACATTATGAATATGATGAAACCTATAATGAGCTGAGATTATATTTACTACGAATGTTGGCTCAAACACCGAAACCCCACACGCTCCCTCAAAATGCCAAAGCTTATAGATGCGTTAGACACGTCACACGTTGTAACCGGCGCGCCGCCATGAATGGGCTACGACACAGTGACTAGTTCGATTTCTGTTAGATGAGCAGATACATTTTCGAGGGGGTGTGTAATGGACCATTGCATACTTTTCTTTAGAAAATAAAAAACAAAGAAGCTACAGTAGATGCTATTTTCTTACTAATCATCGACATGATTATTTATTGGGTAAGTGCAAGGGGGGCGTCTTATAAGTCGCTTTAAGTGTTAGTACCTTTGAATTTATGGAAAATGCTCTCCCACCAAGTCACATACTGTTGGACCTAGCTGCCATGGAGGCGGTCAGGTGCAGCGTGTCGGTCGGCTTACTGCCGTCCACAATTCGTGGTGACATTTTGAGGCCAGAACTCGTTATAAGCGTTTTCGCAACCAACATTAACCGGCTTTGGCGCTTTGTCCACGTGAGGCCGTTTAAGCGGTATCAGCCTTTTTTGGCCAATGAGCGATTCAGTGTTTGAGCCTAACATAAATTCATATTACCTATACGATAAGATTACAAAGGAAGTTTTCACAAAAACATTTGGCGTCCAGTATTTTTTCAGTTGTTGAAACCAAGTAATCTAAGATTGAGTATCCAGTCTTCTATAACATTATCTTTACACTACTAAAGTATAACAAGATAATAATGCTTACGGCTACGCATAGATAGGTATAATGGATCTTAAATAATTTTAAGATTAAGTTGTGAAACTTATGAAAAATACGAGCAGAGAACTTATGTTAAACGCATTTATATGATAGCATTGTACGAACGCAATGCTAGTTCTAATCCTTGACGTAATTTTTCAACAAATGGGATTGGTGATTGGGTCCCATGGAAATAGATAGTACTACGATTTCTCAGTAGTGAATCAGTGATTAACTGTGTCAGTAGACTGACGTCCGGTACTTGATCGCAATTCTCGTCTAGTTCCAGATACTGGATTCTCTTCTGATGATTTTCGACCCTTTTTCCTAAAAACTTTACGCGATTCATTATTTTTCGAATCACCAAGGTGAGCGGCATCCACACCGTTTGTGTCATTGTTATCATTGTCTTGATCACTAACAACATTTTCATGTGATTGTTCACTCTTGCCAAGAACTTTTGATTCCTCAATATATGCTGATTTTGAAGATTTTTCAGTTTCAACAGATGATGAGGCCGCTTCTGTGCTCAACCTTGGAACATTAGATTCAAAGTCACTAGCTTTTACACCAGTTCTAATCACAGTGGAGGGGGCTATCAAATCCTCAAGATCCATTTCTCCGGTGTTGGTATGTGGGTCCACTGGTTTGTCTATATTTGTACTATTGTCCAGTAGCAACGTTTCTTTCATTTTCTTTGTTGCACTCATTTCTGATGGCTGTAAAGCAAGATTTTCAGGCTCACTACTAATCTCATCATGCTTCCTTTTATGAGACAAACTATGGGGTGTGCTCAGTGAGGAGAGATCAGATGTTAGTGTTTTTGAGGCGTACTCTGAAGACATTTTGTTAGCTTCCTTTTCAATCTCTTTTGCCCTTTTAGCTTCAGCTGAACTTACTAGGCTAGCACTAAGCGCCCCTGAAGCCATTTGTTCTAATAACATTTTGCTAATGTCTATATCCTTTTTATCTCCTTTTAACAACTTTTCCTGTACGGCAGCAAATTCTGGGGGCATTTGCGATCTTAAAGATGAATCAAACGGCAATTTCTTTTTATCGGTTTTAGACAAATCCGTAGCTTCGTGACTTTCGGCTTCGCGATTCCTCTTATCACTTCGTAGAAGTGCATCGTAACTCAGGGACTGTTTAGATATCGATTCCAATAAATATGGATCTGGGGGTAGAAGTATTTGTGGTAATTGGCTCGCTTGTTGGCGATCTGAAACTTTTTGGTGTCGAGAACTTGGCGAGTTGGTGACTACAGTGGAAGATCTCGCCGTCGACGTTTTGGTGCTGCTGCGCGTCGAGTTGTGACTAGAACTGTGCATAGTTGAACTCGAGCTAGCAGCTAAATTGTTGCTTAATAACCCTAAAGCGTCATACGCTGAAGACATACCCGAATGCATACCAAATGGATTTAATCCCCCTAATCCCAGTTGTGGATACAGCATATTCGGGTTCGGAAATACGAATGGAAATTGTGAACTTGTGGATTTTGTGCTAGACGACATACTACTTTCGGATGGCTTCCTCGATTTAGACTTACTGTCTGAAGATGTGCTAGTTCCACTGAGAGCGTTCATATCGAGAGACGAAAATCCAGGAAGACCTAATCCAGCTAAGTTGGCAAATATATTTCCACCGCCTATATTGCCCAATAAGTTTGGCATCCCTCCAAATGAACTCAGGAGAGGGTTGTTTTTTGGATCAAAACTGCTGTTCAAACTAGACAACAGTTTGGGGTCAAAAGAATTAAGTAATTTGGGATCGAAGCCTGTTAAATTAGACAAGGTAGCTGCTAGTGTCTTGGGATCAAAAGCACTTAAACTCGATAAGCTAGCCAACAGTGCTGGGTTCAAGCCGGCTAAGTTTTGGCCAAGATGAGAGTTTCCAGACAATAGATTGGAAGGGGTGTCTAACGTAGGAGGACGACCCTTCTTTCTTTCACCCACTGAACTCGTGGACTGCATGGGCGAATGTCTTTGACTGCGAACATCTTGCGGCAACTTTACGTGTTCTTTTATACCTTCTGTCCATTTGGAGTCAATATCGTACATAGGGTTCTCCGCTATCCACTGGGCCAGATTCTTCAACTGTGGCGCTTTGTTGCCGACTATGCGCTTGCCAGTGACGCGATGCACCACCGGCACGTGCTCGTCGGGCGCCAGCCGCGGCGGTATGCCTCGCCTCCGCGCGTCCACATTGGCCTGCTCCGCTAACCACTTGTTCACCTTGGCCTCGTGGGAATACGGTTTCGCCGGTGCCGCTGTACTGGACGACTTCTGTGCTTTCGAAGTTTGTTCGAGAGATTGCTGCAGGAAGGAAGACAGGTCCTTCGATGTCTGCGGCGAGGTTACGTTAGTGAGCGTTACTGAAAATGGTTTCTGTGCGTGAGACGTGGGCGTGGAGCAGGGCGGCGCGGCGGGCGTCACCGTCACGTCGGGCAGCACGGCGGCGCGACGCGCGGACTCCGCCCCCGCCCCCGCCCCGGCCCCGGCCCCGGCCGCACTAGGGCTGTGCCCTTTTGCTGCAGACAAGCCGAGTACGATCTCATCTAGCTTCTTTCGCTTTTTTTCTTTACCAACAATTTGTTCAGGAGCAGGCTGTAAAAAAAAGGAATGATATAAATTCAATTCAAAATTGTTGTTCGTTGTCTGGTTGTATGTGTGTACGAGCCGGTACACCTTACATGATTGATAGTAAGAAACAAAGTACATTTTGATAATAATTAATTTATTGATCTAATTTGCGCATGTGACCTGGGTTGTGAAAGGCAACGGCAAGGTACACTGCTGACAAAACAAAACGATCGTATGGTTGCACCGTTCAATGTCTATCTATGTGCTATACAGGCGGCTAAATGGAAATTGATAAAGATCATTATCATCCTTCTCTTGAAATTGTTCTTGCAAACTTCTCGAGAACATTTCCGACACCAGTTAAGAGAATTTAAATTTTATGTAGATTTATCATACTAGTCTATGAACGATCTTAGCAGTTTTGACATCCTTATATCTTCAAATATAATAAAAATTCCATTTGACAACTCATCATGATTATCATATCAACCGAGACTTCCACTGCTGGAAAAAGGCCCAAGGATTTCCACGATGACCGGTCCTGTGCTATCCGCATCCAGCGACTCCCCGCGACCTTCACCAGGTCGTCGGTTCCCCGTGTGAGAGAGCCCCTGCCTATATTAATAAGTATCGAATTTGGTTTTTACACCTCACTGGCTCAAATAGTGAGCCTTTATTGCTTAGAAAGAGGGCCAATTTTATTGAGTCTTACCACATTCTTTCTCTTCATGAGTTTGGAGAGTGTGTCGTCGAGGCGGCTGCGCGCGGCCGGCGGGGCGGCGTGCGCAGCGTGCGTGGGGTGTGCGGCGTGCGCGGGGGGCGGCGCCTGGTGCGCGTGCGCGGGGGGCGTGCGGCGCGACAGGGAGAAGTCCTGCGCCTCGCCGGCGGGGTCGCGCGGCGCGGACAGGTCGACGGGCGGCGAGGGCGGCGCGGCCGGCGAGGGCGGCACGCGCTGGTGCGCGGGCGGCGGCGCCGGCGTGGAGCGGCGCGAGCCCGAGTCGCTGGAGGCGTCGTCCCGCGCCGCCGCGTGCGCCGCCGGGGAGGAGAGCAGCGCGTGCAGCTTGGCGCGCTCCGTCTCCACGTCGATGGCGATGTGCCGCTTGTGCGCCGGCTTGGCCTCGTCGCCCGCGCGCGGCTCCTTGCCCGCCGCCGCCGCCGGCCACTCGCAGTTCTGCACGGCGTGCGCTATGTGGTGGAGTCTCGTCTCTAACGCGCGCTCGGTGAACCAGTGTTCCGGGGACAGTGGCTCCTCGATCCTGCCCAGTTTGGCGAGCGTTTCAAGTTCGGAGAGAGCATCAGTGTCATCCTCGTCACGTTCGCTGGGGTTTGTCCGTTTGCTGCGACGCAAAGACATGCGAGTCTCGCTCACTGACGCCTCGTCTTCATCCGAGGATACCTTTTGAGATTCTGTTTTCGTACTGCTCTTGTGGGTAGTGCACCACTTTCTGGCGCAATCGGCAAAGGGCAATTTAGGATCACAAAACAGTTTGTTATATGTGTCTCCTAATCCATGTCTGAAACAGAAATAACAAATAATAACAGGTGTTACTCCACAACGGAAAGACTCTCCTACCTACAGTGACGTCACGTAGTAACTCCACAACGGAGACTCTCCTTCTTACAGTGAATGACGTAGTAACTCCACAACGGAAAGACTCTCCTACCTACAGTGAATGTCGTAGTAACTCCAAAACGGAAAGACTCTCCTTCCTAGAGCGCCGTGACGTAGTAACTCCACAACGGAAAGACTCTCCTTCTTACAGTGAATGACGTAGTAACTCCACAACGGAAAGACTCTCCTACCTACAGTGAATGTCGTAGTAACTCCAAAACGGAAAGACTCTCCTTCCTACAGCGCCGTGACGTAGTAACTCCACAACGGAAAGACTCTCCTACCTACAGTGACGTGACGTAGTAACTCCACAACGAAAAGACTCTTCTACCTACAGTGACGTGACGTAGTAACTCCAAAACGGAAAGACTCTCCTTCCTACAGTGAATGACGTAGTAACTCCACAACGGAAAGACTCTCCTACCTACAGTGAATGTCGTAGTAACTCCAAAACGGAAAGACTCTCCTTCCTACAGCGCCGTGACGTAGTAACTCCACAACGGAAAGACTCTCCTTCTTACAGTGAATGACGTAGTAACTCCACAACGGAAAGACTCTCCTTCTTACAGTGAATGACGTAGTAACTCCACAACGGAAAGACTCTCCTACCTACAGTGAATGTCGTAGTAACTCCAAAACGGAAAGACTCTCCTTCCTACAGCGCCGTGACGTAGTAACTCCACAACGGAAAGACTCTCCTACCTACAGTGACGTGACGTAGTAACTCCACAACGAAAAGACTCTTCTACCTACAGTGACGTGACGTAGTAACTCCAAAACGGAAAGACTCTCCTTCCTACAGCGCCGTGACGTAGTAACTCCACAACGGAAAGACTCTCCTACCTACAGTGACGTGACGTAGTAACTCCACAACGAAAAGACTCTTCTACCTACAGTGACGTGACGTAGTAACTCCACAACGGAAAGACTCTCCTACCTACAGTGACGTGACGTAGTAACTCCACAACTGAAAGACTCTCCTACCTACAGTGACGTGACGTAGTAACTCCACAACGGAAAGACTCTCCTACCTACAGTGACGCGACGTAGTAACTCCACAACGAAAAGACTCTCCTGCCTACAGTGAATGACGTAGTAACTCCACAACGGAAAGACTCTCCTACCTACAGTGACGTGACGTAGTAACTCCACAACGGTAAGACTTTCCTACCTACAGTGACGTGAGGTAGTAACTCCACAACGGAAAGACTCTCCTACCCACCGTGACGTGACGTAGTAACTCCACAACGGAAAGACTCTCCTACCTACAGTGACGTGACGTAGTAACTCCACAACGGAAAGACTCTCCTACTTACAGTGACGTGACGTAGTAACTCCACAACGGAGACTCTTCTACCTACAGTGACGTGACGTAGTAACTCCGCAACGGAGACTCTCCTACCTACAGTGACGTGACGTAGTAACTCCACAACGGAGACTCTTCTACCTACAGTGACGTGACGTAGTAACTCCGCAACGGAGACTCTCCTACCTACAGTGACGTGACGTAGTAACTCCACAACGGTAAGACTCTCCTACCTACAGTGACGAGACGTAGTAACTCCACAACGGAGACTCCTTACCTACAGTGACGTGACGTGACGTGACGTAGCAACCTAACCAATTTAACTAAAAAAGCTACTGCATAAAAAATCTCTTTTTTGGCAGTCGGGTGAAAATGTTTCCTATGTCACTCATTTGATAAAGACGAATCTATCAACACCTCACACTTCAAAATCCAGCAAACCGTTTAGGACACAGGCTCAGCCAAAGAAACAGACATACAGATACATGTATATAAGGTGTAACAAAATTAGCTGAAACTATTTTAACTAGTGCTTCTACCCATGAAACTGAACAACTTTCCCCATGGAACCCAGTCAAATCGCAAAAAAAAATTTGGCTCTCCCATACTAACTCGATCAGCTGATCAGCCAATTTAGTATGGGAAGTTCAAAATTTTTTTTTGAGATTTGACTGGGTTTTATGGGGGAAGTTGTTCAGTTTTATGGGTAGAAGCACCAGTTAAAATAGTTTCAGCTAATTTTGTTAGACCTTATATATATAGGTGTTGAAAAATTCGTGTAGGACCCGGTAACTGGGGGATCTACTCATCATACTGAACAGTTTTCCCCAAGAAACCAATAGCCAAAATTTGGACCTTTCACACTTTCTGTAGGCACATTTGGACTTTGGGAGTATCCCGAGGACGACGCCGGACCAGCCTTTGGTAAGCACATTAATATTCACCTATTGTAGGAAGAACTGTCGCATAATGCCCGAGTCTCATATTGACCTAGAAGCAGACTGTCCGCTCTTTCGCTCGGTACTGGGCATTATGCGAGTTTAGTTATTAAGTAGAGCGGTGTTTATTGTCAATATACCCCTATTATTGCCCTGTCTGTCTGGTAGCAGAACCTTTCAGGGACCATTGAAGTTTTAAGAATGCGCGGTGAATCGCTTGCGCTCGCTCGTGTAGCCTCCGTTTGGGTCCCAGGGACGTTATGCGACACAGGCAGTAGGTAGTACTGATGTTGATGCTGCGATGAACGCTCATATAACAGGTGAGAAACAACATTTCTAAATATACATATTGCTCGCACAGCGCCGCCAGTTGGTGGTGCCAGTGCCACTACTCACTTGCACACGCCCAGTATGAGCAGCTTGTCGTGGCGCGCGGGCTGCCACCACGGCGGCGCGTCGGCCGAGCGCTCGCACAGCGCCAGCCGCGACTCCAGCGCCGGGTGCGGCGCCACCTCCTCGCGCAACACGCGCAGCAAGTCGATCCTGCAATTAACTTTTGTTATTCCTCTTTGAATACAATCTTCTGTTTTCAAAATACATTTAAAATGAATGGTCCCAACCGCCTTCTTTGTATTGTGGCTTCTTCTGTTTTATTTTCTTGGTGAGCAATAATAAGTAACCTTGGTACTGAGTATTACATTTACGGACCTACCTAATAAAATTCTCATATAGTTTTAGAGAAAATGAAAATGCATGAATTTTTTTTTGTTAATGGGGGTGATTTCGATACCCCTAGTGATGTTCTATCTCTGGAACATCCTGTACATATCAGTCATACTATCATACCCTTGAATGTTTGTTGCCTTGCAACACCTATATCTTAACTATTTTAGGGGCCAAACCTTGTTTTTATATCCATAATTAGTAAGCCGTTGACATCATCTTACCTGATGGTAAGTGACGATGATGCCGAAGATGGAAGCGGGCTTACCAAGATTTCCCATTGCATTGGGGAACTGGCTATCTTATCTACAACCCCGAACACATCAATGCTGTTAACATTGAAGCTTGGCGGCAAGACTTAGATAAGATGGTGGTAGCTACCCAGGCAGGCTTAGAAAATGCCCTTCCACCAACCAAACCATATTCTACAAAGCTAGACTCCCCCGGGAATCGAACCCGCCACCTCCTACGGTACGGAGGCGATTGTGATATTCTCTAAGTATTCTGTTCAATAATACAAAAGTTATGTTGCTGTGACTGTTTCACGGACAGACGCACATTTACTAAAATTCTGAGACTGTCAATTTTACAAAAACACAGTAAAAAAACTTTCTCTCCACCCGTTCGTTAAACAGCCACACACAGAGTCATGAATGACACGAAGGGCATATAAAATAGTTAAGATTCAGATCGCCATGTTGAGTAAATTAAATGCATTTAAACATGGGACTGGGATATCTTATGTACGTTTATCCCAGGCTCTGACGGTGAAGAAAAACATCGTGAGGCAATCTGCATAGGTCTGCGAAGTAACTCAGACTGTTTGTGAAGTCGACCAACCAGCACTGGTCCAACCAGCAATATTCAATATATTTATTCAAAATAGGTGCCAATTACACTCTTTCTGATAGTCATAAAATAATAATAACAATGTCATTTGTGAAGAATCAAGAAATAAACAATAATTATAATTAGTTAATAAAGTCAAAATTAAATCCTTGATTATATGTAGATAGATTATGTCATTAGAACATGAAAACAATATGACACGAAAAGTTATACATAAAAAAAAATCATTGAATGCATTTACCAGGAGTAGGCCAGTTCACATGGACAGCACCCGATCACGAGTATAACGCGAGAATCAGCCATCGCTCCCATCAACCATATTAGAGGGAAAGGAACGACCCGGCTGCCAATGCGCCACGTGGTTCATTAAGGCCCGATCGCCCTAAGAGGCTCTAATATGGGTGGGCTCGAGCCCCTCGGTGGGGACGTATATGAGCTAATAATATGATGAAGATGAAAGTGGGATGAAATAATTTGTTTTTTCAAAAGCACCCCATTATGTGCGGCATCAATGAATCGGTTTACAGCAAATTAAGTCCACTTTAAAAATTTCCTGCAGCTATTTTACCCAAAAATAGTGTTCAGGACTAAAAATCGATTAAGTTATTTTTACTATGTAAACAACCCTAAAAAATTCATAAATTAAAAAAAAACGGTTGGACATAAAAATAATACTGCTCTAACCCAAATCCGTCCAGCATACCGCTTAGGCGCTACAGCCCCAGACGGACGCACAGAAAGATACACATACACACGCACATACATTGTTCAGGACTAAAAATCGACTAAGTTATTTTTACTATGTTGACAACCCTAAAAAAATCATAATATAAAAAAATGGTTGGACATAAAAATAATACTGCTCTAACCCAAATCCGTCCAGCATACGGCTTAGGCGCTACAGCCCCAGACGGACGCACAGAAAGATACACATACACACGCACATACATTGTTCAGGACTAAAAATCGACTAAGTTATTTTTACTATGTTGACAACCCTAAAAAAATCATAATATAAAAAAATGGTTGGAC